>OX376375.1:47626985-48031985 GCA_947369275.1 Nemotelus nigrinus | reverse complement strand
CCTTTTTGGCCAGGATGTTTCTCGCACTATTTTTCGTCGAAAGTTTACATCTTTTCCTTTCCAACAAGCTATATGTGAAGGCTCTATGTAAAGTAGAAACTTATATGCAATTTTTTGAATCCAACACGAACCGACGTTTCTCAAAAACTTCAAGAGGCCATATTTCCGCAAATATACCATATTTTGCAAATATATTCCATTTTCAATAAGAAGCTCACTAGACGTTCTGGATACCAAAATATTTCCAAATTCCAAGGAGGTGAGTTCAAAAATTATCTGAAAATTGGTCGATTTTCAATGGAAATACCCTACCATTAATTCCACGACTTATTTTACTCCTAATTTAGCTAGTTAGCTAGCTAGCTAGCTAGTTCAGAGCTAGTTTTACAAGCATTCCAGGACATCAGAAAAACTGAGGCTGTCAAACTGAACAAGGAACTGGACAGCAATCTTTTTATTGGATGTTTGAATTGACTATATATGTTTTTTTATGTGAACGTCTATTATATCCATGATATATGCTTGACTAGGTGAATAAGTTCAGGCCACGTTAAAAACCAGTAAACTAGATTAAAAGTCTAAAAGTGTTAACAAATTAAGAGCGAAAAATTGAGAATGCATACTGAGTTTTTGAAGTTTATTAAGGGGGGAAATAAATGTAAAATGGAAAAGAAATGGCTAATTTTAGATTGACTTAAAATATATATATTGTCTATTCAGAAAATTTTTAATATTAAATCCTCAAAGTACATATCTTATAATAAATGAAAATATTTTTTTAATAACTTTTCAACACAAAATGGAGGCGATGCGAGCAAATGAAAAAAACACATCAAAAACAGCCTCGTACAACTTAACGCCTTTTCCGAGAAACTTGCAACGTTCAGAGAAAAAAAAATATGCTAATGAGATCTATAATTCCTAGGTGAACCAATAAAATTTAGGAAAAAAAACCAAATTTTTACATTAATATTAGATTAAAAAAAAAAAATCGATTTTTTTCAAAAAAATCACGTTTTAAACATTGGTAAACTAATTATTTTTCCGAAATTACAAGAAAATGTAGGTTCAACGATGAGATAATACTCTTTTGTACATGTGATATAAATTTTAGCCTAATAGGTTCAATATTTTTTGAGATATCTTGTACGGAAATTGAAAAAGTACTACTTTGAGAAAAGCGCGTTTAAAGTTCTAAAGCTCCACCGACCTGGGGAACGCCGCGCTGTCTATAACTGGCTATAACTCGAGAACTAACACGAATATCGCTTCAAAACTTTTTTTGGTATATTTTAAGAGTATTTCGAACACTTTGATGCAATAAAAAAAAATCGTTTTTGTTTTAGCAGTTACATGTATCTCCCCCCTTAAGTTAATAGATGAGAATTTCAAAATCACTTTGAAAGAAATCTATTGTAGAATCAAAATATTAACTCGATTCAGATAACTCAATTATAAGACATGCTAATCAGACGGTACTCTCGGAGTCATTGATACCATCATGTGACTGCAAATTAGTATAAACTTGCTAAAAAAAAACTCGTTTCACAATCAATCACACGGTTTTGACTTCATTTTTCAAGGCGGATTTTCTTGGTTGTCAATAACATTTCAATCAACTTGACTAACGTTCATTATCATTTCAAGCGCAACAATTCAATTTTCATATGAACAATTAAAAGTTTGCCGGAAAATTAAATTAGATCTGTTTCGAATTCATCAAAAAAAAAATCTTTATATTTTCTGCAAAAAAAGAAACAATCACTTTTCTTCTACGTTCTGTTTTAATTCCTTTCATTGCAACCGAGATAGATGGTTTCATTCAACACAGATAGTTATTTAAAACAAAATATTATGTATCTATCTTGTTGGAAAAATACTTGACACTGACTTTGATTACACTGGCGTTACGTTTTTACTATATAGCTTGGAAGCTGTATGTATGCGTACGTGTCACTGATAATCACACAAAGTAAAAGATTTATTTCTTTTGAATGATAGTCGGTCTTGCCGCTTTAAAATTATCGAAAAATGTATCAGACAATTTTTACCCGGAAAATATTGATATGAACAGGAATCTTTTAAAACAGTTAATTGATAAAATTTATTCTGATTCAACACGATTAAAACTCACGTGATATTTCGTATCATTTTCAATTTTTTAAATAAAGATTGAAAATATTATCTTCACAGAAAAAAAAAGATTGATAACACTCTGAGCATCATCGAGCGGAAAAGTTATCACGCATCGTTTCAAGTGCTTAATTTCTTCGGTGTATTTTTAGCTGGGAATATTATTTTGTTGAAGAAATCATTCATCTTATTTAAAAAACGTTTAAACAGATTTTGTTATGCTATGAGCTGTACAATATAAAGATGATTTTTTTCTGGGGACTATTTGTCCTATTTGCCTGTTCTCTTGGAAACAATTGCCGATTTTATTGACGAAAGTATTCAAATATGCGAAGATATTTTGAGCTGGGTCGAGATAGGGTGACGCAATAGGATATGGATAAAAATGTATAAGCGAGACTACTTGAAATTTTCATCCTATAATAATTTCAGCATGAATGCATACTTAGATACAGATATAGATGATATTAAGAATGATATAGCTAGAAGAATTTCAGTTTAAAAAATAATTTTGATGTTGAAAAAGGGTATCGAGGTACTATTATGACAGTTGTTTGACGTGATGCAAGGTGGTACGTATTGCCTTAGTCTGTTGATGTGAAACGATGAGGTTTTTTGACGTAAAAACTACCATCATTTACGCGATATTATGTTTTTGATCTAATTGTAAAAAATAGCTAGCATTCTCATTCTAGTGTGATTTTTTGTCTTCAGAAAACCGAATAACAAACTTTGAATCATCAAAATGATTCATGTTTCATCAATTCTCATTTTAATTGGAGCTGATTTTATGTCTCATAAAAATAGTTCTAACCATTCCATGCTCAAACTTATTTTTATCGAAGTGTTCAAATAAATTAAATCAACCATTGGGCCGCGTAAATAAACAATCATGAAGTTATTCTAGTAAAAAAAAATTAGCTATTTGCAATGATACTAATGAAGACTTAGCTTACTATACGCAACAATTTAACTAATTATAATTCATGTAATTACAATAAAATTACTTAGTCTTTTAAGTGAAATAATTAAATTACATATATATTTATAAATCATCTTAAAAACCATCATCATCATGATCCTTGCATTTCGAAATTACACCACATTTGATTTCGTGTCCAACAATCTGTCTAATGGCACTTGGAATAGATTACGTTGTCACGCGATTTTTCATCTAATCAAATATCTATCTCCTTCCGCTTGATTGTGTCTACACTTCGAGACAGAATGATGTGTTTTTAAATACTTAGCATTTATTATGTTATTTAATTTTTTTTACGCGTTATTGCTCACTGTACAGCATGAGCATGTACAGTAAATTAAAAATATGCCAACGTAAGCTAGTTACCTGTATTGTCTACACATGTAAATCATGCTAACTAGAAGTTAGAATTGAAGGAGTGTAATGTAAATAAACTTGAGTTTTATGAAATAAATAAATAAGTGATGTACATATATGATGGATGAAATATTCACTTTTAGCTGCTTGACTTACGTTCAGTGTGTACGACGATATAAGAGAAAATACGGAATTTTTATGTTTCTGTTAAGTTTGAAAGAGTACATAAAAAATAATTGACACTTATTCATTAGTTTACTAACATCAACAAAATTCATTTCCAGTTTTACGAGCGATAAAAATTCACATGAGCAATAAATACATTCTTATGAAAAAAGTGTTTCGATAGCATTTTTACAGTACTTCCGTATTTTGCTTGCATTCTTATCATCTTAGACTTAAATGTAATTGGTCAAGTGAGAAGCGATAATAATATTTAGAATATTTCGATAAAAGAACATAAAAACTGGATATAGAATGTAAAAATGTTTCAGATAAAACAAAAGATCGCCTCCTGATGGTGTATCCTGGGTAACGTCCAATGTTCTAATCTCAACACGACCTAGGTTTCGTCCACGAAGTATTGATTTCTGATCCAGATTTTGAACTTCGGAATGGACTGGTGATCTTCACATTCTGGGCATAGTTGTCGTATAGCGCAATAACGACAGAGTAAAATCTGCTCGTGAATAGGTCTGGGTGAATATTGTTATCTCCGTAGTGATAAAACTGAAGCTGAACTCAAAAACGCTCTTAGATTCGTAGCCATTAAGCTGACCGTGAACGTTCACTTTTTCCATAAGGCAATGAGCCAACTCAAAATGTGCCAACTCTCCTGACTTCTCCAGTTTAACACCTGCTTTTAAAGTCAAGCAAAGGACAATTTACACAGCGAAGTGTTCTAATGATGAGAGTAAAGTAATTAGAAAGCTTGATACACTACTATCCGAAAGAGAAGTAGCCACCTTGTTCGGATCTCTGCTCTAAAGAAAGTATCTTTGCTTTAAAGAAGTGCATGGAAAGTTTGCTCTACGGACTACATTTAAAGACATTTTTTTCCTTGTTGTGGTTCCTCGCAATGCCAAATCAACACAGATGAGCACTGAATAGATGAAGAACCTGATTATACCGAGCGGAATACATGAGGAACGGCAATTCAGCGTACTCGTGCATCCGCTACAGATACCGGCAGCGCAGACAAAGCTCCAGATCACAAGTAAGCCTAAATCCAGTGCATAGATCCCCACAGAGCCTTTCTCACCTAACGATATTATGAAGGTCATAAGATTAAGCAAATGTGATTGGAATGTGCCCAACGTCAGGCCCTTATTTTCATCAACAAAAAAACCCTTCCCAAGGAAAAAGCCCGTGACTGCAGAATCGCTTAACTTGACTTCACTCTTCACTTGACTCGGTTGACTTTATGCATTTAGATGTACAGAGAGGGAAAATAAAAGTTTCAGGTTAAGTTGAGTGGCCGTAAATCGGAGGGAGCCTTGCTGTAAGACATTCACAGGCATAGTGGAGGCCCGTTATGATACCACGGATATAGTTCTCCCTCAGACACTGTACTTAAGAAACCATCTGGTTTCTTTGATAATTTGCGCGTCAGTAAACGATATTTCAGGCGTACCTAAGATGAAGGCTACTGGCAATGAGGCCATTCTTCTCGCCAGCAGAATCATACACTTTCACATGAGATGGAAGACAGATTCCATTTCCACCTTTGGTCCATGCAAATGACTACGACACAGCAAAGAGCACTGCGAGTTAAACCTATCGGCTGTTTGGTGCGATACATGTCCATACAGCCCAGGAGTTCTTATAATCTTCAAGGTATTTTGCCTAATGGCTAGTTTGGTAGATGAGTACGAGACTTCCAGCAGCGATGTCAGTTCATCGGTCATACAGCCTCAAATACTCCTTTGTCCAGGTACTCAAAACAATTTTCATATTTTGTTCTCTCCCTAAGAGACTACTGCTGTTCAAAGGCCAACAAAGGAATTTAAAGCCACTTGGCTATCTGTGAAAATACCAACATTTAATCCAAATATTCGATTACACAGAACACAAGAATATATTGAAAAATAGCCACCACCTCCACCCGAAAGACACTACAATGGTCCGAGAGGCGAAGGGGCAATCTTAGACTCAGCTCATCCCAGTATATACCACTGTGGACTTTATTGTCCACTTTTCGGCCATCGATATGCATTTGAACAAGCCTATACTCAAGGGTGACATACATCGATACATCCTTGCGGGGGAAGCAGTTTGAAATCTGGAAAGCCAGTAAAGTTTCCGAAGTTATATAGGCAACATATACTGGAGTGGGAACTCCCTCAGAATTCGTGTGTAGCAGGATTGGCTTCCACAGTATCAAGATTGGCTTCCAGTATGATAAGTAGATTCATAGGTAACCACTAAAGGGTCCCGAAAATTGTCTTAGCAGGGATGATGATCTAATCTCGTAGTCTGATCTCCATGGTGAGCTTCTGCCATCAAAAGTGCGGCCAATCTTCGAAGTTTTTCCTATTAGTTAACTGGCAGACTTTACAGCGACCCCATGCAGCCATGAAACAATTCGAACTTGCAAATCCTAGCTCCTTTCCGTGCTGTTTCTATTAAATTTTCGTTCCACAGTATTTTCGAGTCAAGAATGGGTCCTAAACATTTGACACTCTGGCTGAGGTCAATGCAGATTCCATTCAATTTAGGTAAGTCAAATGGAGAAACTTTGTATATTCTAGTAAATGGTACTAGCTATGCTTTTTCAGGATCTGAATCGAAGCCGCATGCATGACTCCAATGAGAGCATGAAAAACAGTTTCAAGAGACGTACTTCTGGTATAACCATGCTGTGACTTATATATTACCGTAGAATCAATTGACTTTTTGCTATGGCAACCATGAATTCCTTCCATAATCTTTAGCAAAACAGAATTGACACATACCGGACGATAGTCCTAAGATTTCAGCTGCGAATCATACAAGAAGCGCAAGTGCGTGTTATAGATCTCCTTTAGTAACGGTAGTGTTACTTCTATAGACTGCTGAATGTCAGCCAAAAGAACATGACCAACCCGCAGTGATTAGAGAGGTTCTTCAAAGCTCTCTGACCCATTTCAATATCGAGTTCGTAATTTCAATAAGTCGCGATAAACTGATGGCTTGTTCCGTTTGGTGCATCACATTGTAAGTCCATACGAACTGCTAAAGTGTCGATACTCGAATAAGTTCAGATATTATCAGGGCTTGATATTATCAATGTTACCCCCCTCTCTCAAGACACTGCCTGATGACCAGGCGGAATAAACTGCTGCAAAAAATCAGTCAGTACCAAAAAACGCCAGTATGTTCCAACTAGAATAACTCGACCGTTTGGCCAATGATTGTCGGATAAAGGTACTCATTGATAGCAGTAAATCATGGCATCATCTCGCCGGATAGCGGGAAGCTTATGCAGAAAGTGCTCTTTGTTAACCTAACCTCTATGGAATTATTTAAAGCAAATCCTTTGTTATCACCGAGATGCCAGTAACTGATAGCCTGCCAGATTCATAGTTCTGCAGATTTGAATAAGCTAGTAGTAAATAAACTGGGTAAAATATAGCCAGGTTCAAAATTGCAAGTGGTGCCAAAGCACTAGATTCCAAGTAAGCCTTGATCCAGGGTATGGATCTCCGTCGAGTCTTCTTCATCTGAGAATATTATGGAGGCTATAAGACTGAGCAATTTTGACCTATCTGTAAGTGCCTGGAAGATGGCTAAGAGCAGCGAGCTATCTGGTGGCCTAGGTAAGGCCTTTATCGTCATTGACGTGGATTTTTTTTCTAAAATTGAAGAACCGTGACTAAGCAATCAGTTCAAAAAAACTCCACGACGAAGAATTCACCTCCTGTGAAAAGTAGAGTATCATATCGAAGCGAAAGGTTGTGGAAAAACGGATGCTCAGGAAATCGGCCAATAACTTTTACATCGGAGGATGAAGCAAGTGTTCTCAAGATCTCGGAGCTAGGTGGCTGTCTTGATCTTCTGGTCCTCGAATTGGGTAGTGAGGAGGAGATGATCATCGGATCTGACGATGATCTGGGCTGTCTCACAATAGATAAAAGTGAAGATCCTTCAAATCAACTCGCACCGTTTGAAGGCTGTTATACCTGGCCATCTTCTTCAATTGTATAAAAATTCAGAGGGTTTAGTTCTAATCAAAAAACCATGCGTTGGTAAATACTGGACTTTTAGCTCACCAATCTTGAAGATTTTAATAAGGTAGTGAATTTTCGAACTGCTGCATTCAACAATATCGCGGCAAAATCCTGTGACTCAACTAGATCTATGAAAAAATTGAGGCTCCTGTGGTGAAGTAGTGAAGTCCCAGCTCTCTTCGAAGTGAATACAGGAAAGAGGTTAATCTTACCAAAAGGATCAACGATTGTTCGAAATCTTCCGTCCGTTGTTGGATTTGAATCAGGGACAAAAGTTTCAGGGTTAAATCAATGCAAAAAGAGCTCAATGGAAATCTTTGTTCGAAAATATTGAAGCCAGTCACCTGCAGGATCCTTTGAGTATAAATTCTATTGCCTCGAGCTGGAAGCAAAGATCTGAAAGAAGCTTGACTCAAAGCAACTGTGAAGCACTTAGGGTTTTCATGGACGTTCATTTTCCTGGTAGTGAGGAATCATCTTCAATATTACCGTTAGAACCACCCAGGCAATTGCCAATGCACTCCAGAACCTTTATGTCAATTCGCAGCTAATCAAACTCATAAATCAACTACTCCGAAACCCGATATTATTCTCGTTTTAGGGTAGCTTAGCCATCAAAGAAAAGTACCAGGAATTTAGTGGGCAGCAATACTTTAGGCTATAAATCAGAAGCTGCTAGCCTTTCTGGCCAACAAAAGCACAATTCCTATCGATCTGCTTGTCTTGCATTAAGAGAAGTATGCAGTTTTATAACTATATTGTGGTGACCTTGGACTAGGACAGATCTGGGCAATGCTAAAACTTTAGTGTAGAGCGTGTTGGTTCCAGCGGAAATCTATTATAATCGTGCCTTACCGTCTCTGATTCAAGAGTTTCGAGCCTAGATTATAGGCAGAAAGGAACTGAAACTTCGAGCTGAATGATTGAGTGGACTCTGGTATGTTTTCCACTGATCTAAATTGCAAGCTTTCTTTTTGCTTTTTGGAAAACTTTTGGAAAACAATTGTGGAAAACTTTTGATATTGGCAATCAGTTCCCTAATTGAATAAGCAATGGGGTCTCTAAGCGGGGCGATGGATGTCTTATCTGAGCATTATCTATTTGAAAGGTATGCGCTGAGGATAGGTGCCTCTTATAAAAATGTATGTCGGTGCTTTAGATGCGACGGGGAAGAGGAAACAGTTCTTCACCTCTTATGATAATGCCTAGTTCTTTCTAGAAGAAGGAAATAATTCGTTGGCTCGTATGCATTTCTTCGGAAGCTTAACCTCTTCCAAGTGTCAATCGCACACGTTCAAAAAATGATCTGATCTCCTGGACTAACCAGGCCAATCTTAAACCTACTATCAGAAACGTCAGCAATTTTGTTAGCCTCAATCACACAAAAGCCTGGCCTAATCCACCTACCTTACGACCATCGCACAGACCCTAACGTTTCTATTTAACCTTTAGAATTATTCTCTATCCGTGGAGTAGATCAATTTGAAGAATACAGTTGAACATTGTTAGCGCAAAAGAGGATACCGAAAACGCTCAATGCAAGACATATAGTCATACGCTTGTATTAAATTGGAAAATCGCTTAAATATTTAGGAGTGAAATTTTATGTCAAACTAATACATTGAGAGCATTTCCTCACAACAAGCAATAAAATCATTAATATCGTAACCTCAATTAATTCCAGGTTAGATCAGTATCCAACTCTAGTTTGCCTGACTCTATAGCAAAAAAATCTCGTGAAAATATTGGCCCCTCCGCATTTTTCCCACTTCGTCTAAATATATTTTTGCAGATTGAATCGTCATATCAAACATGGATATGAAAAATCCGAGAAAAATGGAGAGATATGGAGATATAAAGATATCATGGATAGCCTTTTAGTTGAATCGGATTATCAAAAATCGTTGGATGATCATTTGGCCTGCCTGCTTGTCATTCATGATGATATGGAGTGTCTGGTCTTCTTTTGTCTTGGTTTTCATCCTATTTTAGTGGTCGTACTTGTGCTGTACCTGTGTATTTCGCCATCTTCCCTTTTGTGACAATTTTTGGAGTTCCTCTGGGTTCGATTTTTGGTCCATTATTATTTCTAGTTTTCATCAATGATCTCTATTCCTTTATTCGTTCTCACTGCCTCTTGTTCTTGTTCGTTTTAAAGACCTTGTGTGTCCTCTGATCCAAAGATCAAAACTGACCGGCATATTGCGCAGATAACCACCAAGGCCTCTCGTTTGTTCGGCTTTTTACTAGTGCTCCATTTACTAGCATTTTTAGATATTTAAATTAATTTAAACAAGTATTGAGTATGTTTCGTTGATTATGGGCGCATATCTTCTACAGGTCTTCTACTCCGTGGTGCGGAATATTTAAAAAAATCTTTGCTTCCACTGCAACCTTAGGGTTTGCTATAATCTACAGAGAGCCAAAAATAAAACCAAAAATAATGAGACATTTTTTTCATTCAAAACGCTGAGGATTTTTAGACTCAATACTTTTTTGACCCAATATTATTTTGACCCACGAAAGATGCATGCTTAGAAGGATGTGTGGAAAAAAGTGCACTAGCAATTAAATTCTATTGTGTTTTGTGAACAGTTCTGAAAATCATTTTGATAGAGACTGTTTGAATTTAGCATGAACACATCTACTGCTTCGTCACATATATTCGTCACAATTCGTCACATATATTCATTTCAATCATAATCGTTTTTTTTTCGAAAACATTGGCTAATTATACTCCTGATTTTAAGAGCTCTGTGTGCCCAAAGCGTAAATGATGAGCTCGATTTGAATTTAATTATACGCAAGATGCAACAATGAAAAACGTTTTTGTAGAGAACGGATATTAATTTAAAGTTTCTTTTCTAAACTTTCTATCAAAAAAAAAGGTGATGCTACTTCAGCTTCGCTCTCTACTTTTTCAGGTTGAAGGCCAAAGTTTCTCTTAATGTAAGATGTAGTTTTTAAATTTTAATACACAGTAGGTTTCGTAGCCTATTAGAAACTATGTGCTACAAATCTATCAATATTTGCAAAAAAACTCAAAGGTCCTCACAAGTTTAGCTGCTGTGAGTGCCAACAGTCACCAAAACTAATTCGCAGTCGTAACTTTCTTTGTTTTTTCCGCCAACTTAAATTCAAAACGAACATTAAAATGAAAACTATAAGTAACGAAAAGCCAACGACCTAGCAGAATGACCAGCAATATTCCGTCAAATTTTCAAAAAATACAATGTCACGTGAGTAATGATGCAATTAAAATTACTCGACCATGTATAGAATCTCATCTAACTCATATCTTGATATTAAATGGTGTTATCAAAAATTACTATCATTTTATCTATCAAAAACTTTATTTATGTAAACTGCTTCCAAAAATTTTCCACTCGAATTTCAATCATAATTCGGCAGCTAAAGCTAATGGTACGTGCTCGAAATTACTCACGTACTCGTATATCTATATAATACTTGTTCAAGAACATTACGCAGATACCTGACCGCCATTTCATCAGACTTCATGGAATCTGAAATTGCACTACTTCAAATTTGGGATTTCCCCATCCAGTAACATTCCAATAGAGAACTTCATCATGTTCGCAATTAACACCTGTCTATTTAAACAAACCAAATATGTATCTTCCCAAAATGTCTGTAAGTGATTAACTACCATCTCAAGTCTCAATGAACATTTGTCCAGGTTTAAGTATCTTGTTCGACCTACTCATCGTCGATAACTTCGATACTTAACGTGTTCCCTTAAAAGTGCATTAAACTCTGCCTATAACAACAAAACCCCACATATGTTTCTACGTACCGTTAGCTTGAGTATATCCCCAATCATGTTTGTGGCTCATCTTGATGTGCTAGTTTTGTTTAATTAACGCTCGCTCGAAACAAGGAAACAAATTCGACACGCACTCTTATAATAACCAACCAAATTGATGATGATTAAAATGGATACAAGGCACTATCTGGATGCACTCTGGACTAGCAATTTTCCGAAAATGATAATTTAATTGAAATACTTTCACTTCACTTTCGGGAATCAATTGCAACGAATTCACGACGAGCCCTTCGATCAACACTATCTGTTTGTATCGAAGACCACTTAATATTGTGCTTCTTAATAGCGTCCCAAGTCGCGACAGACTGAACTGAATCGACGGTGACCAAAAGTATCTGAGTTGCGGTAAGCTGTTGTTGCGTTCAGTCTGGAAGATATTCGTAGATGTAGTATGTGGATAGCAAGCTGGTTTGACGTAAGAAAATTTTCGTTGGTCGCGGGATCGTGAAGATGTCCCCACGAAGGCGTTGACGATAAAGATATATATTACGTGAAGCGCCTGAGAGAGATTTTTTTTTAGGTTTCTACTCGCCGCGGTAAAGTTCGATACCAACCGCTATTGAACCGCACGAATGTTGACCAACCGACGAAACCTAGAAAAGCTGGGAAAGCTATAGCAAAACTGAAACTGGCAATCCTCGTATGCATGAAATACCTATAGATGGTTGGTTGGCCGCTCTCATTGCGAACGACAACACACAAGCTTAAGATGAATTCATTCAAACACGAGATACGAAGTGTTTACGTTTTTTTTGGGGGAGCTTTACTCACGTGCGCATCTTTTGCGGTTGGAAGATTGCGAATAAAGCTTTCCGAACCGGCTGGATTGTGAAAAAATCCAAAGCTTTTCAAATGTGCATAATTTTAACAGTAAATAAACAATGATTGGAGCACTTGTTGCGCTATGAATGGAATGATAAGGTGGAGAAGTGTTGCCGCACTTGGTGGGCTGTCATTGAATGTACCCATATTTTTCTTGATTTTTGAATGATTTTCTTATCGATAACTTACATGAATATGACCAGGTAATGCGGTTAATTAGTACCCACATTGTTAATCTAGTAGATGACACATTGTTTGATCGGTAATAACGATCTTGGAAATCGTTAAGATAGTGCGACCTAATGTGCTCACGATAACGATTATGGGTCATAATTTGAACAGTTTTGTAAAAGTTATATTTGAATTAGAATTAGTATTTACTTCCCAGTGAGAATCAAAACGAAAGATAGGGATTGATATTTTTGCAGATGGTTGATTCTAGTGATGGGCGTTTCTGCTGTTTTCAAAAAACGAAGTGTTTATTTTGAAAAAAAAACCTTTTTTAAAACTGTTAAAAAAACAGTTTGTTAACGACAAGAAAAAGTTTTATGCTATGCAACATTAAAGAAAACATCACTAGTTTAAATGACAAGTATGACGCTATTTTCGGTAGAATTAAGAACCTAGAAAACAAAATCGGACTGTTGAACGACTCACTGATAGACTTGCAGCCGCTGGAACAAGCTAATGCACAGCATTCGATAATAATCTGCAGTCACTTAATGACAACGTAGACAGGATCTTTTCGACCCTGAGTGGCTGCGCTACGTCATCTGTAAACACAGCTCGCCGCACTTCAAGTTGCCAGACTGACACTTTAAAATATCATCACGGCGCTCGTGAAAATATAAAACCTAGGAATACTACCTATTGTCAGACTGATAGCTTGGACCAAAGCAGCCCAATCACAGGTGCCACTACGTCTATCCTAGCAACCAGAAAAGCATCGAAAAAAGAAAGGGGGATTAGACGCAAGCAATCTAAAACAATTGACAACTCCTCGGCAGGTGACAAAGAGGCAGAAACAACGAAGATTATTGTTACGGAAGGATTTAAGAATGCAGAAAAGAAGGAAATGTGTACTGTATCACACACGAAGCAACCAGCGCTCGCCCAGTTTCTGCTATATCCAGTGCTGAAACTTTTAATTGCAAACTCAATGGTGTGGTGAAGCGTCGGGTATTATTTTTATCAAGGCTTGATGTAAAAAACAATATCATTGACATCCTACACCACACTAAAAATTTTGTACCTTCTGACTGCATCTCGGTTGCGAAAATTGGTCAACATCCTCGGGTGTCATAGTTTAAGGTCATCGGTCTGGATTGCTGCTTTAATACCATCAAACAGTCCAGTTTCTGTCCATTGAACGCAATCGTCCGTGAATTTATATTAAGAAATCGTGCTACGGCTGGTAAATATCTGCCAAAAAACGACTCTAAAACATGTCCATCTTCTACGCCAACATGAGTGGCATGCGATCTAAAGCTAACGACTTTTAAAATCTAAAGCTTGGAAAAGATACATATTGCTCGTTTCGTTCTGTTTCTGACTTTTTGGTTTTTGTGGAGTTGAGAAATATGTATCAGTCCAAGGTCGAAAATTCGCACCAAATTCACCTTAGAAATCTTAATTCCACTTTTCAACAGCAGCCTAGAAGGTTTTGGAATTTTATTAATTCCAAGAGATACCACGATGGGTATCCCACCACGTTTAACTCAGACGACATGGCCATTACCGATCCATTAACTATTAGAAATATTTTCGCTAATCATTTCCGTACCGCATACAATACGGAACCTTCTACTAATAGTAATAATTATAATGACAACTTTACAATGATCCCAACATCTTCTTTGGGAATGAAAGACTTGTTTATAGACGAAAATATCATTAGGACAATATTTTGACACCATACCCTGACAGAATTCCTAATGCTATCTTAAAATATTGTATCTCCTCCCTGTCTTCTATTCTTGTCTACCTATTTAATTTTTCTCTGTCGCTCGATATTTTTCCTTGTGGTTGGAAATATGCAATCGTCACACCTATTCATAAAAAAGGCGATAGAAATCTTGTAGGCAACTATCGTCCCATCGCAAAGCTTCCATGTGTTGCTAAACTATTTGAAGCGATAATCAGTAATGTTGTGACGTTTCATAGCAAACCCATATTATCTCCTTTCCAACATGGTTTCATGAAAGGCAGATCCACAACTACCAACATGCTTGAGTTTTCCAATATTGTTATCTCATTAATCGAGGCAGGATTTCAGGCAGACTGTATTTATACTGACTTCACGATGGCTTTTGATAAGCTGGATCATTCCATTTTATTGTGTAAATTGTCCTCGTTCAACTTTCCTCAGCTATTTACTTCCTGGATAGCATCTTATTTGAAACGGTGTATCCAATGCGTATCCTTCAGTGGCGCCCTTTCATCAGAAATTGATGTCATATCTGGTGTTCTTCAAGGTAGTCACTCAGAACCTCCACTTTTTCTTTTATATATAAATGACCTACCATCTGTCCTGAAACATTCGTCAATTTTACTATATGCAGATGACGCCAAAATTTTTAAAAAGGTATCTAATATTCACGACTGCTTGGAACTTCAAGCTGACCTAAATAACCTCACGACTTGGTGTGACCATAACAAATTAGTCATTAATATTGACAAGTGTACCGTTGTTTCGTACACGCGTAAAATTAATCCGTTGAGATTTGAATACTCTTTGAATAGTATTCTCTTAAGCTATTCTGACAAAGTACTCGATTAAGGAGTACTTTTAAATAAATATTTTACTTTTGACGATCATATTAACGCCATCTTATTAAAAGCTTCATCTACCTTGGGATTTGTGACGAGGCGATCCAAAGAGTTTCATAACATACATCTTACTAAGATTCTTTTTTGTGCGTTAGTAAGACCAATACTTGAATATGCGTGTATAGTTTGGACGCCTTATCAGCAGGTATATGTGGACCGTATCGAGTCTATTCAGAAAAAAATTCTTCGGTTTTGTTTGCGTGAATTTGTTTGGTCAGATCCTCTTCGCTTGCCTCCTTACATTGATCGACTTAACTTACTGGCCATGAATACACTTAATAACAGACGTAAAAATTTCAAAACCCTCATGGGTAATATTTCACCTGAACACCTTTTAGGTTTATTTGGCCTCAATACCAAGGGTCACAGAGTGAGACACGTCAACATTTTATTTGTCCCTGCCTATCGGGCCAACTACGCCTTCAATGAGCCCGTTTCGTTCATTAAAAGAAATTTTAACAGTGATTACCATTAATTTGACTTTAATTTATGCTTACCGTCTTTGAAAAAGAGCTTAGCTAAAAATAGTCCACTTTAACTGATTTGTTTGTAAGTTTTTAATATTTAATGTAAATGCTACTAGTCTGTATTAGACGAACTTTTTTGAAAATAAATAAACCAAATTAATGTTTGAAATGTATGTAGTTCAATTCAGAAACTTCGTTCGTAATTTGAATAATATTCAATTAATTCAGAACAATGAATTTTTACCTATTATTTTTTTCTTATATATATTTTATGTATTATGTCTTCCACCATCGTTAACATTCATTGCTAGGACTAAGTGCTTCCAAGTTGAATTGATACTTGTATTATCCAAATTGTCCAATATATTATCTACTAAGACATGGTCATATGCCATCGAGAGCTGGTTCTGGTAAGCAGCATTCAAAACAACAGCAACTGTTGTTGTTTTCAATGCGGCCTACTCTAACCAGCTCTTAATCGAGATGCAAAAATACGCATCTAATAAGTCTGGCAACCTCGTATTATATACACATACATACATAGTTTGCCTCTGACAATCTGTTTTCCGCAGCTAAACAGTTTTCCACTGCCAAACAGTTCGTTTTAACAAACGAAAAACGATTCGTTTTAAAAAAAAAAAACGAAAAACGATTCATTTTAGAAAAACGAAAAACGATTCGCTTTAGAAAAACAAAAAACCGTTTCCTTTTATAAAAACGATTGGTTTTAAAAAAACTATTCGTTGTAGGAATAACGGTTTGTTTTAGAAATGCTGTTCGTTTTAGAAAAAAATGTTCGTTTTAGAAAAACTGTTTGTGGCTATTTGGAAAAACTGTTCGTTCGTTTTTTTGCAGCCAAACGTTTTTGAGTCCATCACTAGTAAATTCTTACTCGAAAAATTAATTAATGCTAACAATGATAAACCAGCTCATTAGTTAAGCGAGTGAATCATTTAGCTTAGAAAGATTTTAAATTTTTCCCATAAATAAGCCTATTCAGCTACTGGAGTTTTTTTTAACTTCACTTTTAACGTTCTTATACATATGACACTTTGAAGCTATTTGGGCATTCCATAGACGTTCTCGGATCATTGTTTTTTGTAGAGGCTAATCGCTTTGTCACAAAATCTCCTTAAATAACTCAAGTCACGTTTTTTCAGTTCTGTAGAAAGTCAGTGTGATAGACTTAACTTTTTTTTCCGATACTCTTTATTTGATTTTGATCCCGTTTCTGCCATGATGACCATCACTTAGTGATGCAAAATGTAGTAGATATATGTGCGATTCAAAATACGTTAGGGATGATTTGACCTGAAAAACATAAGCTGCAGAATATTAACTTCTCCCAGGATTCCAACGATATAACTTCCAGCTTAGAACATTGGAATCGTCAGACTAGAAAGTGAAATACACTAGCCTCAATAGAGTGCTTAAAGATGTAATCTTCTAAATCAGCAATGTAATTTCTTAATAAGCGATTTTTAAATAAGCCAGTTCCCGCGAGGTATAAGAGGGACACTTTTGTGTGTTTTCTTCATTAGGTTCAACGCAACTGAATACAGCCTGGGAATTGATTGCGATCCTTGACCCAATGACACCGTATGAGGTCCTCAAGAGCGTTTTTATATCGTGGCCATCAAGCAGTGATTCGTTGAAACTGAAACATCTCTTAGGAAATCTCAGCCTAAGTGACCGGCGACATTCCCAGCTGCTGTGGCTCATAAAGCAGTTGAGAAGTTCTTCAGTGCGTGATGGTTTGCTGAGGATCCTCTAGCGGTAGCGGTTTTGAGAGCAGACACAGGCAATTTCATACTTTTCACCGAAAAAAACTACCCAAATTGCCGACGACAGAACGACGACCCCAAGTTGGAGGTTTCCAAGCTAATGGAACAAATAACCGCCCTCATCAAACTGGTCAACCAGCACGTACGGATACGATCACAACCTGGTTCCCGCACAAACCAAATTTCGAGTATTGGCATTCAAATAGTGTCAAGATCACGCTAACTAGAATCCTATAAGCTCGCGATGGCTAAAAAAAATTGATTACATCAGGGCATATGCAGCTAGTCGTTTTCAATCCACATTATGCGTAAGGCCAATAGAAAATCAAGTCCTTGCGGCGATTACAGACGCCATAGTCGTCCCAGATGGCTATCCAATCTCCATTATTCAAGACTTGTAACATAAACTACATGGAAAACTACATTCCCCGTAATAAATCTTGACTGAAGCCTACTATCGAATTCCAGTCAACTCGGACTATACTCCTAAGCCCACCATCTGCACACCTTTCGGCCTATTTGAGTTCAGTCGAATGAATCTCGGGATTCGCAATGCCGCGCAATCGTTCCAGCAGTTTATCTGGGAAGTCTTATATGAACTGAAATCATCCTTCATCTCCCAATGGACGAGCATCGAGTTTTCAACTTGGAAAATCCGAGGGTCGAAGGCCAGACGGAAACCGCAGGAAATGCTAGTTAAACTTTGTCAACAATGACTGCGCATCGCAGCACAGATTTCAAAATTGGAGGACGTGCTCGTTGGACCAAGACAACTGGTGACATTTTATGCGAGAAGCCAAGGCTCGAAAGGGGACTGAGCCGATAAGTTTTGCTCTCTATTTTCTCTAGATCATCCTTAAGCTTTTCATTTCTAGTTTGAATGAGTGACACTTTTCAAATCTAAAATATCATATTACGACCATTCAAATTTCAATTATATATTCATTGTGACAAAATTTATTAACATGTAAGTTTTCAAATAAATAAATAAATAAATAAAATTACAGTCTCCTTGCATTCAATCTAATAAGTTTTTCAAACACCAAACGTTAAATTTTAATTAGGGTCATGCCAATGATAAATAGTTTAGTCAACAAAGAAGCTCATATGAAGCTATTTTCGTTGTGATTAGACAGTAGGGCCGAATTACTGCTCAAATATTGTGATGACTTGTAAATTAGTGTTAATGCAGCCATGAATGGAATGCTACGGAACCAGCATATAACGTGATTTTCGTTGTTTTTTTTCCAAAAAACTGGATCAGAACGACAATTTCGGAAATTGTTTGGTACGTTCTAGTAAAGTTTATTGAATTCTGATCATGGTTCCCTTCTTGTCTATAAATCAGGATAGACAGCGTATATCGTCTCTAAAGCTTATCAAAGCAGAGAATAATTGATACGGGAAACTCGATCGTTTGCTTTTAGATTAGGTTTAGAGGATATTTATGTAGGTTAGCTTCAATTGGGACTGCATTACAATGGAAGCTTGCCTGCTTTTATGTGATAATTTGTGTGGCCCTGGTTCAAATCCGATGACGAGCGTTATTTCAAAATGATTTTTCGGTTTTTATGCTCGTAAAGCTGTATGCATAATGGACTTTTCACACAGAGAATATATTTCAGAGAATATAATTAAGCTGCACACTGGTACGACAACTGGTCATTACCAAGAATGCTTTAGAGTTACACTATCCACATCCGACCAAACATTTATGACGGAGCAGATGCTGGAAAAATTCTAGGAACTCAGTATCGACATGCATCAAATTGTTATCAATTGCTAACACGCATATGGCATGAAATAAGATTTTGGTTTAGAAACCAAAAAAAAAAACTCCTTCGACTTTTGAAACCAAGACGAATTCAACAACGCTGAATTGATCCTTGACTGGCAAATAAGTGGTCAAATAAAACGTTTATTACTGAATTTTCGAAGAACTTAAAAAAAGTATTGACAATAAAAATTTATTATGTTTTAAGCTTGTCTATGATAAAAAATTGTAAATTTAGAGCCATGTGTGGGTGCTGAGTGCCTAAAAGTAGGCAAGAATTTTTTCAAATTTGTCATAACGTCTGACATAAACATTAGATCATCGTGCAAATTGCAGAGCGTATTGATGTTGACTAAGGCTTCACACACATGGATTTTCAAAACAGTGCGGGTAACCTTGTAGCTACGGCAGGCTCCTGAAAAAAAATCCTTCAAATCAACGACCCTCATTAAATGTTTTTGCTTGTTGACAAAAACTTCAAATCATTGATAAATGTTAACCTTTGTCCATCATGTCAAATTGAAATTTTCATAATTCTGATTTGCACAAGAACGGCAATCCATCACCAAATCAACTCTATTTTCAGCACTCGAAACTTCTGTTCACGAGAATTAACGACCGGCTGATTCAATTATAATAAAATTCACAGGACGTACTGTATAATCTAGGACCAGGTCTGATAGAAGTGATTTTGAAATGCAGGCAACACTGTGGCAGTGATATCATCTTGAAAAATCACTGAGAAAAAAAACTGCTTTTTGCCCTATAACTTCCGATTCAGCTATCACATTTTAACAAAATTGACACAATATTTGGACTTTACTTTAGATAACATTTGGTGAAAATTTGGTTGAAAAATTAGAATAGAGTTGCCAGCTATGGTGATTTTTGTCTTCTAAATCTTGCAAATTCGCTCAGCGTAATATAGCTTTTTTCGCTTTTCCCCGGTCCAGTCATGAAATCACAACGAAGTTCATACAATAAATGGGCCTTAATTTAAACCAAACGTCGTAAGAATTTCGTAAAAAAGTCATGAAAGGGCTGCCAGCTATGACCATTTTTGTAATTTTTTGGAATTTCTTTACCAAGCGGTTATGCCATTAGATTTGCAAATGGGAATGATCCTGCAAATGGGCGACAACGAGGAACTGGGTTCGTTTGGAGCTGGTGAAGTGATTCACCCTTACTCCACTTTTCTCGGTGAGCGATCTTGCGCTCAGCTATGAATCTTGGCTACATCGGGTACTTAGATTTAATTAGTGTGCAGATGGTTTGCTCTAGCTAGTGATTTTTCTGAGGTGAGGGTATATTTCGTGTGCCCTGGTCGGGAATCTAAGAATGTCCATGGTGCTATTAGTATGTGGGTCTATCTTGTCGAAGAGCTTTAAAGCTTTGTCGCGTATGTATTTTTCTACTGTTTCGATTCTAAAGTCCTTATGTATGTCCACGTTTCCAATATACCATGGAATTCGGAAAATTCTCCGCAGTGCGAGAATTTCGCAGTCTTGTAGGCTTTGTTTGTTTGTCTTTGAGGTTTGTCCGAATGCAAGACTTCCGTATAATAATGCCCGTCTTAGTATTTATTTGTATATAAGTAATCTGTTGGTTTTGTTCAGTCTTTGAGATTTAATGAGGGGAAAGAAGGCATGGAGGAGTCTGTTGTAAGCGCTGCTGCAAATGGGAATGATCCTGCAAGCAACAAGTATTAAAGTTTTGAAAATTTGAAAAGTGTTGAGGGTGGTAGCCCTAAAATTCTTTTCACCCTTGTAACTTCCAGCGCTTCAGTCGAAACGAAATTCACAGGGTAGGTTTAACTAAGCGTGAACCACATTTGGTATATACGAGTATATTGCTTTGCTGCTAACACACGGTAACCAGCATCAGACATTTTCGTAAATATTGCACCAACAGATGCTTCAAATTACATACTCAAATGTAAAGCATTCGCAATAAAAATAAGGATCCAATTTCTAAATTTTCCGAGTTTTGAAAATTTTTCGGATGACAACCTCAAACAACGTTTAACCGCTGAAACTTTCGATGAAATCCTGCGATGAGAACGAAATTCAAAGGATAAGTTGATTTAAGTATGAGCTTGGTATGGTAAACTTATTGCTGCTTCGTTTTAAAAGTGTTGCCAGCACTGAACATTTTCATCATCTATGTTGATATCATACTCCAAAATGTGATATGATACTCCAAAATGTGTATTACATCTTTCCACATTTTTTTGTCACTCGAAGACAATTTCTTCGAAATTTTCTAGCGGTCCTGATGCGCTAGACTTTTTTTTACATCTTTCTACTTACTTTTAACTTACTTGAACTAAATGTAACTAACACAACGAATTTATAGTAAACTTTCTCCAGACGTACGTTATACCCCTTCTTCGTTTACATTATTCATATTCTAGACTAAACTCTGAAAATACTTAAATAGATTCATGTATACTAAGAATTTTCAATCTGCACTTAAATTTGGAATAATTCATGAGCATGCAATTTACTTGAATTAAATTTAAAACGTCTACACCATGAATAACGTAGCTGTGATAAATTGCTGCACATGAACCTTCTTCCATTATCGACTAAATCCTAAATAAACTTAACGACAACAATTATCTTGACCAAATATTTACATGCAATCGGAAAAATTAAATTTCAACAAAACATTCTGCTACTAACCGAACAACACTTTTTCAATGACGTTAATATCACTATAAAATTAATCGTGCGAAAATCATTATCACGTCGTCTTTCGGCACGACCTAGATATTATTCCTCGGTGGTTGTTTTCTATCGAAATCCCTTTAATACAAAGAAAATTTGTTTTCCAAGTCAACAACAAACTAATTGAATTAGTGCAGGCAGGGAAAAAAAATCATCGTATTAACGAAATCAACACTTAATCTGAACAAATGCACATCGAGCTTTGTGCTATTGGTTCGATAAGAAATTAGTGGAATTGCAAAAATAAACACAATGTTTAAATAGAGCTTAATAAATTACACGTATCGATAATAGAATTCGATGTTAAGGTTAGAGTTTGGTTTTAAGGTGGTCGCGATTCAATATAATTAAAGGAATGTCTTCTTTAGCTAAGAAGTAAATAAATATGTGAGTATCTGCTTTAGGTTAGAATACCGCCAAAGAAATGAGAAAAATTAGTTATCAGTTGCGTTCGCTTGTGAGTTGAGCTTAATAGATTGAATAAAAAAACAGCAGAGCAAACTTATGGAATAGTTTTGTGATTCTGGTTTTATCTCTATCGATAGATAACTAATTTTGTGAGCCTACTATTTTATAGGAAAGAATCAATGACATTAAATAATTTATGACGTTTGGCTTCGCATGTTCAGTAGCACTTTTATATATGTTCATACCTATACAAACCAATATTCTCAAAATATGCAACTGAAGAAAGCAATGGCTACTCATCAGCCTAGCTTTTTTTAAAGCATTTCAACAAAATTTTAGGGTTTGAAAATTTCTAACTATGCCTTTGTAAATGAGCTATGTATCTTGCTACGTGTTCAGTTTAGCAGAATTATTTTCTTTGGCTTTTGTCTCTGTCATTTTGTAGGCTCAAAGAAACGACGAAAGATACGATTTAGAGACAAGTAAGACAAGTTAACACGCCCATTTGTCTCAATTTGTTTTCAAGGCTCTTGAAAATGAGGTTCATCGTAGAAGATTCGGTAGGTCTACCTTTCCCAGCATGCGACATTGACATTAAGCAAATCAAATGCATCAGATACTTTAGATTTGGCTATTCCTCGGAAAGTATTCGTTCCATTGTTTTAAAAGCAGCACCATATTGTATGTACAATGTGGCTTGTTTGTTGGTTTCACTGCATGTGATGTTAAACCGTAAGCCCTATTAAGATTTAAATACGATTGTTTGTGAAAGTTGTGTAAGAAAATTGTCTTTTGGTTGGAACGATCCAGCGGAAATTAAACAGGAAGTAAAAAAGAGTATTTTGCTTCACGAAAGTATTGTTAAATTGTATGTTGCATCCTTGGATATACCTTAAATACATGAAAATTCGATTCGAGGTGAAATTAAATGAGTTTATGTGGCAGATTTTTTTCACTCCAACATGAATTACGAAATCCACAGTAAAGTGTGACAGAAATAAGCACTTTTGATTTTTTAGTCACGGCTAGAGATGGGCTTATACTAATATTTCGTGATATTACCTAATACGAATATATTAGTGACACGATATTATAATATCTTAACTAATATTAATATATTACTAATATTTGGTTCTAATAATTTTTCGTAGCGCGGTATTATGAGTGTATTTTGATTTCATGAGCATAAATGAACGAGTTCGACTAGAATCGGTACCAAAAAGATATTATGCACCTGTCACCCCTTCAATTGCAATAGTAATAATTGGAATAGTGAGAATTTTATATTACTCAAAAACATCAATTTCTATTCGTCTACTTCCAAGCTTTCGTCTCGTTCCCACTAGGAACGTAGCCCATGAACCCTTCAATATGCTCATCACATTTGAAAATTCACTTCACCTATTGTGTATTTCATACTGCAAATTGTCCGCTCATAATTGTTTTACTATATGAGAACTACGATCAATTTTCTTCTATTATCATTTCAAATCCCAAATAAATGCATCCTGCTGTGAAAATCCTATTTATTATCACCTTTATATAGCTCCATCAACTAATATTCGACAAACATTTAATTAAACATATTCAAATTTTTAGTTCAAGAAAAATCGCGAATGCAAAAACGGCTCTCCCTTACGATCCGTATGAATTCATAAACACTATTTCCACCCACGCATCAATTTATTCAAACCTAGGTGCGTTCACAAAATTCATTAATCAAGAGAATATTTTACTTCTTATTTTACTCCATTTAAACATACACCCATTTAACATACATATATCGGAAAAACTTAGCTCCGAATTAACTCATTAAACTTGCCTCTTACTTAATTCATTTGACTTGTCCTACGTGTGATACATATGTCATTCAAACAACTATCATACACTATTTTAGCCACACAACATTGAGCAGATATGCGCAATCGTATTGAATGTTACATCATTATGCGCCAAGTTATAATCTAATGCCAAATAATTAATGAATATAATCATTTGCACCCTCATGCCAACTCTAATTATCTGCTTTATTTATGAGTCAAAGGTTCTTAGTACAACCGAAGCATGTTCACATTAAATTAACGGTTAGTTAGTTTTGTAGAAAGGACTGACACTGGGAATAAATTTTATGACATTGGATTGCCACTAGTAGGTAACGAACCGACCCACCGCAATAAAAAAACAAGATAATAGGCCTGTTCGCGTACCGGAATCTACTAAAATACATATATTAAAATAGATTCGCAACAAGTCGTTTTTGTACTCTTTTGCCACAAAAAGAAGCCAGCTACAAAAATAAGTTGCTGCTCCAGTACTCGAAAAGAGCTAATATCTGCACATAATTACATCACCATCGGTTACCATTAATTATTAATGGTCGCCAAATTTTTGCTGAAAATATTCTCATTCTTCAGTTTAGCAAGATGCCTGCATCCGAAAACTATTCTTCGTTTCGAATCATAGAATTTGCAAATTACTCCCTTGATTGTATTACTTCACTCAAGAACAAGATCAGTTTTTTGATTCACCCAAACTTACGTACGAACATACATATATCGACAAAACTTACCTCCAAATCAACTCATTAAACTTGCCTGATTCACATTTGCGCTCATACATACATCATTATATGAGCGATCGTACACTATCCTAGCCATAACATATATCCTGTCAGTAGTTAAATAACTTAACGAAACGTTCATCAGCATCACTAATACGATATATTCACTAACCCCTGGACTAATGCCTTAACAGCATTCACTAATGCCTTAACAGCATTCACTAATGCCTTAACTAATACCAAATATAAGTTTAGACATTCACTAATGACTTGACTAATATCAAATTTAGTTTAGACTCTAAACTAATATATCCTAATATATTAGTTTAGACTCAAAACTAATATATTAGTTTAGAGTCTAAACTAATATATTAGTTCTAAACTAATATATTAGTCTAAACTAATATATTAGTCTAAACTAATATATTAGTTTAGAGTCTAAACTAATATATTAGTTTAGAGTCTAAACTAATATATTAGGATATATTAGTTTAGAGTCTAAACTAATATTTAATATTAGTCAAGGCATTAGTGAATGTCTAAACTAATATTTGATATTAGTTAAGGCATTAGTGAATGCCTTAACTAATATTTGGTATTAGTTAAGGCATTAGTGAATGCTGTTAAGGCATTAGTCCAGGGGTTAGTGAATATATCGTATTAGTGATGCTGATGAACGTTTCGTTAAGTTATTTAACTACTGACAAGATATATGTTATGGCTAGGATAGTGTACGATCGCTCATATAATGATGTATGTATGAGCGCAAATGTGAATCAGGCAAGTTTAATGAGTTGATTTGGAGGTAAGTTTTGTCGATATATGTATGTTCGTACGTATGTTTGGGTGAATCAATAAACTGATCTTGTTCTTTTGAGTGAAGTAATGCAATTAATGGAGACGAAAATACTTGAAAGTACGAAAATACTCGATACGAGTATATACTCGTATCGAGTATTTTGGAACTTGCAAGTATTTTCGTATAGCGTATTTTTGTATAGAGTATTTTCGTGCTTGCGAGTATTTTGGGACTTTAGGTTTAGGTTTTTAGGGCAAAAGTAGCTGAAATCGGACAAAATCGGCCAAGTTTGGGTTAGAGTTGTTTGGGACATAACGGGCCAAGACCTATTGCTGTGATACAAAAATTTAGGTTTTGTAAGGGAGGAAGGGGTTTTTTGGCCATCGTTTGTCAAAAACTGCCTTTACAGCGCTTTCTATGATTGAAAGTGGTCGGGGAGTATATTAGTGATATTTTAAGGGCGAAAAAAATGTTGATGGGACAAATTGGGCAAGTATTTTATTCAATTATTCAAAAAGTTTTTAGGGCAAAAGTAGCTGAAATCGGATAAAATCGGCCAATTTTGGGTTAGAGTGGTTTTGGACATAACGGGCCAAGACCTATTGCTGTGATACAAATATTTCGGTTTTGTAGGGGAGTAAGGGGTTTTTTGGCCATAGTTTGTCAAAAACTGCCTTGGCGGAGCTTTCGATGATTGAAAGTGGTCGGGGAATATAATAGTTATATATTAAGGGCGAACAAAAATTTTGATAGAGACATTTAGGCAAAAACGTCCATATTTTCCAAAAAAAAATTTTTGTTCAGCATGAATTCTGGGACCTTCCTGAGTTCTTTCGGGCGAAATTTCCATACAAATCCGGGAAAAAGCGGCTTAGTTTCTAAGATACGGCAAAATGAAATCTGCCGGAAAACCGTCCGCAAAAACTGAAAGTAACTATTCAGATCCTTTTTGGCTCGACAGTTGGCTTCTCCGGCTGTGCTGAAGTCCTCCTCGTGACTGCACTCCAACCCTACCGGGGTTGTGACTCATATCCAACCTTACCGAAGAGGTTGGCCCCCTAGTGGGTGTATGTTTAATAGACGAAATTTTTTTTTTGAACATTTCTTCATAAAATTTTCGATAAACTTCATGCTTCAGTGAGGCGAAGTGGAAAACCGACTGTTTTAGATTAGCCAGGAAAAGTTTGGTATCAGAAATCGATTGATGAAAAGTCATATAGATGACAACAGGATTAGTTGGTCCTATCTTACTAAATGTTTCGACATTGGTAATTTGAAAGAATACAGGAGGTTTTTTTATGCATATATTAAAATGAAAATTAAATTAAATCGATTGATTTCCCATATATGGCTCCTAGATTGGAGAAAAACTTGCCAAATAAGTGACCGACCATTGGAAAGTTACGGACAAGCTGCACGGACTAATAACTCAGTATCCTTTCATGGTCATCTGCACCATCACCATTCTAGCCTGGGAACTTTGTGTCTGGTGGGTGGGGGAGGGCATATCACACCGTTTTATTACACCACTGCAAATCGTATGCACTTGTATGTAGTCATATATATGTACGAGTACATACTTCAAAAAATGCTAGCTAGTATTTTTGGAACAGGTATTTGGAACAGGTATTTTTTTGTACTCGTACTAGGAATACCTAGTATGTGAAAATGCGAGTACGACCCAACTCTAGTAATAATGTGTAGATATTCGCTCTGTTCGCGTACTGCAGCAGCAACCTATTTTTGTAGCTGGCTTGTTTTTGTGGCAAAATTTAGTTTACAGCAAGAGTACAAAAACGACATGCTGCGAATCTATTTGAATATGCTATGAAAACATTCCTGTTGCCTATTATCTTATTTTTTTCATTGCGTTGGGTCGGTTCGTTACCTATTAGTGGTAGTCCAATGTCATAAAATTTGTCCCCAGTGCCGGTCCTTTCTACAGAACTAATCACAAAAATGCCGCCGTTAATTTAATGGGAACATGCTTCGGCTATACTAAGAACCGTTGACTCACAAAAAAAGAAGATGTACATCCATGAAAATGTGAATGTAAAACATATACATGGGTACATTTAATATGCATCCTCATACAATGACCTCGTTTTAATAGTCAAAGGTTTCGATTACAGCCGCATGCAACTAATGGCGGCAATTTCTATACACATTTTTGTTTTTCAATGCTTGATTTAGTAAAAAGACACGGCATTGCGAACAAATTGATTGATGATAGAAAAATAAGAATAAAAAAATTTCACGCGAAACTAATATTTATATATTATAATACGTCACAATAAAATATTACTATTACCTAATATATTCAAATATTAGTAATATCTTAACTAATATGAATATATTAGTCCCACCTCTAGTCACGGCAGGCACGTAAAAATTTGTTTCAAACCATCGAATCTTCTGAAAATTTTCGATTTTCAGGAAAAAAGTATGCTGACCCGCCCTGATTGTTTGAGAATTTTAAAATCCGCGGTTTCGAAGAATGATAACCCTTCACAGGCCGCCTCCACTAGCAATTTCCCATGGCATAACATTTTAAATTGCTAGTGGAGGCTACCTATGGTATGCCATATTTTATGGTCTGCCATAAATGGTAGGCAATATGGTATGCCATTTGCTTGGCCATCTGCCTGGCAATATTTTGACAGTTCTTGATTTCAAAATGGCGCTGAACCGTGGAAATGCTTTATTTCTTATAAGAAAATGTAGGGATTCTGAATTCAAAGGGATTTTTAGATCTCGTTGAGCAATGAAAGTTGTCTACAGAATATGAAATGGTGGGAAATTGCGAAAAAATCGAATTTTGTTGCGGAATAGTGAAACTATATGTATTTATTTTATTTAAAAAAGAAATAATTTCAATTTTGAACGATGAGGTAATATATGAGACTTCCTGTTGATGATTGGCGGATTTTTCAAATGACTTTTATTGCATTCCCCTTCGTACCCCAGCAAATCATATAATAGTTACATTTTCGCCTGAAATTTCACCCGCTTATCCAAAAAGTAATTTATCCTATACTTGAAGTTTTCATAAGTAGCAGAATTTCTTCGCTCTGCACTTCAAATAACTCCTTAAGAGCATTTGACACTCAGATACAGCGCACGTCCTTCCCGCTCAGAGGCATTTTCGAAATGAAATTGCATGCCATGAAATTGCCCACGCACAGATGGCATACCATAAATTTGACAGTCGTTGCCATCGAAAATGGCAGAGTAAATTGCAAAACGAGGCCCGGTGTCACCAAATTACCTATTTTTCGGGCACTCGAAGTTTGTGTTTACAAGAACACAGGATCTGATAATCAGATGGAGTCTAATGCATATGTTGATAACCCTGGCGCTCTTGTGGTTACTTGAAAAACACTCAGTTTTCTACCTAAAGTTTCGGATGTATATATTGAACTTACCCAACCTTCAAAGAGTAGGTTAATTCTAACGCAAAACAAATCCGGGAGACTTTTATTTGCAAAATTAAATCTTAAAGAATATGAAGGAGGTATATTAAATCCAGAGTTGTTGTTGAATACTGGTGCTGAAATATTCGGAAGTACAATCGATTTTAGTACCTGGACATTCAAAAGGATTTGATTCTGTTGATCACTAGCTACTTTTTTCAAAGCTACGTTTTTCTGGCATTACCAGTTCCTCATATCCTAGTTTTATTTCTTTGTTTCTTATTGTACTAACACCGTAAATCTGCGTTCTTCCTGATTTTTTTGCATTCTGTCCTCTTTTCGGTGTTCCGCAAGGTTCAATTTTTGGACGTCTCTTATTCTTTGTCCTTATTAATTACCTTCCCTAAGTTATTCATTCATCCAAGCTTTAGTATGCTGATCACTTCAAAGTATACAGAGTAATTGAGTATCTTAACGATCGCTTGCAACTTCGAAACGGTCTTTACGCTCTGGATGATTGGTGCTTGCGAAATTCACTTGCCTTCATCATGTTGAAATGTCTTCTCTTAATGTTCCTCTACTTTCCGCTTAGTTTCATTTTCACTATTGTAGTTACCTTTAAAGACTTTGGTGTGATTTTTAATTTCAATTTTTAAGTTCAATCTACAGATTGTGCATATCATATCTAAGAATTCTCGTTTATCCAGTTTTGTGGTCAGATATTGTAACCTTTTTGGTATCTTGCCTACTTGCGTTCGACTGTTCTGTTCTTTAGTTTGCAGTGTCTTGAGTTAGAACTATCAAATGTATCTTCAAATTAACCTAAATAATGGTGATGCACAGTTTCCTTGGTCTGTGTTTAGTCTTCTATTCATTGGGGTTTTCCATATGTTCAGGCTTTCGTACGCATCCAGTTTTCGTACCTGCTGTACCTCCTGAATCATCTCCACGTTGTGCCATGTTATGATGTGCTCCTCCTCCAGGATGTCTTTCACTACTGCTAGTCGTACTAATGTTTCGTTCCGCTTATGCCCGGTTAGTCGTCTAACACCAACTAACCGTTTCGTTTGGCCGATGTATATTTTGTCGCATTCTGGGCAAGTAATTTAATATATTCCACATTTTTCCTTTTTACCCTTTTTGTCCTTCATAATTTAGTACTTAATTTTTTAACCCTACTGGTTGAAACCGCTTTATATCAAAGCGTTCAAGAAGTTCCCGAACTTTTCTGAAAATTGACGACAAAATAATTGAAACTCTTATGAGTGTTTATTGTTTTTCCTGTGTAAAGAGCGTCGTTAACAGATCCGTTGTATTTGAGCCTTTTTCTTTTTGACAAGGTTCCCAATTATTTTCTCGTCAAATCCATTTTTCCTCGTGGTATCTTTAATATATTTAACTTCTGAGTCAAAACTTTCCTGATGCATTGGCACTGTTAAAAGCCAGTGAATCATCGAACTAAAGGGCGCCATTTTTTGGGAATGCCAATGATCAGACGTGCATGGTGTTGTTCTCTGGGGGTATGTGGGCTTCCGGTAGATATTAAATCTAAGGAGACCTTCTTTCCTTAAAAGCAATCCCACAACAACCCTTGTACGGGTCTAGTGGTAGAAGCTGGCAGAGAGCTTCATTACAATTTTTTTTATCATTGTGGATACGAGTGTGGAGTGATTAGTTCCACGACTCACTTTACCCCTGATTTAAATCAGGTACCTAATCAGAGCTAGGTTAACTCAAAGCTTGGTGCGCGGACCCTCGTCCGAACCTGTATTCGTACCAGGGACCCCACACGCAAGAAGCCAGTGCTCTACCCCCTAGGATACTCAAGCTACTACCTTCTTTCCTTATGACCATTAAATCCAGAAAAGGTAGTTTCTCATTGTTTTCGACTTCCATTGAAAATTGGATGTCCTTATCTGCTTGGTTCAACTTGTTCAAAGTTTCTCCCAAAGCATATTTTTTACGATAGCTAGAATTTTGTTTACATATTTCAACCAAACCCGAAGAAGCGAACTTTCTTCATGAAGTTTCTTCTCCAGTGTGTCCAAAAATATCTCACTCATAAGTGAAGATATAGAATTTCCCATAGCAACACCTTTTATAGCTTTAAAGTATTTTCCCCTGAAAGCAAAGTAACTTTCATTCATGCAAACCGAGGCAAGTTCCAAAAAGTCTTTAGCCTCCCTCCTCTCCTCCGGTGAGCTATTTTTTCTGGCCAGTCTTCAAAGAACGTGAGTGCTTGTTTTACCGGCTCGCTTGGGAACAGAGCCTTGACATCAAATGATACAACTAGCTCATCTGCCCCTATTGTTTCCACTCTTCCAAGCGGCTCTGTTACCTCGTCTCTATTCTTAACCGTTCTATCGCTAATCTTCCCTAAGGCCCTACACTCGTCTACAATCCACTTTGCGATTCTCCTTGTTGAAGGTGTTTGTAGCGGTGATAATTTCCCTAAGCTCACTTCCTTCTTTGAGTATCTTTGGAAGGCACCTAATTCTTGGCAATGCCGGGTTTGAAACCCGCCGCTTGTTGACCTCTTTGCATTATTTCAAGATTCTTTCAACTCGTTTGATAGAGTCTAGTAAAGGATCTTTCCTTAGCTCATTCAAAAAATGTTGCTGGAGTTAAAGTAATGATAGACGCTTGACGGCTAAGGTAATTGGTAATATCGAGCCTTGGGTTAGCCGTAGCCAATGAGAGGTGAACTTCCAGCGTTTTCAATTTTTACCGGGCACGGTTACTTCAGGATATAACTGAACAGAACGAAAAATGGCCACCTTTTTCATTCTTACTGCTGGTACTGCGTGACTGAGGTCGATGGTGCTCATCACATATTCATTGTATGCCGTTGCTTCGCGTATTTGAGGCGCACCATTGAGTCAAAGTTTGGCCTAGTCATGCCTGAGACGATTGAAGATACAATACTGCAAAACGTTGCAACTTACGTTGAGAAAGTATGTTACTCTTGATAAAGAGAGAGTAGGGTTGAATTATCGAACCATGAGCTGTGGTAGTTTTTGAAATCCGTAGGTCACCATGACCGGATTGAATCGATGCTAAGACTAGTTTCGAGTCGAAACTTCGTCGGCTTGTAAATGGTATTTTTTAGTGAGTCAAACTGCACATACCCCACGGTGTGATAGGTCACCCGGAGATATGGTGAGCAAATTTTTTTTGTCCATCTACACTAGAAAAAAAACTTGAATACACTGTATAAATATATTAAAACTTCTTTCGAATCTTCGGAATGTACTAAAGTCGAATATTTGTTGATAGTCGAATATTTGGAGGCGAACAATACTGCATCTCAACGTTTCAAGTTTTTGTGTCTGGTTCACAATTCACTGGATAGGATGCTCTTCTGAAAAACCATTTGAAACTTTAATGTTCTTCTGTTTATCCAAATTTCAATTTCAGTTTTTGACTTTAAACTCTGAAATACAATCATCTTGTTGCAGTTGTTGCAGTTAATGATTTCTGAACGTTAAATAATTAGTGCAATTAGTTTTCTTAACATTAACGTTAAACCAATATGATGAGAGTGTCAATAAAGTATCCTTAATTTACGGCACTAAAAGAATACACTTTCCTGAATTTATGTTTTTGGCCCTACTAACAACTATTATCAATTAGCCTTAACTGCTTTCATAATCAAAAAACAAAATAACCGCAACCACAAACAAAGAGTCTATAAATATTAACCGGTGAATCTAATCAAATTCAAACGGTTCACCTGTAGCCATAAAAGTGAAGCAGACTTGGTCGCATTTTATATTCATGTCAACCGTATAAATTCGCACAATTTCCTTATTTATTCTAAAATGGTACTTGCGGAATGAAATGGATGTTTCTCAGCCAACATTGGCAATAATTTTCAATTTAATGGTAAATGGAAATTGGTAATTTTATCGAACTTGAACTTGACGACCAGACCGCCGCAAATTCTTTTACTGCATCTACTTGCTTAATGACAAAATAATTACTTCTACTTGAGTTTGCGTGCGGTGTGAAAAATGCCACTAAATTCTTTCGATGGAAGTAGAAGTAGAAGGAGACAGTAGACAGTAGAAGGAGAAGGTTTTCATCCTGCGAAAATTAAATGAAAATATGGATGAACGTATGTCCTTGCTATATGCATGGGATGGTATAGTAAATTTATGACAATTGGATGGAGCGGAAATGTCGATGACAATTAAGAGGCGGTTTTAGGTTTCAAATTGGGTTTATTGCGCGGATATGACATAATTGAAGGAAGGTAGCGATAGCTTGGGGTTAATGACATTTTCCATCCTAAATAATGCTGTTGGCAGCTATTGTAAACAAAGCCGTATAAAATTTCCATTTTTGGACTGGTCTTTGACCTATATCTGTCGCCCCAAAATACTGCAGTAATAAAACACGCAAATATCAAACTTTTTTATTTCCTTTTCAGAAAAATTAATAAATTAAACGTACTTCTATATACTGAGCACTTACATTAACTAGTCAATTAAATACTGATCATCCTGATACCTTGGCATATCTCTATAGTCTAAATCATCGGTCCAAACTTCATTCTTCATGATCTCACCAACATCTTCTGGCTTCAGTATCGTCCTAAGCGGATGGCCAAATCTATCCAGCGACAGATAGTCGCGAATCTTTTCGTTCATAGCATGCCTTGGATTCGGGTCAGCATTGCTGGAAAGCGGAATATCTTCGCTCAGTGCCCATATGTTAAATTTTCCAAATTGGAATCCTTCAGGAAGGCAGTGATGTTGATGGCAGTAATAGTTTGCACCGGCCTCGGAATGACACCAGGTCCCGTCCGGGAAATAGGCATCCAAACCGAGATCGTTCAGTTCTAAACGGGGAGTGTAGTAGGAAAGTGAGTTGGCTCGACGACAAAAGATTGCACAAGCCATCCATAAACGCGATTGTTCGTGTGGAGCTTGGAGACCATATCCTCTGGAATCCAAAGTGTAGAGCTTTCGACTGAAGGCTTTACATCGGTTTGATGCATATGTTATCGGAGATGCACGAGTCGAACTACGACAGATCTGAAAATGTTCCATTAAGTAAACGACTCAGAAGTTCAAATTCGACTTACTTTCGAGTCATCACACATCTGAACATCATATGATGGTCCTTCGCAGCCCTCGTTTGTATTTATCGGTTTCGGACTATCACATTCCCGGCGACGCGTCTGAAATCCTTTGGACTTGTAGATGCAGGCTGACTCACATTTGCCAGTCTTCCATAAACCCCAACCTCCAATCACTGTCTCCGGTGGCTTTTCAATATCCTTTTTCGGAGTACAATAGCCACCCTGGCACCACATATTCCGACCACAAGTAGTACCTTCAAGTGCAGGACCAGCAAAAAAATATCCAGTTCGATGAGGTGATCGACATTGAAGATTTTGACAGATGCTGTAAGAACCACTTGTGGGCGAGTCTGTAGCATCCTTGTCTCTGAAATGAAGAAATATTAAAAGGTAAAGTATAATTGACATTATTTTAAAGGAAAAATTATTGTAATAGTTACAGTAAAAGAAGTTCACATTGACGTTTTGCAGGCCACACTTGTCCAGGGTAACCTTTAAACTTCCAAGCGTCATATTCCGATGGAACAGCTTCTGGTCGGTCATCGAGACAAGTTGCCCAACTGGAAAATAAATCCAAAATTATATTGGAGATACTTATTTTCAAACATTAACTCACTTCGGTAAATCTCTAGCCACCTGTGCACTGCAACTCGACCAACTCGTCTCACCTTGTGTACCGCGCGACGGTGACATTATGTATCCCTCTTTTGCACAATAGTTACCAGTCGAATCATGCGCCATACCTAAACTAAGCAAAATCAATATAAATCAATCGAAACATCAATTAAAATCATAAATTATCCAACTTATGTCCGATTTCGTGCGCCAGGATATAAACCGACGTAAAACCTGCCGAAGGATATGGTCTTCGAAATGCATTTGTTGTTCCGAATTCAGCAATAACGCATGAATATGTTGGAGAACAGACTCCTCGAACTGTCGCCAAACCCATTGTAGCACCTGAATTAAAACCATTCTCATACGAATAGAAGTCTAAACCGGAGATATACAAGGCCATGTCCCAATGGTTAGGGTGGTCATCATTCGAAGGATTGGTTCGTTTTTGGTAGTCACAGAACGAATCCAGAAGTCGTTCTCTTTCACCGTTATGATGCGGCAAGGTTTTTGGTTGTTTTTGCATTAGTTCCATGTGGACAATGGATATATCGATGGGTATTCCGAGCGAACTATGATGGTAGATAGCTTGGACGGCATTCATATAGGCAAGAATCATTTCGCTCAGCTTGCTCTCATCATGATCGAAAAATGGTGAGAAAATTTTATAAGCTGCTTCGTCGAAAAACACTCCAACTTCAATGGTTGTTTTTTCACTAGTATGCGAATTGAAATTGTGTTTGGGCATGACGGTGCTGATGGCCTCGTGCAGGACTTTAGCGCTGAAAGTAGACAAAAATTGCTATTATTAGACCTTTTTTTCAAAAAAAGAAGCAGTAAAGGTTAATGACGTAAGTAGGGGTTTTGAGGAATTCGTTATAAATAGAATCAAAGTTCAAATGCCGTCGTGGTTGAATTATAAACTGTTACAGCTTTTGCATGATGTTTTTTTTCTATTCCAAAAAACTATAACGTGGCAACCATTCACACTAAAGTTCCAGTCTGTGCGGAATTGCTTTGAAATTTTATGATACTAAATTCGCACAAAATCAATCAATTTTTTCGGGGTAAATTCAATATTTTTTTCGTTTAAGATAACACCTTGAAATCATCAAAGTGAAGCCATTTCCCTACAATCCTTTTTGGATCTGGAGATTGAAGGTAGTACAGAATTATTTTCACAATCAATGTAAACTGTGATAATACCAACGACTCATGCTGTTGATTGGAAGAGGGCAAGTCCGATCAGTAAAGCGAGTGGGTCAAGAGTTCCCAGCTTAGCACAGATATGGTGTCTCTGATCTCTTTTGCTTTATGTGGCGTAGTCTAACCTCGGTGCTTCTGGATCAATGTATGATTTGATTTGATGGTATTATCTGGGTCACCTGGCTTCAACATTTCACGGTAAATTCGGTCTTGCGATCCATGTTGATGGTTGTCCGGCATCAACCCATCTCTTTTTGCTTTTTGGGCTTTCGAAGCTTATTCACTTTTTGTCTCCAATTACGATCCGATACAAGAAAGTATTTTTTATGTCAAAAAAGCAAAATTTCCCATAACGTTTTTCGCTTTCCCATTTTTTGTGGGTTAGATGAAGTGGTACCAATTTTTCTACCTTGGGAATATGGATTATGACAAGCAATTCATCGGAAATGCTTTGAAGCCTAACATGTTACTTCTTTGCTTCTGCGAGCATTTTTGTCTTTCAAGAATAGTCACCACTTTTGGATCGTGTAAACTAACGCAAACATATGTCTTGCGTTAAGGCATCGTCACCGTCAGGCCTTCTCTTATTCAAGACCACTATATCCTGTTAGCTTTATATTGATATGTTAATGTAAACACTAATTTTAGGTGTGTAGCATTCAAAAATTTCAACAGAAATTTTTGAATGCAAAATTTCAATGCACACTGTACTAGTTTTTTCTAAAACGCACACATGCTTCGAAATAAATTTTGAGAGCCAAACTAACGGCCCGAAATTCAACTAAACGCGTAAACAAAATACCGTTGATGTGGTGAGGGAATCGTCGCGGTCACTTGGTTCGCTTGACCGTATTTAGGGAGGTACTTTGGCCACTAGTTTTAGGCTGGAATCAGTGGGCTGCGTGACCCCAACACCACCAGTGGCCTGAAGCTGTTTTCTTCCGGGCTACCGCTTCTTGGATGGAGGCGGTTTTTTCATCCAATTCAGGTTTCCATTTTTATTTTTTATTGGTTTTCATTTCCCCTTTTTGATGGCTACGAGCTTGACAAGTCTCGGCTGGATTTGATTGTTAGCTCATGCCTGAGTGCTAGTTATCATCCTTTGTCGACAAAAGCCGCTTTGCTCTTTTGTATATTGCGGCTACTATCTGTGTATGACGGATGAAACATAAGGAGCGTCCTCCACTTTCTTGGAGTATATTCACCCAACGTCTTTGACCCACTTCAGCCGCGGAGAGCTAGCAAAGTCTCATTCCAGCATCAGTCGGGGTTGGGTAGAAGGGTGCTCCACTAAAGTGGACTATGTACCTTCATGGTTATTTCTTGGGCATCCTATTTTTAAGGGAAATCCTTTTTTTGCACTGTATCCAACTTCTTGGCAGGCTCTCTTCTGGGCATCGGACCAATTGAGATGCCTTATTAAGGCTCCTCTTATTTGAAAATTGCTGCAGGTGCTAAAAAATTAGTAATTTGATGAAGCATTACAGTTTTTTTGGCGCGCCGTATTTCGAAAATTTCGAATTGACTGGATGAACAAAGTATGATATTCATAAATTGTTTGTTTTTTTTTAGAAGTCTAGTCTGCCAAAAAAGCTTTCAAAGCTCTGTACCCAAATGTTTCCCTTACATGTTGCGCACAAGAAAAAAGAGTCCCTCACATAAGCAAAAAACATTAATGGAAAGTATCTGCTGAGCAAAAGAGTCAAAATGGGTAAACATTGAAAATGGCGTAAACTAGTAGTACCAGCTCCAGGGCTAGCGCGGCTTTTCAATGAAATGGAGAAAGGAAGCCTCATCTGGGCTGTTATTGATGCCATCAAAGAAGATGGAAATCATCTTCACAAAACACTGGCTAAATTCAAGGCAGACTTTATTAAGAATCTGCCGTAAAATGCAGAAAACCAGCTCATGCCCTCGGCCTAGGGTCAATAGCTCTGTATAAAGGAGTGAGGCTGGTAGCGTGCAAAGCTCAGCACTTGGTCAACTTCTATAAGCAGGCGATCTCCGAACCAAGCAAATTATGGCCAGGTTCCAAACTAAAGGTGATACCAAATGATGAGTTCCGTAGTCAGCCTAGATGTAGGGTTTGGATTTCCTACTTTCATTCTGGTCCAGAAAGGATTCTACAGCCCATTCAATCCTGATCTTCAGACGTATGACTGGAGGGTAGCCAAAATTGGCGAGGCTATTGAAAATTGACAAGAAGTTCTGATCATCCGAAATGAATATAAGGTACAGCTCTTAGAGGCCCAGAAAAGTAACACGAAGTACGGGAACGTGAAATTATTCTTGCTTGTATAAAGGAGTAATAAGACTAAGGGCTCTGGATTGAAGGACTTTAAGCCCATCAAAGACAATCCGAAACAAACAAGGGGTCCGCCGCTCTTTTTGAGGGTACTTTTGAACGAGAATCAGATGTGCAGTACCTGTCGATGGTGGGGCCACTGTTGAAACTACCTCAGATTTGGGCAGCTGTCTAGACTTCCTGACCCTGATTACAGAGGAGGAGAGCGAGGCAGCACTAGCGTCCGAAGACTTGGCCCTGATTGGTAATGATGAACGTACTGCAAATATACATCCACCATGCTTCTACCTTTGTCAAAGACAGAAAAAAAGTTATAGTAATCCTAGAACCATGGGTATAATCGATAAAAATTGATTATACCTGACAGTCTATAGAAACTACAAGTCAAAACTAATATTTGGTCTTAACAATTTTTGTGACAAGGATAACTTGGCTGTTGTAGTGGAATTAGATTGGAGGACATGCTTGCCTTTACCTTACCATATGGCATACGACTATGGCGGATATCCTTCCGATGATATCGTCAAATATCTGGTGGCTGCAGTCGCTAGGTCATTATGTGCTTCTTATTCTAGATGCTGACTAATAAATGTGGGGCAGCTCCAATACAAACAATCGAGGTGAAGCATTCTTTGACTTAATCTCGGCCTACAACATGTCCTTAGCAGATGCACACAATGAACCGACATCTGTACCTCAAATCGGGGGGAGGTTCTTGACATAACCTTTGTCACTCGGCAAAACACACATTTCCTGAAGGAATAGAAGGTCATACAGGGGTGTTGCTCTCTGATAATAGTTGCATATTCTTCAATGTTAGTGGCTGCACCTCAACTCAGCAGGTAGGCAGCCTTCGTTCATAGGAAAGCAATGGACTGGACGAAGCTCCAACCCTAGGACCAATATTCACTGTAACTTTGTCCGGGGAGCATAAACCCTTCTGTGGCAGCATAGAGACTATAAATAAGTCAAATCACTTTCGTAAGGCCTAAACTTCAACACCGAAGGGTCTAGAGTCCATTCAGAGCCCTGACGACAGCTGGAATAATTCAAGAATCAAAACACTGACAGTTCTCATGGATTTCCAGGTCACATACTAAGCAGGCCATCAACTTTTCGCCGCCTCTTAGGATCTCAAACTCCGAATTGAAGTGGGTCATAAGCTCCATTGAGCCTGATGATGCTCTTTCGGTTAATTTCCAGCAATCTATAGAAGTAAAACTAGCATGGCTGCATGCGGTATGGTTGAGTTTCTTGCAAATTCCCGTCAGATGGCGGGAAGAAGAGTTGTGTTTATTGCCTATAGAATATCGTCCAATATGAACCAAACCTAAAGAATCTTTTTTGCTTAAGAATCTGGAAAATTAATTCGATTTTAATTTCGTTGTTACAGCATGCTTAAACCAAAACTGAGTCTGAGTCCACGAGACAAATAATTGGGACTGATTCTTCATTGAAGCTACGAAGGAACACTATCATTGCAAAAGGAGCGCGAAAGGCTTTCGATACATTTTACTGCTGCTGAAGGATCGAGTTGGGGTTTGCAGTCTCGCATTATTGCATGGTTGTCTCATGGCTATCATTGCAAAAGGAGCGCGAAAGGCTTTCGATACATTTTACTGCTGCTGAAGGATCGAGTTGGGGTTTGCAGTCTCGCATTATTGCATGGTTGTATACCACTGTGGTTGAGTCGATAATAGTAGCAGGCTGCTTTAAAGACCCACCCACTAGTTGGTGCTACAAAAAGTGCAAAGGTTGATCGCATTTGTGGAGACATGTGCCCTTCAAACCACCCCTACTAAAATACTTTTCGTGTCGTCTTTTCGTTTTCGTGTTTTCGTGAACCATGATCCATGATCCATGATAACACCCTGAATTTCGAGTCAGTCAAGCTATGAATCAAATCAGGGGCAAATTGAGTCGTGAAACAAATTACTTTACACTCGTAGACATGGATTACAAAATAAAATCCGTATCAACTTTAATCGCCAAGATTCGAAACGGATTTTCATAAAACGGTTTTGGCCTTTCGTTCTAACGAAAGAGAAACACAAGAAAAACATAATAAAATCGATACTAAAATGATTTACAGACATAATAAATTATTGAAAAATTGTCCCTGTGGTTTCATCCATCATACCTCTAATTCTTAGCTTAGTCGATAGAAACTGAACAAAATAGCCTAAAGAAAATTATAGCGATGAAAATTATAGCATTCATGTAGAGAATATGACATAAACTATCCGTAATCGCAAATGAATTCAAACCTACCTTCTTTCCATTCTCGAATCATTTCCGAATGGCGTTTCCGGTGCATAAACTCGCCTCACAAAATGCATTGTATCCGTTTCGTCCATATATCCTTTCGAGCACAACACTCTTTTTAAACGACCGGTTAACGGTTGCACTTCCAACGTTTCATTCGGCATCAGAATAATTCCAACCTATCAAACACACACAAAATATCCCACATAACTTTTCCATCACTATTTGTCGCACATTTAAATACCTACAAAATCATCACCTTGACAATTACTAAATGCACCGACACTATCACGATTCCGATGCAAAAACAAACAGCTCTTATTAATCCTTGCGTCGATATCCTCGTAGTCACCTTGATCTGTTTTAGTAACGACACGCATTTGCGGCGCAATCAAAACATCATTCTGCTCCAAATCCAAATGAATCGACCTAAGAACGAAAAAGTGTGGTTCAGAGATCAGATAAGTGTTGGGGAAGAAATTCACTAGAGAAACTAGTCTAAATCATGTCATCCGTGACAACACTCACTTGTCGAATGCACGAAAGATTAGTTCTCGCGAATGATGATTGACGTCGTTCATTCGTACTTTCCGTTTGTTTCGCACTTTCAAATCGACCAGCTCGTAATCGGGGAGTCCCCCGCCCGGGAGCGGCGTTGCACCATCGAAATAGAATTTCAATTCACTTTCATCCATGAAATCGTGTATTCGTAATTTTTGACCGTTAACCGTTAGAATAAACACAAAACCGAACACTATTAGCACAAATGAAGCGGATGGATTCCATTTTGGGGGTTTAAGTCGCGGACGATTGTCAAGTGCACTACTTTTGATGTTATTGTGGTCGTTTCCGTTGCAGCGACCGTTAATGTAATTCGCCATAATTCCCGCAATCGACTGGCCTTCCGCATGCGAAAATCACTGGGTTTTATACGTTCCGCTCAAAACGGAAGGTATGTATGTACATATATGCATAGCAGCAGAAGTGGCAAGCAAAAACACGTGAAGTAATTTCGTCGTGCGACATATCTTCCCCTTAAGCTCGATCACCAATTTATATGTACATTGGAATGTTGATCGTGCTGCAGGTGTGCAAAGTGATGCAGGAGAAATACTGTGGAAAAAGTAGTTGAATCTTCAAGATGATTCTTGTACCGTCGGGGAGCACTTAAGAAGCTATGTCGGAGATGGTCGTGTTGCTGGATTGGATGGGGACAGCGTGAAGAAGTTAGCATCTTATCTAGCATCTCTAACGGTTTCTTATTGGTGCGTGGTGCATCGCTCAAGATCTTGTCCGCGTCGACTATGTGTGTACAGATTTCAGGTTTGTCGTCTTTGCGATCATTATCTGTGATTACTATTTCATCAAGTGATCGTCATGATTATTCTCAAATATTTTATGTGTGCACATGAAATGTTAATGATGATGATAGGCGTTTAGTTGTTATGCCTTTATTTAGTTGATGGTGAATTAGTGCTGCCATGCTAATTGGGAATTTAAAAAAGACAGTAGGCATAGCTACTGAGAATATTTTGAATTGGAGAAAAAAACTGAGAATGAAAAAATCTACTTCACTAGGGGTTTTAATCAATGGAAATTGATAGTCAGTCTAAATTCACATTTTAGTCAAATATGATATATTCTTTCAAAAAAATTGAAGTGAAATAGATTTTATTTTATATTAATATGTACATTCTTAACCTAACTTAAGCACTATTAAAAAAAAAATTAAAAACTACTCACCTTGTGTTCCGAGCGACGGTGACATTATATATTTGTTAAAACAAATGAGCCTATCAAGCAGGATGTAATGGTTGAACTTAAGTCAGTATATATTACATCAGTTTGATGCGAATTGTCAAGATCGTGAGATAAAAATCGATAAACCGAGTCATATATTTGAAATTTGATTGTAGATAGGTAAGTAGGCTGAAGTGGCTGTCGATCTACAGAGGCACAAAAGAAGCATGTTGCGATGCCACAATAATTTGTGACTCTCTCCTACTAACTGAACACAGGAAGCCGTCTGCTTCCTTTGACAAATCGCACTATCCCTTTTTAAATTGATCAGGGACACTTCGGTCAGGTTTGAGAGAAAGGGTGCACCAAGTGCCACAACCCTTCTCATTGCCAACGCCGGGTACTGGCACATGAGATGGAGGACGGATTCCTCCTTGTCCTCAGAGCCACAACTTCGGCAAAAGTCGTTAAACCCTGTGCCCAATTTTCGCGCATGCCGCCCTATGAGACAGTGGCCCGTACGAGCGTCTATATTGCAACGCAGTGCGCTTCGAGTTAAGCCTAAAAACTGCGATCCGCATCCATGGATACCCAGGACTGCCCAGTTATCGCACAGGATGATTCGTCTGCCCAGGAGCTCCTAGCATCCCCAAGATATTTTTGCCTGATGGCCAATTTGACCGATATCATCAGTATACCTATTAAGAAAGAGTAAGAGACCTCCGGTAGCAAGGTACCAAGCCTTGCTAGTTCATCGGCCTCACAGTTGCCCTGAAAACTCCCATGTCCAGGTACACAAATCAATTGAACAACCGAATGTCTCGATATCTCCCTAAGAGTTGCACGGCATTCAGCAGCAATCATGAACACTATACAAGGACCAGCAAGGGATTTAATAGCCGCTTGGCTATCTGAGAAAATACCAATATTGACCCCAAATATTCGATTACACAAAAGCCAGTCGATTGCCTGATAAATAGTCACAACCTACGCCTGAAAGACACTACAGCGGTCTGGTAGACGGAAAGACAGCTTGAGATTCAGCTCATCTGAGTATACACCACTCCCGACTTTATTGTTTAGCTTTGAGCCGTCAGTGGACACTTGGTTAAGCCCACTTTCGAGAGTGACACCATCACGCCATTCAACCCTACCAGGAATGCGAGTTGTCAACTCCAAATCTACTAGGCATTGTGGAGCAATGTAGTCAACACCCGCTGGAGCGGGAACTCCATCGGCCAAAATCCTCGCATGGCCGAACTCTGTTCTATTCCATGCTGAGATACAATTCAGTCTTACAGCAGCAAGATTAGCTTGCTGTAAGATTAGTAGATTGGCTGGCAGTCAATGAAGCAACACGAAAAGTGCTTTAGTAGGGGTGGAGCGAAGCGCTCCAGTAACCGGTAGAGCAGCCATCCTCCGCACTTTTTCAAGCTGCCGGGCAACCTGCCACTAGAACGAATAGAATTGGCTCAACCACAGCTGCATAAAGCCAAGCAACAGTACGTGACTGTAATCCCCAATTTGCTCCTACGACTCTTTTGCAGCAGTAAAGTGTGTTCAAAGCCTTCCGCGATCTTTCTGCTATATTGTAGGTCCATAGCAACTTCGAGTCAAGGATGAGGCCTAAGTACTTGACCCTCTGGCTCAGGTCAATGGAGACCCCATTTAATTCGGGTTACTCAAAACAAGGAACTTTGCACTTCCTTGTAAACAGCACTAGTTCCGTTTTGCTATGATTCACATTCAAGCCGCAGTCACGACTCCAACGTGAAAGTATGTCAAGAGAGTGATTTAGCCTCTCCGATAGCGTAGATAAATACTTTCTCGATACTGCTACAGCTATGTCGTTCGCATAAGCAATCACTTTGCAGCCGGGACGGTCCAGCCTCATTAGGAGAGTATTCACCGTGATGTTCTACAGCAGCGGAGAGAGGACTCCACCCTAAGGTGTGCTCGTACTGACCCCTCATGTTACGCTGGCATTCCCCAGTGAAGAGATTACCAGTCTATTTTTGAGAAGCTGCACGATAACAGCAATCAGCCGCTCATCCAAATGCAGCACCGAAAGTGCCTTAACAATTGCATTATACTCTACGTTGTTGAAGGTCCCCTCGATGTCCAAGAAAGCGGCAAGCGTTTATTCCTTAAGAACAAGAGATTTCTCGACTTGCTCAATGCAGTTTCAACAGACTTTCCTCTTGTGTGCTGTGACTGCGAGGTCAACATAGGATTGATTGATCTTTTAATATGGTAATAAATAATCCTTTCCAAAATCTTAAGCAGAGCAGAGTTAAGACTTATTGGACTATAGTCCTTCGGCGTAACATGCGAGACTTTTCCTGCTCTAGGGATAAACAAAACTCTAGTTTCCCGCCAGCCGGTGGGAACATACGAGAATCGTAGGGAACCGTTATAAATCTCTCTGAGCCATGGTAGCGATACTTCCATGGACTGTTGGATGTCAGCCGCAAGAACGTCATCAGGGCCCGGGGATTTAAACGGCTCAGCCCACCTCAGTTGAGAATTTGATATTCTGAACGGCGGAGAAAAATTTGATTGTACTCAGCACGGGTTTTTCTTAGACATTTGTATTTTTGCAATTCTTAACCAGCTACACCTTAAGGAAGTGTCACGAGCGTGGAGTTTCAAAAGCAACCGAACATTTCTTGTGCTACTGTTTTGACCCTTGACTGGTGGAATTCATGCAAATTCCGGAGCAGAAGTTGAAGGATATAATTTAAATTCAAAAACGTTTAGGGACTTCGAGGACCACTAAGATTGAATCTTTAAACTCCAGATTTTCTTGCCTGGTATCACTATGGACCAAAAGGATTTAAAGATTTTAATTTTTATGTGTCTAGTGATAAGTGGTAACGTTTGATTGTTCTTTTGTTTTGGGGTTGAGCTGATTTCTTGGAACTCAAATTCATTAGCATCCGACAATAGCAATATTTAATGAAGTTTACAGGGATGATGACCTATAAATCCCTATTTTGAATTACGCTTGAGCTAATATGGGAGACTGCTGTGTGTGGGTTGTGCAGGTGATGTTAAAGCTGCTACATGTTCGCTTTTTATTGTTGTTACAGATTACTTTTGTAGTTTATTGTTGTCGGTTTTGATATGCTGTAAAACTGGCTGTAAATTTCATCATCTGACGCTTTAAAATCTTAACTTCTTTACGATGGACACGACATTTTTTTCAACTGGATTTTTGGTTATTTGAGAGCCCTTTGTTAACAATAAAAACACTTGATATTGGAGTATTACAGCCTGTATCTTACTGGTCTGTATGGATGCTAATAATTTTTTAATCACCATAAATATTTTTTTGATATTTGATCTAAAAAACTATGTTATAAATTGTGTTAAGAAACTGTCGAAGAATCTTCTACTTCTCTTTTATCTCCTTCTTCTCCTATGTTCATCTCTTTGGAGAAAATTTCCAAAATAATTTTGTTTTTAAACTGTTTTAAAAGTCCTTATTTATTTGACAAAATTGATGATTTTGATATTTTGTTGATTTCTACAGATGTTGCATTCCTTTGTTCATTTGCTAAGCTAATTTTTAAAATGTCAAGGTTAAACCATAGATCGCGAGCCTCGAGTTTATTTAAAGACTGTTCTAATCAATTTCATGCTCGATCCGCATTTACATTTTCATCGTAGCGCTAATTTTTATTCACAAACGGCAGCTCCATCATACCTTCAAACCATTCCAGCGATTAAAGCTTAATACAAACTGTCTAATCAAATATTTACGATGGCATCGTAACGTCTTCGGTCAAGGCAATGATTGCTAACAGGTAGCAGCGGGGCTTAAAACGCTTCGGGTGGACAGATGACCGAGAAACCATCTAACTGATCATCAGGAAGTTAAGCGCGACTACCGCGTTCTTGAACATCATCAACTCCTGTTGATCGTTTTGTCGATGGGTCCATCATAATTTCCAAGACGTCGTGTTGGCCTGCGGCTGTTTGTCACCTTCTATTTTTGCATTTAACCTTTTCCAATACAACAAATGGGTTTTAATTTTGCGCTTTTTACTATTTCTACCTTTTAGACGGTAATCGATTGAATTGAATATTCAAATGAACCCTCAATGCACTGACTGGCGCTTCGAGTACATGGCTAGATCGTAGAGTAAAGATTGTACAGTTTCAGGTCCAAGCGTGTTTCCGAACACTTGTATCTACCTTCTGTTGAAGATGATGCTTAACATTGCTTTCGTAGTGACTTTAGCACTCGAGAAATTGCTGTTTTTATTGAATTCAAGTGAAGTTCTAGTTATTCACAAGCGTTTCATTATCAACAGCCTGCAGTCAGTGTGAAAAGAAAATTTCATTTCGACGGAACAATTTTCGCGTATGTGACCTTAATTCATCGAGTAGCAACAGGCTCGTTGAAATCCAACTTACATCTGAATAAATGCACATGCAGCTTTTTATTGTCTTGACAATGGGACATCGATCAAATGTACATCATTTTTATTGCTAATGAATTCTGGGCTTGCGTTCGAAATCGGACTTATTAAATCTTTGCCTGCAAATTCGACTCGTACATTTTTTCCGTGACTCTGTGCCGCGGTTCTGTTCGAGTATGGGCGGCGGAACTGAGTCGAAGATCGAACCGAAAGCTGACAATGTTGATTATCTACAATTGAACAAGTATTTAAGCAAATCGGGTACTTGGTAATTGACATGTGACCCAAATGTTTCGGATGAATGGAAATTGAAGAAATTGGTACCGAAAAGAAATTCGGATGTGACGGCTAGATGGATGGATGTTATGAGTAATTTCATTTTGTTGATGATTTATGCGCATTTCTTTTGACTGAGTGAATTTTACTTGTCAACAGCAAGTAGGCGCTAAGTAACTGTTACTTTCATTTGATTTATTCTTAGAATTGAGATGTGAAGAATGATTAATGTATGAATGTAGTTTTGGAAAAAATGTTTGCTGTATGTTGGTTACATTATAAGTAGAAGTTATTGAAAGGCAATGATTTGTTATTGGTAAAAGTGTTTCAATATTTTTTTTAACATTTTCTAGCCGTGGTTGATATTGAGGCCATACAAATAGATTCTCCGCAAAACTTTAGGAGTAACACTAGGACTTATATTTGTTTAGGTAGCTGCCAAACTGATTGGGACCATTTTTGGGTTTGGTCTGCAGGGTATATCCTCATTGGTTTTTTTTTAGTAGATTGAACACCGCATGGCTGGCAGAAACGAAACTTATCGAACTGACAACACGAAACCTGGCATTGATTTAAATTCAAAAGATGATGGTGAATCTCAGAATTTCTAAGAGAATTAGGAACACCGATGCATCAAAGTCTTAGAAGTTTCTTGGAGTCTTTCAAAAGGCTAAAATCAACTAATACAACATTTGTGCGATAGGACTTTGGCGAGTAAAAATTTGAATGTACTGCTTGATTTTCATGATTTTCACCATTTCGTTATAAACGCTGAAATTGAAAAATATGATTATCTATGGATCGATCACTGACATTCACTGTCAGTGTCTATATTTTAGATGACATAGTAGCCGCTGCTTCCTAATGGGTTTACTACAAAATCAACGCAAACGAGCCAAATTTGTTTTTTTTTTTCAGATATATTGGCCAAGTTTTAAATTTGGTTGTTGATTTTGAAATTGAGTTAACAAATTGTCGTTATTAAGAAATTATTAAGATATTATTCATCGACTGCAACTTCAAGGTCTGTATCAGAGCAAGTTTTCACAGATAAAAAAGGAAATTAAAGATAAAAATATTAAGAGAGGATCAGAGTAGAAGTAAGTGGGTGCATAGGCACATAAAAGAGGACACAGATAGAAAAAGGACAACAGATTACCTTCGAAATATCGACAAATGTCAAGAAACTGAAATAAATTGTTAGCTTGTTGGCCTGGAGAGGATGTCCGGATGAGACTTCCTTCTTTCAGTCCCAAGTAATTCCACCGAAGATGGGCTGTGGGCACTACTTGCTAGTCCTACTGTCGGCCCTGTAGAGTTAGAGAGCAAACTTTGGCTCATTAGATTTCCACCAGAAGTCATTTTATTTATTGAAGCATGATGTACGATTTAATGATACTATTATATTTAATTCACGAAATTTACTCTAATCCACCACTCCTTTACCACAATACGGTATATACCAAATTAAATCTAATGATATCTTAGAATTATTCGATAAATTTAACTCATGGCTATTTTCGGTATTACGATATTATGCATATTATAGTATGATGCTGGCTATTTTCGTGTATGTGTCGATGTGGTTAGACGGTAATTTAACGTCTGTACTTTCTTTCGGATTTACATGAGCTTCCTTAACTTGTATTTCTTCCAGCAAACATCAGTATGCGACGAGGAGCGTTCAAAGGTATCGCCAGGGTACTACATACTAGTGGAAGTGTATTAGGTGCGTAGGCTACTCTCGTTCTCTTTGTGGCTCTCCTTAGAGTCCATCCTTTCATATACTAGATTGAGTCCGTGTTTTGATATGCTGATTCCTTTCGGCGATAATGACGGGAAGAGATATGCAATTGGGTACATGTTTGCAGATTGCTATGATTGTTCTTTGCACTAGTTTCTGAGTGCATTCGTGTTTATTACTTTCAGCATTTAATTAACGTGGAGTAGGCCGGTCTGCACTTACGCCAGCTTACTAACTATATCGCTATCACCCACCAAGTACACGACAAAAGTTGAATACTACAATCTTGATAGCCCTAATGACTTAGAAGAGGTGGGTACTGTGGCGGTTTTAAAGTATGAGGGAAGCTTGCAGGCACGTCAACTGAAAGTGAAAGGTGTTGCAAACCATCAAGAGGCAAATAAAAAAAAGCAATGCCCCGCGAGCAGGGTACCCTAGAAATGATCGTGAAGGTCTCTCATCCGCATAAGCGGAGCACCCTTTAGTCCAACCTCTGCTAGCTTTACGCGGCTGTGGTGGGTAATTTAAAATGGGGTGAACTCGCTCCCAGAAAAGGTGAACGCTACATATATTTCATCCGTCGATGATCCGCAGTGTACAAATAAAAAGAAGTTGCTTTTGTCCGCAAAGGACCAGAAGCAGCTCTCAAGCATGGGCTGTAAGCCAGACCCAGTCGAGACGTGTCAAAGCACGTTGCTAGCATATGTAAAAAGGGGCTGAAAATAAACAAGACAAACTCTGCTGTTTGCAATCAATCAGATAGAGCTTAAAAAAACATGACCAAAAGTGAGTTACACTGTTTTATTGAACAGCAAAAGTAAGAAGAGCATGGGAAGCGATTCAGGGACATGTTAGTGGGAATGGACTTAGGATTTAGACGTTGTCTTACGAGCTATGAGCTAATGCTCATAAATTATTTTTCCCCACTTGGGTGGAGTCACCCAAAACAAGTTTAGGGTCTCCCGTTTGGCGCCGTTTTGTAGTATGAGCGTGATGCTTGGAGACGCCTCAATTCTATGCAAGAAGATGGCCGTAAGACGTCCCGATACAAAAATGATTTTTTTACAGGGCACAGACCGTGATTTATCAGGAATATTTTTAAAATAGCTTCTAACACCGATGCACCGAACTACACGTGAATTTTCCCGATCCATCCAACTTCTCAAAATTTGCCATTAGACTGAAATCGACTACTACCAAAAGTACGATTCGCGAGCACGTTCTAATCAGATATTGTCAGGTTAAAAGACTGGCCTCAGCCACGATCTCTCATTTGAAACTCGAAAAGGTGATCAGAAAACAAGTCTGTACGTTGCTTTATTTTTCAATTTTTCTCTGCCAATTTTGGCCTTGAAATTGTTGTTCTCAAGGTGACAGTTAAGTAGTCTTGTGATGCTGATTTCGATGCGCATTACAGTGTGCATCGATTTTTTTTATGCAGAAATTATAAAATGAAATTTCCGAATGCTGCAGTACATGCAGGTATCTCTTTAAGTGAGTGGTGTACTCTCAATATTGGATAGCGAACCCTCCCAGCGGTGGGTGGTTTATTTTTCCCGTTTTCTTCAAAGTTAAAATTGATCTTTGGATTAAAATATTTAGTTGCATGATTATTAATATTCAAAACTAGATGCAATCATGTGATGCGCCAATGGGTAAATATTATGGCTAAATATAAATATTACCATAGACTATGGGAAAAATGGGGTTACTGGTTTTATCAACTGTCGAGCTACAGTCAAGGGGTTCCAAGTTAATGCAGAATCGACAAAAAAGATGATTGCACTTCAATCTTACTTCAATAACAAATTAACATTGTACTGGGTGAAGAAATGGGTATATGAACTGATCATCTAGGCCTAAAAACCTTTCTGCAGGGTCGTCATTCGTTCGTCAAAAACCAGGTTGCAGAGATAAAGTGCGGAGAGTTAAAGAGAGTGTCTAAAGGGAAGCTTGAACTGTGATTGGCGCTTGTCATAGGCCCCATACACGACACCAGCATGCTTGTGCAAAATGTGATTGCACAATCATGCGCCTAGCATACATTATATCAGCAATCTTCAATAGTTTGGAAATTTCGGAAAGGATTTGGAAAAAAAGATTAAAGTCCGATGGGGGAAGATAAAAATTTATAGAAAATAGAAAATTTAAAAATGTATAGAAAAATTTATAGATATTTATCAAGGATCCGGTGTCGCTAATCCTCTAAAAGATTTGCAATGTAGATTCGAAAATATGATAACTTAATGAGGTTCAACAGTATTTTATATCAAAAATGTTTCTAACTATTTTTCCAGCATAAATAATCTCTTACGGAAAAGTTCCTGTACAACCACTTTTCTTTAATAATCTTTTATTTTCCTTAATAACCCCCTGCAGAAGTGAAACAACTCCAAAAAGCTAAAGAATTAGCTTTTTCATTCAGCGGCTTATTGATGGGTGACATGTTCACCGGACGATTTTGTCTGGTGATCGTACATGCATCTCAAACTACCGTCCCGTTTCCCTGCTTCCTTGCTTCAGCAAGATCCTAGAGAGAGTAGTCTACATGCGAGTCTACTCCTTTATCCAACCTACCTTAGTTCATCAGCAGCATGGCTTTGTCAAAGGTGGATCCACATTAACCAACCTTCTTTCCTTCACACATATGGTCGCATCCGCTCTTGACCATCAAAAGCAGGTCGACGCTCTATATACTGACTTTTCCAAAGTCTTTGACTCTGTCAACCATAACCTTCTTCTTCAAAAGCTAAGGAAAAGCGGCATAGCTGGTCCTCTTCTTTACTGGTTTAACTCTTACATATATAGTCGTACCTGTATTGTAACTGTTAATTCCTATGGGAATTGTTTTTGTGGGATGATTAAAATTGAAACATTTTTATATTTACATTGAAAATTTTTATTTACATTGAAAATTTTATTTTGACAAAGTGGTTTCGAAAGTATGCACTGATTCTCATCAGACACCAGCTCACAGTGCATACTTAACTGATGTGACCACTTGCAGTTGGAAATCATAAACTTTTATTTACGCTAGTTGTGACAAATTTTAATATATCCGACTTATATTCATCGATATAATTTTTACTTGTAAAGGTTGGTTATTGATTGTGATCATGGGTCCCTTCTTGTCTATAAATCAGCATAGACAACGTATATCGTCTCTAAAGTTTATCAAAGCACAGAATATTGATACGGAAAACTCGATCGTTTTGCGGAATCAGCCTCCGAAAGCAGAATCAAATTGGAATTGTTTTTGCGGGATGATTTTTCACCTGTATCAGGTGTTCCGCAAGGATCTATTCTCGGTCCTCTTCTCTTTCTTTTTTTCATAAACGATTTACCTCCTTTAATCCAATCTTCTTGTCTGTTATATGCTGACGATTTCAAGATGTTTGGAATGATTGAGTCACAAAATGACTGTACGCTTTTACAAAATAACCTTAATAGCTTACAGACTTGGTGCTGCATCAATGCTCTCACTTTGAACATCGCGAAATGTCACAAAATGTTTGTTACCTAAACGTCACCTTTAATGTTCTCCTATTCTGTTTCTGGCTCTCCTCTTAATGTTGCTGATAATTTTAGAAATCTTTGTGTAATATTTGATTCTAAGCTTAAATTTGATAAGCATATTTCATATATAACTGCCAGGGCCTCTAAATTATCGGGTTTCATTATTAGATCCTCTAAATCCTTCGTTAATATTTCTACCTGTGTACACCTTTTTCTCTCCTTTGTACGTAGTCTCCTTGAATATTGCTGTCAAGTGTGGTGTCCTCATTATGTCTACTTAAATGCTGCGTTGGAGTGTGTTCAACGCAGATTTACTCGTACCTTGTTCTTCAAGTTCCAGCTTCCTCACAGTCCTTATAGTGATCGCCTTATGTTCCTAAACCTTCCTTCCCTCGAATCACGCAAACTTTTCCTAGATGAGTGCCTACTCTATAAATTATTTAATAGGATAGTTGTTTCTGACATCAGTAACCACGTTTCTGTCCGTGAAGCAGTTAATGGCACGCTTTCTACCGTTGTGTTTAATGTGCCATTTGCCTGCGCTGAATTTTACTTTTTTTTCTCCACTATTGCAGTTACCAAGGCAACACAATAACTTGCAGTTTGGTCCTCTACCGCCGACATTGCGTGCTTTTAAAACTTTTTAAAAAAAATCATATTTTCTATACTAGTACGTAACTTATTGTAGTTTTTTTTTGTGTTTTTTTTTTAGTTTGTACTTTTTTAACTTGATTTTATTTCTTATAATGTTTTTTGTTCTTTATATTCATCTGGATTCTGTTTTTTTTCATTAGGATTATTATGTTTCTGTTTTATTTTTTTTATTATTTTATGATGTTTTTTTTATAATATTCAGCAATTGAATTTGTCTGTTGAATATATATTAATAATAAAATAATAAATAAATAAGCACATTGAAGGAGATTAATCATTATTTGTAAATAGCTGCTATAAATAAATCTTTATCAAAGTAGTCTTGTTACATTTGGGTCCCCCCTCGTATATAAGATTAGAGTCTTTAGATGACCAGCAAATTGTTGGAAAATTCTGCTTTGACTCCTCTGCCCAAAAGTGTGAGTATCAGCTACATGCGAGTATCAAGAATATCAGCGACACAAAGAGGCAGAAAAACAATAAGGTAAAGTCAAAATTGTTCTGTACGTTAGCCAATAGTAAAAGCAATCAAATGAACAACCTATTTCCATTTGAAAACATTCTCACACCTGAATACTGTTATTTTCACGCCTATCTATTCGAACCTTGAATAAGGCTATTGTAATTTACATCACTCATCTCCAGCCTTTATTCATCTTACTCTATACAAAAATAGAATCAGAATCAAATGCATTACATTGGAAACAGCATGCATCAAACAGCTATCTATCCATAATAATACCAAACATGTTTTCCATTGTCCCAAATATGGCACAACAAACACCTCGACTTCAATCGTTTTCGATTTGCACGTTTCAATCACCGCTGAACAGAAATCAACAGAAACACCAAAATAATTTTGTTATGTTCCCACAAAGAATACTATCATCATCATCACGCTACATTCGATATCATCTCGAAACAATGAGAAGAGCTTGAGGAGACTACATTGCAACATAACTAACCTCTAGCGATTTTCTCAACGAAATCATCGTCGTGTTCTTCAAGATTCGAAGATACTTCTTTGTCTATCGATACTAGTAGGTATTGCAGATATGCATCATGAAACTGCTTATGATGCTTCCTGAGCAATTGACAACTGTTTACGTTTTTAGGCCTTGACGAAATGCCGAGCCAAGTCGCGTCACGTCACATCTCCGTGCATTTAGAATTTATCTGAACGTTGGCTTTGCAAAGATACAAGATACAAAACTCCTACTTTTCCATAAATATGCACATAGACAAGGCGAAAATAAATTGTTATCTGCAAAAAATATGATAGCAAGCAACAAGACAACCGGAATGAAAATGGCCTTCAATGGACCCTGACTACTGCAATCGCAACGAGCAATTGATTCTAGAATATAATTTAATTGAATTTGAATGAATAAAATATTTCGTTTTCTCTTCACAAATTAGCATCTTCGTTGCAGATTGTCTAGGCTTTGCAATTCCTATTGAAAACGAAAAAGAAGGAATCGATTTCAAGCTCCATATGCTAGTGCCCATATATTCAGCTTAGAGGTTCAACGCAAAACGGAAGCATTAACAAGTCATAAATAACATCAGATTATGCAAACAGCCATGAGATGAAGAAGGAGGGAATCTTAGCATGCTGCTCCCATATATATTCATTATGTGGTTGGATTTTAGCGTTGTTTTTGCAAAATGCCAGATGTGAACTTGACGTGAACTTTGTCGTTGAAATGGCAAATGATAAGATTATGAAGAACAATGCGAACAAAATAACTACAGTTGTATGGCTACGCAGCTTCTTTGTGATAAAACCCAGGGGATTAAAGTAATTAGTTTTCATTCATGAAGAAGTCATAAGAACTTGCAGTTTTTATTTGATTTTATTGAGGTAATATATTTTTATTGAAGATTTGCTCATAACTGGGGTGAAATAATGTACTCGAACTGTTCTGTACAATTACTGAAATGCAACATAGAAATACAAGACGCTAATACTCGAATAAAGTCCCGGCTTGAAGGGTGTCAAATTCAGACTTGCAATCACAGCGCTTTCAAGGACAAGGTTATTCTTTATCCAACTATTTGAATTTATAATGACTGACAGGTAGTGGTGAGATTATACCTTTGAATCGTTACCATCGTCAGAAAAAATAGCTTTCGAACAATTAAGGTGACCAAACCAACTATTCGAAATTGAAGGTCTGAGGGAGGTTTCAACAGAAAAGATGAAGCAGCTGCACCCGTTGCACTCTTAAGGATCAAAGTTGACAGGCCAGGGAAGGCAACTAAATCGATCTTTGAGACCTGGCAAACACTTTGTGTTGACTCGAAAGTGAAATTTAAGAAAGAAAACAAAGTAGACAATAAGCGGCTAGCTAAAAGGTTTAAGGGGAGTACAAATTTTCGTAGCAAGATTAGATATTTGAAAATTAAAAAATTAAATCTATAAAACTTATTGGTTTTCCAATAAAATTTTCAAAGTCGAGAATCGTCTATTGTGGGATCTTAACAGCTCCGCTTCCAAAGACCAATAAGCTCATCAACTTCGATAGAAGCGGTGAGCTACGTGATAGATTCTCAGGAAACTAATAAGACTACGGGCATAGATGGCATATTTGTGTTCAAATTCAAGGTATTAGCTCTCTATTTCTGACTTTTTTAGTTAATTTAAGCTGCGAAAAAGGAGTGTCCCCGATTCATTGAAAGCTTCTGTAATTGTTCATGTTTTCAAAAAATGCAACCGCACAGTCTTGAATAACTGCTAGGCCAATATCTCTCTTACCTATAATCTCAAAAATTATGGAGAAAATTATGAAAAAAAGATTGGTAAACTTTTGCAAACAGTGCCATTTTCATTATAGTAATCAGATGGATTTGTCAAAAAAAGATGATTTGCTAAATTTTTTCTCGAATGTTTTGCCGAACAATGTCGTCTAAAGTCCTCGTGGATTATCGACTACAGAATAGGTTCCTCTTGATAGATCAAAATTCCGACAAATCTTCAAGTTTCAAGACCTTAACTATTACTACTCAGATAAATAAATTTATACTTAAAAAAAGGGTATCTAAGCCTAGTTTTTAATTCAAGTTTTCTAGCTTCAATAAATTACACAACAAAATTCAAAAAACTTAAAATTTCATCTAACAAACTCAACAATATTTGATCAATCTTCAAAAATTTAACTAACACCAATACAATTTATTTCTATTTTATGTATAACCACGGTTGCTGGCACAAATTTTACCAATATAAAAATAATATTACTAAATCCTAATTTCTTATGTTTCAATAAAATTAATTACTGCGAATAAATTTATAGTTTATTGAAATTTGAAAAAAAATCACGCAAAACTTTACACGTAAAATAAATTATAAACAAATTTCTAAGCAAGAATAAAACTTTAATATAAAAAACTTCAAAGAAATAAAGTTTAAATGCACTAATAATTTATTAATTAAATAATTAAAAATTATTAAATTGATAAATTATTATAAGACCTCTCTAAATAATCTTTCAAAAGTACTAACGCACTTAGTGAGGTCGAACAATGCAAGTTGCGTTGAGATTGCGTTAAATATCACAAAAAGGTTCTGATGCTATTGATCATGACATTTTATTAAATCGGTTGTTTTAAGCCGGCATCAACGGGTTAAACTGTTTTCAAACATACATAACAGAAGGATTACAAATCCTATACGGTTCAGATTCTATTACTTATTGATATCTCATTGCATATGGTGTACCCCAAGGCTCTGTACTAAGGCCCATTTTGTTCTTAGTTTATGAAACCTCAAAAATTGAACCCATGTCTAAAAATGTTCTACTATTTAAAATTTTTCTGTCCAATTGCCGTTTCCCAAACAGTTTATTACGCTATTGTTCAATCGAAACTGCAGTACGGCTTGATGCTTTGGGCGGACTTTTTTTCGACTATCAACTCCATTGTGATTGCGCAGAAAAAACTGATTAGGGTAATTATGGGAAAATTGATAATTTTTACTCAGTATTTAGTTATTTGAAATATATGTCCCTAAGATATTTATTTAAGTATGGCGTTCTTACAGTGTTTTTCATCAGAGGAGGCCATCTACGAGGTAGTGCTAAATCGAAACCAAGTCGTAGTACTGTTCCCTAGGCCCGAAATCTTCAATAGATGTTTTTAGCATCCGCCAACCCAAAATATTCAGCACTCTTTCTACTTCATTTGTTATTGTTAAACAAGATTTAGAGGCCTTTTTCTGTGCACTTAGTATAGTATTTCTATCTTTAGTATCTAATTAAAATTACTGATATTATTCTTTTTGTTCTTGTTTGTTATTAAATGCAAAACAGCATTTGTCACACTTGCTCCTTAAATCCTAAGATGATAACCTCATTACAACATTAGATAAGACGTACCTATCCTTGTGCATAGTTATACCTTATCATACAGTATACTATACTTAGCTAATTATAATAGAGTTATAAACACTGATCTAACGTAATGCTTTCTTTATTGCACTTAAATATGCAGAACAGAGATAAATGTATTATTGTTAGTTTATAATGGGGTAAATGCAGACCGTTTTTCAGAAATTTATGTAATTTCAACCTTCATACTAACCCAGTCAGGCCAATTAAGACAGCAATCATGATATTACAAATTAGGATCATGGCCAAATAATTGGACAAGTCGACAAGTTGGGTTTAATCATACAGTGTCACATATTGGAATGATTCAGGAAGATTCTTGCATAATTTATGTTAGCTCCAAAACAAATTCTTAAACAGTGACCGCTTACTCTTACATGCTTGTTTTCATCACAAAAAGGTGTCTATTTCCATAAAATCAGAAGTCAGAACATATCTTGATCATTGGGGTATTAGCATGAAGTGGATGACATTGGCATGAAGTGGATGACACATTTAATGACCTAGAGGTCTCTAAGGTCATCAAACTACAGAAGTTACTATTGGCTGGCTGATGAGCATGATCTATCCACGATCAACAGTCCATTCGATGTACGGCAAACATTACTTACCTGAGAGGGTTTCCTTAAAAAAATCTGACGTTTGAACATCAATGTAAGAAAAAAATGGAAACGAATGCATTTTTCATTTATATTTTACTATATTGATATGAAGACGGAAAAAAAACTTTCAAACTTTTAACTCCAGGTTAGGGGGCCCGGTAGCTCTGCTCGCTAAGGCGTCAGGCCGAAAAGCAGCGTGCTACGTGGTCTGCGGGTTCGAATCCCGCCAGTGCCTTTGCTGTAAGTGTGAATGCGTGTGATTGTCTATGAGGGTGTCAAATGGGCCGCGTTACCGGCAGCCCTCTTCACTAACCTAACTCCAGGTTCCTTGTGGAACTCTAAATTCTATGTATGGATTAGTAAAGAAAAATTTGTCAATTCAAATACAAGAAGTTCCACTCTGAAGAAAGAGGTCAACGGCAAACGAACTTAATGCATTCCATACTCCAGATTTTGTCAAATGCCTTTGTTACGATGAAAATAACTGAATCTTTCATGTCGTGCTGCTGATTTGACGTATCGGACTACCTTTGCTAACTGGAACTTTTTGGATTAAATACGAATACTTCATCAAGTAGAGAGTTGTTTTCAGAGATTTTTTCATTTAGACAGAAAAGCACACGCCATTTTGCCACTGAAGTGATATAAGTCACTGATTCATTTTCAGCTCGATGAGAAGCTTAAATCTTTTCCAGACGTAAGGATAACAGCCACTGTGACTAATTGTCAACAGTACAAATACTTTCCGATCCAAGTGATTTGCTAGCAGCCAAAGTATTCGGCAAATTTGAGCCTTCCGCCGAGCTCTGAATGACTAATTCCTCCTTCAATGACGTTGATGAAGAAAAGTGGGTCATTCTTAATCAACGTCATCGAACGAGAAATTGTTCTTGCCGAACGCGGAGCTCTCAAGGCTTAAATTTATAATTTATCATATATAATTTATTTCATGGATTGAAGCTGAAAGGTTTGCTTCTACACTTGGGCACACTCTCCTATTGCCTCTAAATTTGGTATCCCGTATATGAATTTTCACAGTGATTTCTAGTGTCATAATTGGAGCTGGGAAGATGTCCGCTATAGACTGTAAATATCTTTTGGCGGGGCGACCTTAAGTAATTCTCATAGGTTTCACTAACACTTTATTCTTAGCATTGTTTGACAGTGCAGTTTGGAAAACTTGCTAAACAATGGGTGGTTTTCCTTTCATAAGGGTCTTTATGAAGACATTCTCAATTTGAAATAGTACTGCTTTTTACATCTGTGTACACCCAAATGACTTTCGAATTTCGCGACACAGCACAATCATTCCAGTGGTTTATTAACGAAGTCCTACACGGACTGAAAATCTGCATCATCTGCCTCAACGACACTTTAGTAGCTTGAAGATGAGCGTATTGTTCATATACAGATGCGAACCATGGTCTCAGTTACAATCTGAAGAAATTTCACTTCCGTCGATCTTGGGTCGAAATCTTACGTCCTGAGGTTTTGCCAAAAAGTATTAAGCCATCTCTCAGCTCGGGTTGAAACCATTAATTTGGTCAGCATTACCACAAATGGCTGTGTTTCTACTCTACTGAGCACCTGTATTCGTGATTCAGAGTTCTCCTTTGAATTTGAGTCAACAATCCAAGTCAATTTTAATCAGCAAACCAAGTCTTGGGCTCGAACCCCAGCGTGCCACTTAAAAGCCAACAGAATTTAGAAAAATAGCACCGTACTTTAAAATCGGCTATTATTGCTTTCAGTGATGCATCCTTGACCAGAGCACTGGAACTGATTCTAGGATTAAGATTTACAATCCGAGAGGAATTCATCGCTTCGCTGGAAGAGCTCCTTTGCGGAGAGAATCTGCGTCTTCATTGCGATTAGGAAGAAAACTTTAAGATGATTAAACAAAAAGACCTTGAGAAACACCGAAAAGATTTATTTTCAGGCAACTTGACTCTTGCTTACACGTCTTCATTAGAGTCGATTCTGTTCGTCCACCACTTCTTCCACCGTATGAAGATTCATTCAAAGTCCTTGCCAGCTATGCATACTAGGTCACTCTCGACATCAGAAACAATAACGTCAACGAAACGAAAGCTGCAACCTACAAATACACAAAAAAAAACAGTCAGTGAATCGTCGTTTCCAAGGAAAAATCCAGCGTAGAAAATCATCTTTGCACAATACATCTTTCTGGCTGGATGAACCACAATAGTACTACTCCTGGTAGCTCGCATTTCTAACCACGGTGCCAAAAAATTATTGTATAAACGTTGTGTGATTTTTCTGGTGGGTTTGAAATCGCAAAACTAGCAGTTTCAACTAGAGAAATTAAATAAATTGTTATTGACTATTATTAGTCTACGAAAATATGTTCCTTAAATCTTTGGGATTCTGTGACCGAAGAAGTGACCGTCCTTTTAAAGAAATTATCAAAGTATAATGTGCTAAAACAATAAAAGAGATTTGTGTTTGGTTTATTTTAATGATCGATTTACAAGACATATCATATTTCAAGGGTTCAAAATGGTCATTGCCTTAAAAAAGTTGCTTATTTCTGCTATTACTCAGTTTACTAAAGTATACTGAGCGTCTTTTCTTCGATTATAATTCTTTTGGAGCCTTAAATTAGATCCATCAATCTTCAATTCATTCATCTTGCGTTATTCCTCCTCAAAGACCTGTAAATACAATTTAGTTCGATTAACCTTCGACATCGTGCTACATTCTTACGATCGATTCAAATTCATGATAGCCACTCAGCCATGATTTTTATTCGCAAATATTGATAAAAAAATTATTTATAAGTGAAACAACAGAAAAAAAAAAGATTCGGCATTAAATTAAACCGCATCGAGCCAAAATATCATAATTTCACCGAGTGAGCAACACTCTCTAATAACTCGAAGCACGACTATCATCAACGGCTACTTAAGTACGTGCAAACACTCACATTAAACTACCGAACCATATGATTGTCAACTGTTTTATGACCACACACAATCCGTTGTTTCTTCACATGGTCTCCTCCATCCAACATTAAAGTTTACTCACCATGAAAACAGAAGGAGGAGAATTGTCATTAGAGACTCCAAACACAACGACAGCACAGAAACAAAAACCCGTTCCCGGCTAGCGTTCAGAAAAAAAGAGGACGCGGCCCCATAATGGTAAGTCACTCACTAATTGATCAGTTAACTGGCTATCACACTGTATCGTATTTATATATGTCAGTGACATTGCAAACAAAAAATGGGATTGAATAAAGTAAAAAAAATTAGATAGATTTGGTACATTATGATGAATCGTAAAAGATGCATGTATCTCCTAGAATCACGCATGTTTTTCTCGAAGATTATTTGCGCATCTTTTTTAAAATTATCTCATGCCTGAAAAGTTTATTTATCTCCCTTCCATATTTTTCTTGTACTTCATCGAACTCTTGTCGCGCTTTCCAGAAACAAATATTAAATGACCGAAAATAAAAGCTACATTAAAAATATTTATCTATTTCCGAGTCATCATATTATACAAATGGCGTTGAGGAATTAATTAAAAGTTTTTTTATGGGACCAGTATCATTGGTTCGATGATATGTAGTAGTCGTGGATTCTAAAAGAAGATTCTTAGGTTAAATTTGAATCTTCTGCAGCACTAAAAAAGCCGGTAGCTATTGCATTGCATCTATCTACAAGACATATCACGCGTTCTTCGTCATTGTCGTGAATGTGTTTCGTTCTTTTGTCTGTGGAATTCATTAAGTTCGATGGGTTGCAAGCCGGGGCAAGTATTTAAAGACGATTACTCACAGCAATCAGACAATCCATCGTATGTTGGCCGGATATGAACGGAGGAGGAGGCTGAAATAAGAAACGAACGAACTGATGGAACGAAACCCCTCTGCACTTAATTTAATTATATCCAATAGATAGGCTAGATGGAGATGGTTAAGACAGTTTTATGATGTGATAAGATGCTTGAAGTATCTCTGAATGTGTTAAGATAATTCAGATGATTTTCACAGAAATGTTTTGATTAGATAAGTTTATATTAGGTTCTTTTCTAAAGAAAAAAAATCTTTCAAAGTTAGATAAGTATTTCGTTGTGAATATTTATGTTCAAACAGTAGTTTTTTGAAAGAAGATGAGCTGAAAATTAAGACTAAAATGCAGCAATATTAATCGTCTCCCCTTTAAACTGTAGCATCTGTTTGGCGTAACGTGAAGGTTTTTACTACCCATCAACGGTATCATCATGCATCCGACAAATTTCTAATGCAGTGGATAATTCAAACTGGTGGTCACTTCTCCTTTTCATTCAAAAACTTGAATACAGACTTCTCAGCGTATTGTTTAGATTATGCACTTGTGTCCCGTAAGACTCTGTTTTTGGTCCAGTACTTTTTGCATATTATGTAAATGATCTTACTCTACATTTTGCCTGAATAACTATTTTCCCAAATCAATTCGATTGAAAACTGTGACCTACTTGATTAAACCTTAGCATACTAGAAGATAAGCGTCAAGTAAATAAGCAAGCTTCAAACACAACCATGTGATATATCGTAGTTAATTCCTTCGAGTTCCATCTTAAACGATCTCTGTTTCTTTGCAGAACCATATATAAGCAGCTCGCACAAAAACTTATGATTTAAGGCCGGGTAGCACAGTAATCTAAGATTAAAGTTTCTCAGCCTTGATATTAGCAGTCATTCCTGTAAAAAATCTGTGTTTGTTGTAGATTTCTCCTAGTTAAAAAGAATTGGAACTTCATAGTTCATTAAGGCCATCGTCGAATGGGTTATATGATTGTAATATAATTGTGATTGGAACTCCACTGAGTTCAACGTAATGTGAAAACAAAACTGTACCTCTAGATTTTATTTGGAGTCCTGCGGAGTGGAGGTAGAAGAGGCTTCACTTTCATGATCGAATTGTTTTTGAGAGCTTGCAAGCAAATGGGTCCTTTTTGGACTTTTTCAACAGAATTTCGTCCCTTCTCGTCTGAATTTGCTAAATTCTCCTCAATTTCCAGATTAACTTTCAGTTCGATATTAGATGCTTCATCTACCTGAATAAAAGGAAGATATTTCTCATCCAGGATACTTCGAATTCTCTCTATTTGCGTTGACAACTTTCCACGTTATATTTCTTGCCTTGTTCTCAAAGAAAACTAGATTTAAAAGATAATCAATGAATTTTATCGAAACAGTTTTGATATTGCGTCCTAGTTATGCCGCACTTGCGCAATAAAATAAAAAAGTTAAATACAACTGGACCCTAATTTGCGTCAGGGACCTGTTCAAAATGAAGCACTTGCTAAGTACATGAAGTCCCTTTTCTCGGAAACTACCTTGTCGTCGTGGAAGGGCTAGTGTCTCATAGGATGTCACACTAAGAGTTCCTGGAAAACAGCATGAGGATTAGTCAAATGGGTTGTATCACTTCAGCAGGTAACCAGACTGAGTCTGAAAATCCACGGCTGCCCGTCTCGCTCAAACGGGAAGGACTCGGATTCTGCAAGCCTGCATGACTGTAATGGAGGACCCTGGTAGCAATAATTGACAATAAAATTCTATGGGTTTTTCCATTCCGAGTTCTCAAACTTGCTGATAGCATCTCCTGTTGCTACAGCTTGAAGTGCAACTACAACCGTTTTTGGGCAAAATATGCCTTCTCTTAAATCATCTCAAAAGAGGAGAAGGATAAAACTGAGAGAGACAAGTCAGACCTGGGGAGACTCTCAATAGACAGCAATGAAAGAAGCTAGGAAAAGTAGATAAACTTCCGGCAAAGGTGAAAAGAGAAATCAATGCAGCAAAAACCAAGAATTCTCTTGGAACCTCAGGCCCTACCTCGAGTAGTGAGAGAAAAAATGGCTGGCAATGCCGATGCTGTCAGTTCGGGACTGAAATTGGTGTGAATCAGGATTCAAAACAGGGAGTACTTTACTACACCGGTGAACTCTCTACTGCCCAGAATATACATGCAATCTGCCAGCGAAGACATTAATTCTGAATATTTCTATGCCCGAAGATAAAAGGTTTTTGAACTTTGGGGCAAAAAATTAGCGAAACTGCAAGCATTCCCATGCGTTTGACTTTTGTAGGAGTAGTTGGTTAGAGGCACCAGGATGTGCGGAAAGCGTGAAAATCTTTTATAATAACGATTTAATGAGGCTAAGGACTTGTGTACTTGTTTCCAATCTGCTTGATGTCACTACGTCTAGACAATTTTTTAGTTTTTAAGGAACAATCAGCGGTCATCGTGCCTCACCGAGATAATAGAAGGCTGAAACACTTGATTCCCGCTTCAGTTTGGCGTCCTTTTAACTCCCTGCTCCCACTGCATACAGGAACTAAATAAATAAAATAAATAAATAAAATAAAACAGGAACTTCTGGTGGGATGCGCTTCTGACTCCTAGGACACCAGTTGGAGCAACAACAAATGGAATACTACATGTGAAAGACATTTTCATTTTATAGCTTCTACAGGGCTAAACACTGGGATATTTCCTGTCTTTGTCATCCTTAACATAAGTGCGGTCAATGATTTTGGAAAAATTAAATCAATACCTGGTTGTCGTGGATCATGTCAGTAAGAAGAGATGCATCAAAACGGTCTCTTGGAGAAATCGAGAACCGGGACCTTATCAATGAAGCTTGTAAGAGCAACATAAAGAATGATTAGATTACCTCTGAATAACTTATAAAAAAACTTGTTAAAAACTCCAGGAGGAAATCATTCAGATCTTTTTATGAGTAGCTGGAAGATACAACAGAGATATCAATGCTATGTAAGGTCCTAAGGACTAATCAGCTAAGCTAGACTTTCTAAACCGCCCAGATAGTAATTTTGCCAAGTCCATACAGGAGTATCTACAAAGTTTATTTGAGAATCAGCTTCAAGGTGTGACGAAATTTCCGTCTCTCTGGCCACACCTTCTGCTTTCCGCAGCAAAAGGAAATGCTGGTACACAGCTAGATCTGGGGCCGCCAGCAAAAAGGTCAGAGGTGCAATGACACCTATCCAGCTAAGCTAAGGGTGAATTGACCACCCAGAGGCAGACCTAAAGGAAACCTTTTGTGCATGTCTGGGGTATGTTCCATCACTCAGATGACATGTTAAAGTAGTCTATATACCGAAACCTGGGAGAAATGACTATTCAAATCATACTCTGGTATGAGTACTATGGGTAATTCTGGCCTAAGTGCCTAGAGATGTTAGGCGCTTTTCTCCCAATCTACACATACTCGAATCGCTTCCGCTTGATTCGTCCAATCCAAGGCTTTACATTGGGTTCCGGACTAAGCTATTTTTCAGGAAGATGTCAGGATTACCGCCAGCCTCCGAATCTGGAAGATCAGATCCATGTAGGTGTGGCATACTCAAATTCACTCTCCATCGCTTGACTCAGAGGTGGAAACAAAAAATGCGAGTAGAACACCAGTGCATATCTGTTGGTGTTGTTAGCCCAGCATTATTTGTCTTGAAATGCCTGGAGAAACTTGGTGAATCAGAAAAATCCACTAAGGTGCTTAAGTTGAACTTCTTCAGTGAAAAGTGGCATGCGTACCAGCAAGGTAAAACATGCGAGTCAGCCCTTCATTCTTTGGTATCCAAACTTGAGGAAGCGATTTTCACTGGTGAGTACGCGATCGAGAATTCTGTAAGGTTTGAAAAGGCCTCTGACTGTGCCCTTCTTAGGGCAAATCGCTCTCGAAAATGAAGATTACAATACTTCCACTTTCAACATCATTTCGACATCTACGACAAAAAACTTTCCCTGGAGCATGATGAAAATGAGCTTACTCGAGTTCTTCATGTTTTGGGGCGATGGAGGAGAGCTTTCGCTCACAGCTGGGACATAAAGCCTCATGTAATTATTTGGACCTACAGATCAATTGTAAGGCTGATTATCAGGTACGGATTCGTGGTGCTGTGCACTATTGTGACGTTATTGTATGCTCGCAGAACTTATCTCTATATTTACAACATGGCCTATAGGTAGACAACGAGGATTTGGAGCACTGCTCTGTTAGAAATTCGATGCGAGAAATCTCTGCGGCTATTGCAAAGCTTTCAGACGTGTGCGTGCCCCTTATGAATTTCGGAAGAAAATACGAAGTAACCTTTTTGAGCAGAAATTACTGGGAGCACCTAGATGTTTGCACAAGGGAATATTCCGAGATCTTCTTCAAGGACTGGTCGAAAACAGAAATTAGATATGGAGCTGGCGTCTACATGCAATCATCGAATGACAGGTAGGCATTTTTTCTTGGATAGCATATTTCCGTTTCGCCATTTCCTGACTACTTCAAAAATTGTCCAAGAATGCATGGCATGATTGAACTCGTCTATAGATTTAATAAGGGGTGTCTTCTCTGGGTACGAAAACACTGTCCAGTTTAGGGTCTCAGGGTCCCGAACCCGCCTTAGGTTTTCCAACCGCGTTAGTCGATGCCCATAAAGAGAGATGGTAATTTTCGATGTAGTCGCACAAGCGAAGATATTCCTCTCAAAACCTAACCACGGAACTGCAGGATTCAACTTCAACAAGAGTAGGAAGAATGATAAGCATACGGACTGGTCAGAACTATCAAGGAGGACATCTGAGCCGAATGCGTATCTCAGATTCCAATGCTTTGACTGGGATGTTGTGATGTTATAATTGATTCTGTACTTTTTTAATAGATCCAAAAAACTCTGGTATGCATACAATGGGTCTTTTTGCTTGAGTGCTTAGAGATGTCAAACGTACTTTCCCACCCCACACTCACTCATTCAGACAAGTCGTTGCCGTTTCATACTGTCAATCTGAGGCCTTACATTGGGTTCAAAACAATTTTTTTCAGGGATATGTTGGTAGCACTTCATCTCAACCCAAATCTGAAGGACCAGTCTGGATAAAACTGTCATTTAGGTACTTGATACTCGCATTCATTGTTCCTCGTCAGCTATTTTATAACAAAACAGGACTCGGTTGCATATCTATTGATGTTGCTTACAGTGAGCTTTTCACAAGTTTTGGCTACGTTGTATACCAGATCAGAATTAAGCCCGATAATTCTTCTCGTCATTGCAATCACTTCTTTCTTCTCTCTATCTTTCAGATCATGTTTTCTTGCATTTTTTTATCATATGTTATTGAAATTGGGAGACTTAGCCCGACTGTCCCGCAAGACGTCGCTTTATAGACGCATACTAGACATTATACGCTTTGATTACGCTTGCATGCGGCTTCCAATACAATTCAATTGGAGTGTATCGATTGCCGCGTGGCAGCACGATTACGGCGTGTAGCCTGTCGACAAAAATGTTTGCAGCTAGGCGTACAATGCATCGCATTTTTTGAAAATATGTAATGGAAATTTAACTTCATTTTTGGGTTAAGGTAATGGTGAAGTGATTGGGGTATTTATGACTTTTTTTGATTATTATTGCTTCATTTAAAGTGGATAACAGTCCTTTATCAAGAGATATATAATATAAAGTTTGTATTTTTTTTGTGAGTGCGGTGCAATCAAATTCAAACCCTCAAAAAAGTATCTTTCTTCATTCAATAAATTGATTATAATTTTCGATTAATTTACAATAATTCGCAAACAGACATGGGTAGTCTGTTACTTGTATTCTTTTTAATGCTGTGCATGGGCGAAATTTAACTTCAAGGAGAGTAAAAAGGACTAGAATCGGAATTTTGAAATTTGCTCTTCACTGGATAGTGACTGATTGTAGGCACTATCTCAATGACGAGCACAGGCACTTCGACTGAAGGTTTTGTTTTTAATTTTAAGTTCTGAGGCAAGTTTAGTTATTTTCTCCTTTAAAAACATTAGTAATGGCTCTTCAAATATTATAAACTTATTTTATTTTTGCACCCATTCAGTCTTTTTTTTAACAATTTCAATATATGCACTACATATACAAAGTTTCCTAATTACAAAATTTCTGTTTTCAATCTTTTCATAAAAAAGAGAGAAAATCAAACTATCATACATACATAACAAATCTTAAAAACCGAAATCCACTTCTTCGATAGCGTTGCAGCGATCCCTCCTCCTCATTCGTTTCGTCCTCACACAACACCGAAAAATCGATTCGAACAGTCGTCTGTCCATGACCAAATACATCACAGGTCTTGCTGCGGGTAGTATAAAACTTATAGTACTTAACGCCATACCAACCGTACGCTCCACAGTCGGATATTTATAATTCATGAACGGTTTCGAAACAATCTCGAAAAACAAACTTCCGTACAGTTTTTGCATCCCAAAAATCGCCAAAGTGCTTCCCAGCAGGACTGCCAATTTCATCGTTTCGATGGCATTCTCTTCGAGTCCGCACTGATCCAGTTCGTCCTTTGTAAAATGCAATTTTAATATAACACAGCCAATGCTTACGTGCAGACACACAATCGGTACAAGGATTCGTATCACTCCGATGAAAATCTGCATCATCAAATTACTATCTCGATCGAAATTCATAACGCCACAAACCAGTGGCTCACTCTCGTCGGGAATTACATTGCCGAAGACGAAAAGCGGGATCGCCATCGATGCACCCAGGAACCAAACCAAAAGTGCTGGCAACAGTACGGGAATTCCTCGTTTTCGTCGTCTATAATCTATCGTGAGAGATCGTCTTTCGTGAACTTCCTGGATTGTTTCGTAGTGATCATTTTCGACCGGATCTGGTTGCAGTTCACTGTAAATATTTTCTGCACGTATTTGTCGACCGATTGCATCTAGTGTTAAATTGTATATGGAAATGGCATGCAAATTGAGAGCGATTATAAAGTAGGTTGATGCTGTGCTTGTGAAGGATTCGAGTCCTAGATAGACTGGACAGAGCTCTGCGATCGGTGTCCATCTTTGGTAGTTCATGTAGAATAATTCGAGGCCGCATATGGCCAGTGTTGCGATATCACAAAATGCTAGTTGAAGTAAATAGTAACGAGCACCTGTAAATTTAAAAAAAAAAAATATATTAAAAGCCAAATTGTATCAAAACTTTTAAACTAATATTTGATTAATGTTATTAAAATGTTACAATTCACGTAAAATTGATTACAACGGAACATTTTCATTTTTTTTTCAAATGAGTCGTTGATGGAAATGAATTTGTATCAATTAGTGTCAGTGATCCGATCCTACGCGGAAAAATTAATAATTATTCCATGCATGATAAATGCGACGAAAGTGTTCGAGGGATAACGGGAAATCCTAATCAACCTCATTTCGAAATACAACACGTTTCACGCCATATGGCTCTGTTGGCTGTAAGCAGATACCTACCTACCACCCGTAGATACATTTACAAATAACTCACATGTCTATAGATACTAAATATTTGCACACAACATTTATATATCATACAATGATCTTGGCATTGTCGGCTGAATAGCACAGTGTCTACCTATTTCTATCATTTCGTCATTACTTCAAGTTCATTGAATCGAATGAATTCACCGCCGCACACCTTTTGCAAGTGCATAGAAGTTCGCACGGAAAAATGCGTACCAAGAGTGCCGATAAAAACTCATTTATTTTGGTCACAGCCATCCAATAATGTTGAATATGTGCACGTAGGTACTTTCATCAACATAAACCTGGAAGTCTCGGATAGTGATTGACTTCCTGCCGAAACAATAGAATTAGGGGTGCGTATCGAAGATGACGACGATTAGTCATCATTGGATCACTCAGTATCATTATTCGTTTGGTTTTTTTTTACTGAAGTTTAAATGTCCATGCGTCCGTCCGGTCAGTAGAATTAGTTCCGAAGAACATATCGTACGAAAGAGTTTGTTTTTTTCTTGTTTGTTCTAAACACAAAGAAACAATAAACACTGAGAAAGACGCCGACTAGAATTGAAACAATAACGAATCGTGGCCAAGACTGGGAGCCAAGTGACTGTTCATTGAGAGTAGAGCTCATGCTGAATTAACAAAACAACACTGTAGCTAAAGAATTACTATAAACAAATGCAAAAAATGTCGAGTATGTTGGGAAAATAACGATATATGTGTACTTGAACATGTTTTGTAAACGAGAAAATTTTTTAATTGATGGCAGCAGTAAGTATAGGGTGTACTACAGAGTGGTGTTGTTACGAAAAATATTCTGCACAATATAAATGATTTATTTGCAAATATTGAAATGGGAAACATTTATATACAGTTCAAAATAATAATTACTTCAATGGCTTAAGGGGGTTCACCCTCAAAATATGAACAAGAAAATGTTTTTCTAAAAAAACAAGCCTTAGTGCATTGCCTCAATAAGATAATTTTTTAAACGTTTTGGAAAAAAGCCCCGAGGTGAAAAATAGTTTTTTCTTCCTAAACATTTTACACTTTCTTCTTATTTCAATAAAAAAAAAAACAAAAAAAAAGATTCATAAATAAAAAGATATATTTAAGAATATTGTTTTATTCACTAAAATCAAACTAATTCATGAAATAAAATCAGACTGGTCTTCTAGCTTTCTTTTGATAAAAGATCTTTTTCCGTGGGAAAAATGTATACATGTATATACAGTTACTCACAAAATTGGGCGTACAGGCAGCCAAAAAACGTATTTCGTTGCAATTAACATGTTAAAAAATGTGTTTATTAAAAATCTTTCTGGAAATAAAGTGTTTAACTTATTTCAAGGAAAGCTTGCAAAGCAAACAAAGAAAAAAAATGTAAATAAAGTGTTTACTAGAGTTGGGTCGTACTCGCATTTTCACATACTAGGTATTCCTAGTACGAGTACAAAAAAATACCTGTTCCAAATACCTGTTCCAAAAATACCTGTTCCAAAATACTTGCAAGTATTTTGGAACGATACGTTATTTTCGTATTCGAATATTTTGGAACGATATGAGTATATACTCGTATCGAGTATTTTCGTACTTGCAAATATTTTCGTCTCGTGTACGAGATACTCGTGAGTATGAAAGCACTTGCAAGTATGAAATACGAGTTTATATTAATATTAGGATACTATTACGTCACTGTTTGATTGCAATGAATTAAATGGACGAAATTTATTTTGTAAATTCTTGATTACATGTATAGTCCACAAAAATACTCGTACCTAGTATTTTTGAATTTCGTACTAGGTACTAGCTGTTCCAAAAAAATACCTGTTCCATATACCTGTTCCAGTATATACGCCTCATCTCTAGTGTTTACCTTATTTCAAGGAATGCTTGCAAGTCAAACAAATAAAAAAAAATTTTTTCTTAGATTATTATATTAAAACAAAAATACCATTAAAATAACAATGCACAAAATTGGGCATACACTGTACAAAAATATTATAGAAAAATCCAAAATAAACACTCATAAACTTAATACTTTGTATGACCTTTTACGTCTATAACAGCTTGTAGCCGCCGGGAAACTGATTCCACCAACTTTTTTGTATAAGAAGAAGGAATGTTTTCCCAAACTTCCCGTATCTTGTGTTTCAGCTCATTTTTGTTCGTAGGATTCATACTTTTCAGGCGGTTCTTTATTTCATGCCATAGATGCTCGATCGGATTGAGATCTGGGGACTGTGGTGGAGTTTTTAGTTGTTTTGGGACATTGTACAAAAGCCATTCACGAACTATATGGGAAGTATGCTTCGGGCCATTATCCTGTTGAAAGCAGAATTCCGAAGATAAATTCAGTTTTTGTGCTGATTAATACAGATTCCGTGTTAGTATATCGAGGTATTTCATTTTGTCGACAGTCGATTCAATAAATTCCAAGTTCCCGGTTCCATTTGCAGTCATAGAGCCCCACAGCATAATACTACCACCCCCATGTTACAAAGTTGAACGTTTTTTCAATGAAAGATTTTTCTTCTTGAGTTCCGTGTTAGGTTCTCTCCATACTATTTGCTTCCCGTCAGAGCCAAATAAATTAATTTTTGTTTCATCTATGAAAATGACGCTCTCCCAAAAGCTCTGAGGCAAACTTACATGTGTTTTTGCAAACTCCTAACGTTTTCTTTGATTTGCGACAGATATGAATGGCTTTTTCCGAGCAGCTCTTCCATTCAAATTATGTCGAAACTGCTTTTTAAAGTGTCGTGAGCACTTCCCCAGTCAATTTCGGAACACTTGTTTTAGAATTTGCCCTTACCTTGCGAACAATGAGCCGTTCATCATGTTGTGAAAAATTTTTCTTTCTTTCTCTTCCAGGCCTGTTCTTTAAGGTTTCTTCGTATTTTCACTTATTTATAATTTTTTGAACTGTAGAATGTGTCCGCTCAACAATTTCTCTTATCTCCCGAAATGATTTACCCTTGCGGCGCAGCTTAACATCAAGCTCTCTAGTCGAAATATCTGTTTGCTTTCGCTTAGCTCCCATTTTTACAATTAACAACAGAACTCTAAACAATTATCTAATAATTCACCTCCAAATCACAAGAAAATTTCACAAACTCTGCATGCTAACAATTGAGCTTACCGGTATATTTTAACGTGATACAAATTCAAGGAATTAGATCAGTGAGTCCATGGTTTTTCCAAGTGTACGCTCAATTGTGTGTTTGTGAAATTTCAGTGATACCTGGTTATTCTGTTAACAAACTGAATTAAGTTATTTTATTTTGTTTGTGTTTAGTTGAATAAGCTCAGCAAAGGACAAATTTTAGAAATATAAAGATATTTTTACGGCAAACTTTTTTTATTACCTTTACTTCTGACGTAGTGTAGTTTTTATATGGGTGTACGCTCAATTTTGTAACTGTAGATATGTTGGAAGCATCAACAAATCTGTTTCTTCTGTCTTACCGTCAGCACTGGTTTTACAAATCTGCTAAAAAAAATCTGGCCAAACGGAATATTCGTTAAGAAATTTATCAGGACTCTTGTAAGGAATCTCGAACGAAAAAAAGCAGGGCTTGAATCGCCGTCTGAAAATTTAATATCAGAACGTTCGCGGTCTGAGGAGAGAAGTTATTGGTATAAAGTTATCCTCCATAATCGCGTCTGAAAATATTGTCTACCTGACAGAAACCTGGTTTTTTGTGGTTTATACAGCAATGGAATTGTATTTTTTCACACCGACCTGTATGCAATTTTCCTTGAAGAGGTGGTGTTTTAATTAGTGTTCATAAATTTCTGAATGGAACGCTTTGCAATGCCTCATTCCTTCTTTCTCAATGGCCGCTCTCCTGCTGCTTTCCTATTCTTATGTGGGGGCTTTCCTTTCGTTGGATTGGAGGTATTTAGTCTTTAAGCAATATTTCACTCGTTACTTGTTCCTCTTTGTATCTTTGGTTTTGATCTTAATTCAACAACGTACCCAGTGCTAATAGCAGGGTCTTTGATTTTTTCCTGGCTAATTTTACTTTTTCTTCTAATTGCTTGAGTACCCTCTATCTCCATATGTGTGCTCTAACCCTTATGTTATCATCCTCCTCTTTATGGAACTAACTTTGAACCGCGCGTCTAAAGTTAATTCCTCTTCTACTCTCCATTTTCATTTTAAAAAGTGGAATTACTCCGCTTTGTTTAACGAAATAAATGGTACCAACCAGTATAATTTCTTCAGAGGGCTAATTGTGGATGATGCTCTCCACAATTTTCATTCCCTCTTGTCAAACTTAATTGCCTGCTATAATCCATCCTATCGTGGTAAAAAAATTTAAACCTGCTTGGTTCACCGTCGATGTCGCGATTTCTCTTAAAGCCAAAGAAGTAGGGCGCAGCAAATACAAAACGACTAGCTTTAAAGGCTGCGTCCTGCTACTAAAAAGGTAGCCAATGAGGTAATGCGTGCTTCTATTACATCCAATAGTCCTAAGCGTTTTTCTTCTCTTCTTTCATAGTTCAACTTCTTAGTTCAACTTCTTGTTCTTGTTGCAAGCACTGGCTTTGGTGCTGATGGTATTCCAAATCTTTTTGCTAAATCACGTTCATCTTTCTTCTGTGCATCTCTGTTACTAATTTTTAATCTTAGCATTTCAACCGGTATCTTTCCATTGCTATCGATCACATTTCTAACAACCGTCCCATATCGCTTTTGTCCTGTTTTAGTAAGCTCCTCCAAAGAGACGTTTACAATAGAGCGTATCCTTTTATCCAGCCTTTGCTGACCAGTGAACACAATGGATTCATTAAAGTTAAGTTAACGGCAACAAACTGTTGCTTCTGTTCGACTAGGGAAAGTAAGTGATTCAAAGTGAACCATGATATTCCTCTGTGATGTTACTTTTGACTTATGCTCTTCCACATGCTTTTTTCCTACCTCAGCAGTTCTAGAAAGATATATTTTCGGTTCTTTATTGCTCCTTTGGTTTATTAATGGTCTTCCTTCTCTCTGCTTTTGATACGCCGATGGTCTCAACATTTTCAAGATGACTGAATCCGCTACTGGCTGTTTCATATTGCAGAACGATTTAAGTGTTTTAATTAACGGGTGCGCTGCAAATTCTGTTACTTTGTTCTTGGTTCCACTCTCAATTCTGTTGATTGTTTGATTTTATCTTAGCGCAACCTTTCAATCAGCATATATTACACATCACTACCTCTCATTTTTCCGTTTCACCATTAGATCCTCTAAACCTTTTGCTAATCTTTAAGCTATTAAAGTGCCAGTAAGCCAAGCAGTACGGAATCTCTATGAAAAAAAGTGGATGGTGTGTGAGCCAAAAGTGATTTACTTTCAAACTTTTTTACCAGTTGCAAGTCCATTTTTGGGCAAAACGGCTTGAACGTCCACCAGTGTCACCTGCAGTGACGTAACCTACTCAGGCACTCAACCTTAATCCAATAATTCTGCTCAAGTTTACTAAACTCGATAGTCTACCTTCAAAGTTCTTAGAAAGCTAGAAAAAATCGAAACATTGTCCGACAATGACAAAAAGTCCCTCCTATGGATTACTCATATTGTTGGAGAGCACCCCCTCACTCGAAACGGTACAAACTCTGCGCAGGAGCAATTGAGGCCAGCTGAACGAAAGAATCAAAGCAGGCAAGTTTTTAAGAGACCGGTCGCTCCAGGGCTAACTCAACCTTTCATTAAGTTGGCTAAAGAGTGCCTCATCTTGATAGTAATTGCTTTGCAGAAAACTGGTTGAAAATCAGGCAGACTATGTTCAGGGTTTGTTGAAGACTGCAGGAGGCTAGCTTGTGTCACCCACCAACGATGAATGATGCAGGCTAGGGTAAGAGAGTCAGACTGGTAGCGTGTGAAAATCAACGTTCGGCCAACTCCTAGAAGCCGGTGATTTCCGAACGAGAGGAGCATCAAATTAAATGCAATATCGAAGGATGAAATCCCCAGTTGACTAGATGAAAGTCTTGGATTTCATATTTCCGTTCCGATCAACAAGAACAAAAATCTGGAGCTCTTCTGGCTTGGAAGAATTGGAAGATTGCTAAAACTGGAAAGCCTGTTTAGAATAGAATGGAAGCCTTTTTCATTCATTTTTTTTAAGCTTTTCATTCACTCAAGTCTATTCGTTTTCGTGTTTATTATGTACTTAAACACTTTACTAAACATCTATCTATACAAATGCTGTAGCATTAGTGTTTTTGAGCTTTTAATTCCCTATATTCAGGTACCCAAATTTAGTGCGCTACGAAATGTCTTGACATTTCGCTACGAAATGTCTTGACATTTCTGGCAACAATTCTGAACATTTTTAATACGACCAGCAAGGGAATTTAAACCCGATTGCTTATTCGTCAAAATATATATTAAGTTAGGTTAGGTTAGTGGAGACGGCTACCGGGAACGCGGCCAGCATTAGGGCACCAGTTTGGGCCTATTTGCCACCCTCATAGACAATCACACGCATTCACACTTACAGCCATGGCAGTGGCGGGATTCGAACCCGCAGGCCCCGCAGCACGCCGCTTTTCGGCCTGACGCCTTAGCGAGCAGAGCTACCGGGCCCCCTAAAATATATATTAACTCTGCATATTTGATGACACAAAGGCCAGTTGATAGTACGAAAAATTGACTTAGCCTCTGCCTGGCAGAAACTAGAATAATTTGGGAGACGAAGGGACAGTTTTAAATTCAGGTTATCTAAGTCTATAGTCGTGCCGACTTTACTATTCAATGGAGAATCGAAAGTGTCTGCAGTTATAAGAGTGCCCGGAGCTATGCAGTAGAGTATTGGAATAAGATAGTCAACGTCCACTGGTACTAAGATAAGATTCAAATGTTCAATTCTAGATTCAATTTTAGTCCATCATGAGATGCAATGCAGTTTCTCAGCACTTAGATTAGCTTACTGCAGGATTAGTACATTATCTGGCAACCAATGAAGCAACACAGAAAGTGCCTTAGTAGAGGTGATGTGAAGAACTCCTGTCTCTAAAAGTATGGTCAGCTTACGCATTTTTTGAAAAATCCCCTGTTAAGCAGTCTTATGAGCAGCTTCTCGTCGACAAACAGTAGTATGAAAGTATCGGTTTAATCACTGCGATATAAAGCCGTGAAATGATGCAAGGCTGAAGCTCGTGTAGTGTAACTGGCTTCTAGTGTGTGGGTCCCTGGTTCTAATCCAGGTTCAGACGAGGATCCGCATACCAAACTTTGAGTTCACTGAGCTCTGAGTAAATACCTGAGTTAATCAGGGATAAAGTGAGTCGTGGAAATAATCAGCCCACATTACTATTCAAATTTATTATAGATTAGTGAATCAAACTCTCTATCAGCTTCAACCACTAGACCCAACAGGTTGCCGTAGGACTGCAAACTCTAACTCGCTCGCTATGGCTGTTTTGCAGTAGTAAAGTGGCGATTATTTCCACATTCCAAAATGAAACTTTGAGTTAGCTTTGGTTTTGGGTGGATTACAGGCCACTCTCGGTGAGACGTTGAGAGCAATGGCAAGGGTACTAACCACCTGATCCAGATCGTGGTAGGAGTTGGTACTCCTCAGAGGAATCCACTACGGCTAGGATTCTGATAATACTACGAAGGAATCTCCAGAGAGTATCCTACCAAAGGCTGGAACTTCATCCAGTCCGTTCTATTTCTTTTAATAAAACGTGCTCAGTTGAGCTATGGCCGCCCAAATTAAAATTTATGGACCTGTGATCAAAGAACGAAAACGCCAGTATGATCTTTCAGTCATTCAGTTGATGTCTCCACAGAACCTCCCTCCGAATTTAAGCGAGGGAGTTCGGGCCATTCACCAAAATTTGCGATGGACATGTTGTATTCGAAGATGAAGTCAAAAAGTGTCTCACCTCGATCATTTGCTATGAAGCTGCCTCACACTTCATAATGAGCGTTAGAATTGGCTCGTAAAATATGAAGCACACGAATTACATCCTTAATGGTATCAGTGGAAATTATTGGTGAGTAGACGGCAAACCCCGTTGTATGTAACAAATGGTTCTATGATCAAAATTAACTTCTCCTCTGTCTTTAGCAAGTGAAAGACCAGGGTAGCTTTTGCTGCTTTGAAATGGTGAAGATTAACTTGAAGTACCTTCACTGTTACCAGTAAGGGTTGAGTCAGCAGATCCTCCTACTTCGGGTTAGGCTTATGGTCTATAAATCCATCGGTCCGTAGCTCTTAGGCCTCTTGTGCAACATAACTTACATAACGAAAAATCGTATCAATCACACAACTTTGTAGCACACCCTGTGTGACCCAGCTCTATCTTGTTAATGTTTCGATTACGCGAATACACAATATCGCTGGAAACTCATCGATTGAATAATTGCTTTAATTGAACTCGGCGGATTCGAAACTCGCAATGAATTCAAACTAATACAAAAAAAAACATCGCCGCAATTATAAGGCCTACGGATGAATAATGCAACATACGTACCATTGCATTTGACTCGTAGCAAGCCGTATATGACGATCAGGTTAAATATAATTCCAGCAGCACCGAACGTCCCCAGAAATATCCAAATATAGATATTATCCATGATAAGATTGTCCTCCTCGCTGAACTGTAGCACAGCTCCGTCAGTCGAGCTCGCGACCTTCGAGCCGAAGAGGACTGCACTGGTCGTAATGCCGCTGACGATGTAGTCCTTTTCGCGAGGCGAGGGTCCATCGCCCAGAACATGTTGCACTATTTCTGCTAAACTTTCATTTTTCTCAATCATGATCAATGATGATCATCAGCTTCGGCACCGCACTTTAACAGGCACATGCGACCAAGCAACTATTGCATAAAGATACTCGTTCCCGCGACCTTTTCGCAGCATATGTGAAGCGTTTCTGTCACGATCGGTCGGATCAATGCACCCGCGTTATCGCTACGATCTTGCACGGCACAGCCACTACAATGCACTTGTTCACCACACACACCCTCGCGTATTGAAAACTATCTAAACAATTGTGCTGCGTACCTTTGCTATTTGATTACTCTAACTATCTGTTCAGCCGAAAAACAAACACTTTCGGTTACGGATCAAACAGAGCGCAGCGCTATTCACCACGCCTCGATGGACCGAACAAAGTCGTCTCGTCTCGCGGCTCATATGGATATTTTTACGGTGCCGTGAACCATGTCGCGAACCCGCCCGACCGGTTTGAATTTCCCGCGCTCAACACAAAGCACTTAGCTCGTCGTCGTCGTCGCCAATCATACGTAATAATTCGCGAATCGATTTTCCTTTCAGTTCAAGATTTTTTCGCGAAACAAAATAAAGAAAAAGATTTCGTTGTTTCGGATCGAAGACAAAACACGATCAGCCGGCACGGCCAATTGAAGCAACTTCACGTCGACTTGATCGCACGTTGAATGATCTTTGTTTGGTTGGACGGAACGGAACTATGTGGAATTGTGCTGCAGTTGGGTACTTGGATGGAATACAGAGCAAGGCAACATTGAAATGCGTACTCTGGCGTACATAAAATCTACTGAATACTCTATCTATGCTTGAAACGGATACATACTTGCTTGCTTGGGTACGCTTCGTTTCGAACATTTTGTACGCTCAGCTCGTGCTGTGTTCACTGGGACCCGGCGGGACCGACCTGATGAGCCGCGTGCGCAGTCTATTGGCCCGAGACGAGACAAGACGCGAAGATCCAACGAAAAGATACTTTTTTTGTTGTGGCTGCTTGTTGTGTTTCAGAGGAGAAGGAAGAGAAGGCTTATACAAAAGATCATCTCAAAAGGTCTTCGAATGTAAACAGTCACGGTGGTTTTTGTCGTATTGAGATTTTTGTCACTTTCCCAGATATCAATCTATCTTCAAGGGTCCCTTGAGAAAAATCCCACTCGTGAGCAATACTAAGTGCATATCTACTCAGAAGTAATCGAAACAATTTACAAACCTCTTGAAGAAATTCGGTCTCACCCTGTATATTTTCTTGAATTTCATTTAACACAGACAATCGCTCTACGTCTTGAGCTCGGTGCCTGCCACTGATAAAGATCTATTTATAAAACGGGGCTTTGGGGCTTAAGTGCTAAAAATTCTAAAGAAAGTTGTTGCAAATCCAATAATTCGAGCATGTACACATATGCAGCACACGCAGCAACTCATCTGTTTATGGAATAATCCGTACTGTAAACAACCAAGTGCAGTAGATAGGGCGGACGATAATATTAAACAGATTCTTGGGTGTTTCTTGAAGAAAGTGAAATTGAAGATGGAAATTTGGCGTACGAAAAGTGACTGTGTAAATTTGTGTAAACAGTATATACAAGTGCATACATACATATAATGACGAGGAAAGGTCGCTGAACGTGATTTATGGCGGGTGTTATTATAAAGCACGGCTAATCGAATAAAAAAATATTAATTTTAAATGTTCAGCATTTGGAATTGTCGTGTGAGTGGAACGTGTGAAGTTGATGGGTTCTTATTTAAGAATAAAAAGTCTAGCGCATCAGAACCGCTAGAAAACTAATTTTCGAAGAAGTTGTCTTTGAGGGATTTAAAAATGTGTGAAGACGTTATACACTTCTTTGTAGTATCATATCAACCATTTGTTACTCAAAAGAACAAATATAATTTTCTGACAGCATTTCCTATTACACAAATGATGAAAATGCTCAGTGCTGGCAGCATTTATCCAACACAGCAGCAATAAGTCTACCACTACATGCTCGTGTTTAATCAGCCTATCCTTTGAATTTCGTTTTCATCGAAGGATATCATCGAAAGTTTCAGCGATTAAACTATGCCTGGGGTTGCCATCCGAAAAATTTCCAAAACTCGGGAAATTTAAATATCGGTTGCTTATTTTATTGTAAATGCTCTGCTTATGAATACAATATGGAAGCATCTGTTGGTGCAATATTTACGAAATTGTTTGGTGCTGGCAATCATGCGCTAGCACCATAGCTGCTTCACGTTGTGTTAAACCCAGTGAGGTAGTAGAAATGGAGTGGACATGCCCATAAGATTTACATTGAAGGGGAGGTAGTAATTTTTTAACTACTCATTGTCAAATCCAAGTAGTTCCCCTCCAATTTGACAATGGGTGCTGCTAGTGCATTTTTAACATGCTTTGTGCGCGAGAGGATTGAAGGGGCTAATGGTGGAAAGTTATACTACCCGTGTACAGGGGCTGGTTAAACCCACCCTATGAATTTAGTTTCGATTGAATGGCTGTGCTGTAACTTATAGGATTGAATATAATTTTAGGATTACCAACGTCCAAACTTTTTAAATTTTTGAAACGTAAATATTTGTTGTTAATTATCATTGCAGGATCATTCCCATTTGGAAATTTTATGACAACATCGCTCGATAAAGAAATATAAATAAATTACGTAATTCATCATAGCTAGCAACCCTTTCACGATTTTTCAACGACATTCCTACAGAATTAGACATGCAACAAGATCCACTTATCACATGAAGTGATAAGTAGATACTGCATCGGAAGTTATAGGGAAAAAACCTTTATTTTCCTGAGCAAATTTACAATATTTAGGAGGCGACCCTATACTAATTTTTCAACCAAATTTATCTTAGAATAAGGTTCATCTACTGCATGAATTTCGTCAAAATCTGGTAGCTAAATCGGAAGCTATAGGCCAAAAACCAGTTTTTTTTTCTTAGCGATTTTTCCAAATGGCACTACTGCCACCGTGTTGCCCGTATTGCAAAATCACTTCTATCAGACCTGGTCCTAGCTAATACCAACATGTCCTGTAAATTTCATATTGATCGCATTAGCCGATTGTCAGTTCTCGTGAACAGAAGTTTTGAGTGCTGAAAATAGAGGTAATTTGATCACGGGTTTCCGTTCTTGTTTACCGCGGAATTTTGAAAACTACTATTAGGACTGGCGGACAAAAGTCGAAATTTATCAATAATTTGAATTCATTTTCAAAAATCAAAAATTTTTCAGGAAGGTCGATGATTTGAAGGATTTTTTTTCAGGAGCCTGCTGTAGCTACAGAGTAGCCCACACAATCTTATAGTCCAATTCTGGTCTACATCAATACGCTCTGAAAGTTTCACGATGATCCATTGTTTTTCTTAAGAGTTATGACTAATCGAAATTTGAAAAAAAAATCCTTGTCTACTTTTAGGCACTCAGCGCCTACACAAGGCTCAAAATTTCCAATTCTTTATCATAAACAAACTAAAAACATAATAAGTTTTCATTCCTAATACTTTTTTTAAACAAAAATTTACACTGCTTGGAAATATAGGAGTACCTCAAAATTCACTAAAATGCCCGCCGACGCCAAAAGGTTTAAGATATTTGAATTCTAGCAAGTCATGGAGCTACCTGTTGTTTACATCTATGTTTTCCGAAAATTTCAGCTCAATCGGATCGGCCACTCCAGAGATTATCTCTCTTAATCATTTTGCTGATATATATATATATATATATATATATATATATATATATATATATATATATATATATATATATATATATATATATATATATATATATATACATATATATACATTTTTATCAATTATTTATTACTACGGGCTTTTTAATTGTAAAACATGATAGTGCAAATGTTTTAAAAAAAATGGTTCTATGGTATCAAAAAAATTTTTGTATTCAAACAGATATACCCAACTGCAGAACCCTCGAACCTTTATAACTACAATTTTCAAAAAAAGAAACCTAATAGTCAGATGATTCAGTTTGAATAAAAGCCGGAAGATGTAGTATGTCTCTGCTTGTGGGGATGATTAAATAAAAGAGGGTCGTTAATGATAGTCAACATGGGAGGGCTACAGAGCATTTAAGAAAGATAACATTAACGATAACATCGTACAAATATTCAACACCTGGTTTGAAATACATAAATATTGTAACGAAGAGAAATAAACCACATAAAGAACATGAATTTGCTTGGTAAATCTTATGCCATATGAAAATATAAAGTAGATTTGTGCTGCCATATTAAGATCAAATTCCATATTCGGATTCAAATTTTCATGCTAAATTATTAGTTGAAATCAGTGGCGTGGCGTGATAGTTTTCCATAGGGAAGCAATTAGACTTTGGCTATGCTTTCTTCAAATTTGTTACGTATTAATAGAACCCCTCTTGTTAGCTACTTTTAACATTGCTAATAGAAAAACTTTTAGGAATTGCGAACGTGGACGTGAGAGTTCATATCAGTATTATCAGTATTTTAATTCACATGCTACCAATATATAATTATTTTCTCTTCAAATAGATAGTTGCAAAAATTATATATTGGCAAACATTTAAATTATTATTATTATTATTATAATTATTTTTGTTAATACAAGTTCAAATTCAAGTGATACAGACTAGTGTCTTTACAAACTATATTTATCAAAATCTAGCTCATGCTGTGTTTAATTTTTAATTTTTAACAACTTATAGAGTAATTTCACAAAGAAAACATTCAAAGAATACAAAAACTTTTTATATGAATAAACTTAAATCTACTACTTAAATCTACTTAATACTATAGTTCCTAGAGCCTAAATTTGCATCAAGCAGGAGTTTTTGATGAGACAAATGCAAGGAGAGGGTTGTTTATGCATAACATTTTTCTGTGAAAAGTAATGGATCTCCTTTTAACCAGTTCAACTACTGTAATCACGTTGGCGATACGATGAAGTGAGTATGTTGAAAAGTGCCAGGGCTTATTAAGTATGATTTTCAGGCATTTGTTCTGCATTATCTGCAGCTTCTTAATATGGGACGCGGCGCAACAGCTCCAGACAGGAGACCCATATGCAATAATTGGTTGAATCCCTGCTCTATAAATGAGCAACTTATTACTCTTTGAGAGAAAAGAATTTATATTTATTAGCGGGTATAATGTTTTGATAGACATGGAAATTTTGTTGCAGACTTCGTTAATATGATTTTTAAATGATAGCTTGCTATCAAGGGTATACTTGATATCTTGGTTTCAGGGAATATCTTGCCCCAAGAAGTTGAGCGGGCTGCTGGGGAGATTACAGTTCTTTCTTTTTCTAGTGAAGAAGATGGCTTTCGTCTTCGCAGAGTTCATTTTAATCTTCCACCTAAAGCAGTACTGATAAAGTTTCTCAAGTCTATTTTCTAGAATACTCTTAATTTTGTCAGGGTGATAGTCACTAGTAAATAAGCAAGTATCATCTGCAAAAGTTGCTGTTTCGCACATAGAATCTATTGGAATGTCAGCAGTGTATATATTGAAAAGTGTGGGACTTAGAACTGCTCCTTGTGGAATACCCGCGGGGATGGGAAAATTAGACGAAAAACTATTCTTAATTTTCACCTTGAATATACGCGTTGTGAGAAAAGAATCAATAAGTTTCATAAGTTAGTAGGGGAATAAAAATAAATAAAGTTTATAAATAAGACCGCGGTGCCAAACGGTATCAAATGCTTTTTCGATATCCAAGGTCACAAAACCCACTGACTTTTTTCGTTAAGTGATTTTCTGATATTTTGTGAAACTCTATGCAATTGGTGAGCAGTAGAATAATTTTGCCTGAATCCGAACTGAAAATCGGGTATAACTTTCCTGGTTTCGCAAAATGTTTGTATTCTCAAGAGAATAATTTTTTAAAAAACTTTACTTAACGTAGGAAGTAAGCTGATTGGACGAAAATCTTTAACCGTCCCCGTAGATTTACCTGGTTTCTTTATTGGTAACACAATAGCTCTTTTCCATGCTTCCGGATAGTAGCACAGCTTCAGGCAGGCATTGAAAATAAATGTAATGAGTACAATCGCTTTCCTGGATTAGTTCTTAAGTGCTACATTTGGAATTCTATCAATGCCAGGAGCTTTACGACTTTTAAGACTTTTGATAACAGTGATTACGTCTTTGGGTTTACATAAAAATTTTTTTTCATCCTGCTCCTCAGCATGTGGCTAGTGGTGTTATGGACATCATGAAAATGTTTCGCAAGAGCTTCAGTTTTATCTACGTCACGGCAAACATATAAATTAGCGAAGCCGCAACAGCAAGCTATGTAAATAAAGCATTTTCAAATATAGCTACTGCCACAATAACAGCAACAGTGATTATGCAAAGTAAATGTTTATAGTCCTTCACGCATAAAAAAATTTTCAATATTCTAGTACTTATAAAAAAACAGTAAAATAATAACATTCCCATCACGAAAAGCATATATTTTTATATTTTTAAAATAACTATTAGTAAATATAAAATAGATGAAGTGATAGTTCAAAAAAAATCTATTATAAATTGAATTTGATTAAAAAATTCGTGCATACTTCTATTTAAAATTTAATGCAATTCGTCTTTCTTATTTTGATTTCAAGAAAACCTTTTCAAACATGATTTTAAATAAAAATTTTCAATGGGCATTATTGCCAAGTAACTTAGTCACTGTTTGCCTGTACTATTCCTAAGTTTTAATCCTTTTTAAGCAAGAAAAACTGCACTCTGTGGACGCTTTTGTTACACTCTCTCTTGCACTCGTTACTTGTAATGTTAGAACAAACTAATTTATAAAATTGTTTTAAACTATTTTCTGAGTTATTGTTGGTAGAATATTCAAAAATATCGTGAAAAGATTTTCCCTGTAAATTTGCATTAGAGTAAAGCACAATGAGTTCATTTTTTTAATGAAATCGAGTCACTTAGATTTCGCAAGTAAAAACCCGAGTGCATAACTTTGTTACAGAGATAATTTACAAATTTAGTTTCGGTCGACCATTTTCAGTGATGTCCTTTTTGTCCGCAATAGATCCAGATCCAAAAAGAAATCGAAAAGGTCACTGATTATGCAATTTTGATCCATGCTTATTTCGGGACAAATATATCCATTCATCTTTTAATTGCACTCTCATTATTTTAATCATAAAACAAAAAAATCATGCGGTTCCAGAAAGTAATTCTACGCACTCAATTCTAAACAATTCAAATCAATTTAATTTCAGCAATGCTGTAAACTATTAGTGAAATAAATACATACACCAATTAAAAATACCTTCACCAAATTTATGTATAAAATGAAGCAGAAATTTCACTACCGAATTACATTCAAGCACAGCGAAATGATGAGAGTTCGTCGAATCAGCAGCCTCTGGCAGCCCTTGCCACAACTCATAATTCAAATTCATTCAAAAATGCACATAGTGCGCACAGCAGACATTCTCATTAAAAAAAAAAATACGCACAAGCAAATCACAATGATTGCAGTGATACGCGTATGGGGAACGTGGCAATAAGTTCGACTGCAATCATACGTACGCGGCTTCTCTCTCAGTTTCTCTCTTGAGACGAGAATTTCCCGTTAGAAGCAATTTCTTCATTGCTTCCAAATATGTAGCTAGTACAAGCACATTTTTTTGAATGACGTCACAATGAATTAACGCTCGTAGATGCAATTTTTTCGTTGCTTCCATGCGTTTTGCTCTCTCATTATTTTCATTCGGTGGTGTTACCACCTTAGCCGCGTGAAATGTTCACTATTCGTTTATGGAAAATTTATTTAGAAAATTTTTAAACACGATGTTTTTTTTGCGTTTTTCAAATAAATGAATTTAAAATATATATCAGCCAAATGTAAGGGAAGCAATGCTTCCCTTGCTTCCATGAGCGCCACGCCACTGGTTGAAATGTGTACATCTTAACAGGAAAATTCATAATTTGATCCAATACAAATGAATGCAAAAAATAGCATTCTATTCACTAAAAAAATCCCTTCTACATGCCTCGAAACTCATCTTCACATTGCTTCGATACGATCTTCAGCATTTAGACTTATGGTTGTAGGGTACCCTTGCCACTTGCACTTCAGGGTTGTTGCCAAAGTTGGAGGCTTGGCATTCATGAGCATTAGTGCCTCAGCTCTTCCCAGCTCGTACTAAATGAGGTTTCCATCCTCGCTTTCTTGCGCCAGTAGATAAGGTTCCACTCCTGACCCCACTAGCACAGCATCTTTTGACACCGTGCGGGAGCTTCAAGCAATACGCACTGAACTTTGACCTTCCTCACTCTAAGCTTCTTAGTTTGAAATGCGTCAGCCAATATTTCCGCCCAGTATAGGAAGATTAAGTTGTTCGTCATTATCAGCATCCTCCGTCTCGGTTTACTTCTGCCTCCGGTGTTAACCATCAGTCTATTTAGCGAGCCAACGGTTTCCAAAGTCTTATCACATAGCTTATGGATGTGGTCCTAGTAGGTCTGCTTGGTGTCCAGTGTCACTGTTAGATACCTTTCCGAAGTACGGGTCTGGACCTCAACGGAGATTACCGTCACAAGGATGACAGTCGGTATTATCTTCTTGGTCCGGATGGCAATCTCTGTTTTCAGCAGCACCAGCAACCACCGTTTTACCCTATTCTAAGTCTGAATTGAGCAAACTCAAACTGAATTGAGCAGAAGCAGTAATTTACCGTAAATGATGCTCCAGAGATCAGGTCCGAGTATTGACCTCTGTGCTGCCCCTGAGATGATAATTTCAACTTACTGACCCTGGTAATCATAAATTTTCTTTCCTTATCTCATCCAACATTTCCTTATTTCATCCAATATTTCCTTGAAAGCCTCATCCTTTTTTATTGGGCTCTCTTTCTCAATTCGACTCTATTCTAATATTCCCTCGTTCTAATATCCTCTCTCATAATATGAATGTTCATTTTGCTGCCTTTCCCTATGTCTAAACTGATTTGCATCACTCTACTCTCTCAGCCTCTTTTCATATTCATTTTTAGACCAACTGAGCTAACTCTCGAACCATGCGCATTAACAACCATAAAGCAGACTTCGCTGGTATGACGACTAAAATAAACTTGGTTAACTGGTTCTCCTTTTCCCGCGGCCTCGCTTTTAATGAACTTGTAATAAAATTCCACAACTTCCTATCCAACCTTATCTCCCGCTTCACTCCTTTCAGCCATCTTCGCAATCCTAATCACGCTCCTTGGTTTCAACGTGATGTGGCGTCTGTCTTCAAAATTAAGGATGTAGCTCGAGCTAGATTTAGAAATACAGGCTCTCATGATGACTTCCTAGAATTTTCGAGGCTACGTTCTACTGCCAAAATTGCCGTCAACCAGGCTATCTGCGATTATTTTGCAAGCATTGAGTCCTCTTTCTGTTCTAATCAACAAAAGTCTAGTCTTATGTCTGTTCACTCAAAAATACCCATCGTTTTCCCGATGCATTGTCCCTTAATTATACAACTGCCTATAATTCACGAGAATAATAACATATTTTTGCATAATATTTTTTCTTTCTCTCTTTCCGTACGCAATCTTATCTTATCTAATGAAGTCCCTCATGTTGCATCATCTTCCCTCTCTATCATTCGTATCAATCATTTAGAACGTGAATCCTCATTCGAGTGTTTTGATTTCAATATCGGTTGTGGTTCTCATGGTATTCCAAACCTGTTGGCCAAGTCACTTTCTCAGTCCTTGTGTATTCCTTTGCCTACTATATTTAACCTCAACCTCTTCTCCGACTACTTCATAATCAGCTGAAAATCTGCTTATATTTCTCCCATGTTTTGAGTTTAGTCTTCTTTTTTCCTAGTTTTCATCGTAAGTTTCCAGTTGTACCTGTGCTGCAGCTGTGCATTTTACCATCTCTCCACCTTTCTGTCCGGTTTCCGGCGTTCCTAAGGGCTCCTTTCTTGGTCTATTATCACTCCTTATCTTTATATCAATGATCTCCCTTCCTTTATTTGTTCCCCGACACAGAAATTTCGCTCTAAAAAGCAAAAATTTGCGAAAATTTCGCAATTGAATGCGAAAATTTCGCAATGGAATGCGAAAAGTTCGCAATGAAATGCGAAAATTTCGCAATGGAATGCGAAAATTTCGAAATGGGCTGTGAAAATTTCACAATAGACTGCGAACATTTCGCAATAGCATGCGAAAATTTCGCAATGGAATGCGAAAATTTCGCAATGGTTGCGAAAATTTCGCACTGAAATGCGAAAATTTCGCACTGAAACTTCGCACTGGAACGCAAAAATTTCGAAATGGATTCCGAAAATTTCGCATTAAAATGCGAAAATTTCACACTGGAATGCGAAAATTTCGCTCTGTAACGTGAAAATTTCGCTCTGTAACGTGAAAATTTTGCACTGCAATGCGAAAATTTCAAACTTAAATGCGATAATTTCGCACTGGAATGCCAAAATTTCGAAATGGATTACAAAAATTTCGTACTGAAATTTCGCAATGGAATGCGAAAATTTCGCGATTGAACGCGAAAATTTCGCAATGGACTGCGAAAATTTCGCTCTGTAATGCAAAAATTTCGCACTGGAATGCGAAAATTTTGCACTGCGATGCGAAAATTTCAAACTGACATGCGATAATGTGGCACTGGAATGCGAAAAATTCGCAATGGAATCGGAAATTTCGCACTGATATTTCGCACTGGAATGAAAAAATGTCGCACTGCACTGCGAAAATTTCGCAATGGAATGCGAAAAATTCGTAACGGCCTGCGAAAATGTCGCAATTGAATGCGAACATTTCGATATGTAATGCGAAAATTTCGCAATAGAATGCAAAAATTTCGCAATGGACTGCGAAAATTTCGCAATGGAATGCAAAATTTCGCACTACAATGCGAAAATTCAGCACTGGATGCGAAAATTTCGCGATGGAATGCGAAAATTGGAGCGAATCTGGAGCGAATCTGGAGCGAGTCTGGAGCGAATCTGGAGCGAATCTGGAGCGAATCTGGAGCGAATCTGGAGCGAATCTGGAGCAAATCTGGAGCGAATCTGGAGCGAATCTGGAGCGAATCTGGAGCGAATCAGGAGCGAATCAGGAGCGAATCTGGAGCGAATATGGAGCAAATCTGGAGCGAATCTAGAGCGAATATGGAGCGAATCTGGAGCGAATCTGGAGCAAATCCGGAGCGAATCTGGAGCGAAACTGGAGCGAAAATTCGCTACGAAATATTTATCGGTTGGTGTTAGGTTATGTGATGTTTCGTGTCGATTTACTGTAGATACAATTAATTGATTCAAAATGCAAGTTATGGCTAAATATTATTATTATAACGCGTCCACGCACAAAAAACTAATGTTTTAATCATATTTTAGCTTAAAAACCGCAAGTGAAATCTCCGTGTACATCGGCACTGCCTCGTGGAAATGTCAAAACTCCCCGAATAACTGACGTCATAGCTAAAACGATTACGTAGCATGACGGCCCGTACTTCTAGGAGGCATTGGTTGAATGGTCTCGTGGTATAGACAAGCGATGGCTGATATGTATTGTGATAAGCCAACCTAATCAAAGATATAGAAGAAATGGATGGGCGACACACACGTACATGAGCGTATGTGTACAACACCAGTTCTTCTTGAAAAATGCTTTCCCGTCTCCCCTTTGACAAAACTCATGTTGTCAAATCAATGTAAACGGAGTGCAAGTTTCAATGATTGCCGAATGCATCTATTCAAATTGCGGCCTATTAACAATATTCTTATGCCGTAAAAGCGGTTCATGGTAAAGATTCAATATGATTACTTACCTTGTTGGCCCAAAAAGCAAGCAGCATCGATAAAATCTAAGTTAAAATGGGGATTGAACTGCATGGTAGAGAGTTGTTCTACTACAATCGGCTCTCATACCATCGGATTAGCGATTTTCAGTTCAAAAACAAATTCCCAGCACTAATAGTTAAACTACAATAGGACTAACTCAACACTAAATTTATTGATTAAAAATTACCGCCGCAATTAGTAATCTTTTGCGGATACCGTACTACGCGCGATCGTTGACAACCTAGTTTGACAACATGAGTTTTCTTAGATTTTTATGAGTGGGGAGCGTCAAAGGCGCATCAATTAGTTTGGTTCTTGGGAGTCAAAATTATGTTTGAATGATTTTTTCCAAAACTAAGATGAATACATGCTTGTGGCTGCAAATGAAAACATATTACGAGAATATAACTATGAAATATAATTTTAATGGAGAGTGTGGAAGGATGGAGGTGCAAAAAAAAAAAGATTCAAATGAAAACAATCATAACGTGTCTAATTTTTTGTATTCGCGTCTCTATGACCTCGAGCTATACGATGGGCTATCAAGTTAGAGCTTTAATTCCCCCGAAGCTAGTCACAAGCCCGGGTTTGAAGGAAGATGGGGGTGGGAGAACAAAGCACTATTGCAAATCGTTCTCTTATGATACTTAAACATAGAATTAAATTTACCGATGGTAATAATAAATAATAAAGTAATAATACGCGCGGGTTGGTCCACAATGCTTAAGAAAGCAAGAATTTCAATTCAAGTAATTAGTGTTTGAATTAATTTGAAGGATAGAATGAGACAAAATTTAAATAATATACAGCAATAAATTTATGGTTATTGTTTCATTGCTCCCATCCCTTGGTGTGGTACACCAGCCAATATGCGAAGCGCATTTCAATATAATATACATTATGAATTCCCACTTTATATTTCTTAGACTTTCATCATGAAGTGCTAAAAATATTTTCGCAGTTTCTTTCTTGTTAAATAAGATACTCTTTATTTAATTAATCTACACTACTCAATGAACTAAATTAAATTTATAGCATTGCTTGCTTCCACCAACATTATGTTTCACATGTATTCATCATAAAAATGACAATTCAAACTTCCGCGCCTATTGCCTACTCCCAAATTTATTATAAATTTTTAATCACCTACGTCATTTGTAATGTATGTTTGTGCTAGAGAATGTCGCACACTAAAAAAAAACTGGTGCCATACAGAAACACACAGTTCTAAATCCACCTCTTCTATATCTTTGATAAGCAAATATATTCTAAAATTATGAACAAGAAAATACTTTATTATTCCCCTAAATTTCCGGAAACCCCCTAGTTTAGGCACTTATTCTCCACTATAACCCATCAATTCACCACAATAAACTGCAATTATGAAAATCTATAATCTAAGACACAGACCATATTTACAAATTCACCTCATTACATCGCAGCCATCTTCACGCGTTTTCACACATGTCAGCTGGTGATGAAATGTCAGTGAACGCGACTTCATTTCGATAGTGTATCTTTTCGTTTCGCATTTACATCTAAAGTAATTCGTCGATTTCCGTATTGATTTTATAGTTAAAATATTCGCGTGTGAATCGCGTCGTGTATGTTTAGTAATTTCGTGTATAGTGAAGTGTTTTAGTACGGTTTCGCGAGTGTATAATGTCAGCGGAAAATCTACTTGAGCATCTTCTCAGTAGCAATGTGGAAGGCGAATTTCAAACATGGTTTCTGGATATATTTAAGGTAAGTCATGTTACTGCTAACGCCGGTTACAGTTAATTAGCATTTGCATCAAGTTGATTTAGTTTTATGCTGCTTAAATCTGGTATTTCGTAGAAAGTATCTATAGTTCCGTGCGGAAAAACAGACAGCTGATTGTCAACATCAACAAAACTGCATTATCATTGAGAGTATTTTGGCGGTTCTTTGAAAATCAGTTGTCGTCAGGTGGTGAATTTCAAGCGAAAAGGGAGAGTGAAGGGCGGAGGTTTTAGTTGTTGATTTGAAATAAATAAGTAGGGAGTGTAGAAAAATGTAGACTAGCGAAATTTTCCTCAATAGGAAATGAGAGAAATAACTTGAATTTGTCGTCAATAATTATATGTATGAAGAACTCATTTATGATGTAAAAATAATACCCAAACTGTTAAATCATTTGATGAAGAGGATATCCCAGTGGGGGTGGAAAAGGTCACAGTTAATGTCCAAAATGTGTGGTGTCTTTTTTATTTTATTTGCCGTAGGTGAGCTGAGAAAGGATATCAATGGTTATGAAAGATCGTCTCAAAAATCATCATTTGATTGAAAAAATGAATAAAGTTAAGAGCAATAGCAAACATGTATATCGTACCACACATTTGTTTAATGAATCATCCAAACAGCTCGCTTGAAAACAGCATCTTCCATCGATGCTTCCTACCTACCTATGACATGTTTATGTTTCTTTGCCACGAAATTGAATCCTTCTGCTTCTTCACCCCAATCAAATTTTATTGCGTATTTCCTTGTTGATTCCACAGGAAAATAACTCTTTTTTTCAAGTCAACCCATTGCTTCATTGCACCCCCGAAAATTTATTTCGTCGTAAAAAAGTACTTAATGACAAAAGCAATTCACCGGCTGATATCGTTCGATATTAGGTGTAGTGTAGACGCGCTACGCAATATTCTGATAAAAGTTCTTAAAGCGTTTTCTCCTCCCCTGCCTGCGCTGCCATTAACTGAGTCGGATAGGATCGCAAGGATATTACGAGATTATAATAAAATCAAGAAAAGTTTTTAGTACATCGGCATTAAGTCAGTTGCTGGTTGATTGTTTGTAGAAACGATGGAAGATGCCAGAAATAGAATTTTAATGTGTAGGTGTCTTCTATGCTATTAAAATTCAAATTAATTGCGCGAGTCAGATTGTAACTTGATTGTCTGTTTTCGAAGATTTAATGAGATTGTTAGTTGTGGATTATGGAGTGCTTGTTTAGTTACAATTGGAAAAACAGAGTAATTTTCTTCAAACCGATTGTTTCATTTCATAAGTTTCAAACAAAATTATAATATAAACTTAAAATTATTACTAATTTCGGAATTCAATTTCTTTTATTTCATAAGATTTTAAATTTAATTGTTTCTATAAACTAAATATTCAATAAATTGGTATCATTTGCCCACCCATACAATCAAAACCTATATTTTCACCCCACTTATCTCGTGCCGCATATGTATCATTATACTTGCTTGCCATGCTTTCTATCCTTCCGGAATTAAATCCTGTAACGTTGTTGCCTGGCTTAGTAGTAGTGGTATCTTTTCATACTTTTCGGGGGTTAATTCGCCAGTAAAGTTCTCCCGTTCTTTCTTTTTCTTCTTTTTTAATATTTCATCGCATAGTTTTGCCGGACGGTTTGCATTTCGATTAGGGCTGTCGTTGTTAATACAATATGCGACCGTTACGCCAAACTGGGAGAAAAGGAGAATGATAAAAATGATAGGGTCGTTTTGGTGGCGATGTTGCCGCGTTTACTCACACAGTACATCAGCAGTTTTTTTTCCTGTAATGGGGGAAGCAGCACTTTACGGAAGTTCTGTTGTCAAACTTTTGTCTAGCCATGGTTTGGTATCAAGTTCTTTGATGTTCAGAATATGGCAATGGACGCAGACCAACTTCTGGTGACTATTCGTCTTAATAAGTTGTATAATTTTTAATTGCGCTAGACAAGAAGGTCGAATTCATAAGAATGAGAGAAAAAGGAAAAAAGAATTGATATAAAATACCAAGGATGAGTGGAAAGTTAGTTAATTTTTTACGCCTAAGAGCTTTGTAATAAATGGTTGCTTTTCTGTATTGTTCTTTTATGTTTCGAGCGCTAGGTGTTGGGGGTGTAGAGAGAGGGTGAAAAAATTGCTTTGAATCTTTTGATAAGTCCTTTTCATAGGCAAAGTTATTCATAGGATCTATGTAATTGCTTATCGTGGTGATTTATTGCTTTGCTATTATTTGTGTCGGTTAATCGTTCCTATAAATTCAGTAATGAGACATAGTTCTTGGGGATACTTTTCGAAGTCGTTAGGCTGTTTATATTATGTATTTATTTAACTTGAATGACTCAGTAAAAAATTGTGAGCATGCCAAAAATTAAATATATATAATAATATCGATGGAGGGAAGCCGAATAGCTATCCACCATTTTATATATAATAGTGATGTTTGGCATGCTGATGTTTGTCATACTTATTAATCTCTATTCAATTCTCGTCACGCTTACAGATAGTATAAAAATCATAATTCAAAAATAAATCAGAGAGCAGATTTTATAGGGCTACCTTCAATATACATGAAACCACTTCCTTTGATATAAATAATGAGACCTTGAAGAACCGCCTTGAAAAGAGACCTTAAAAAACCGCCGTTCTGAGACCGCAGAACGCTAAATGGAAAAAATACAGTTATTTTTCTTCCATTAAATTTAAAAAATATCTTGGAAATAAAACAGTTGAAATGTAAAATTTGGCGAAAAAAATGTTAACCCTCAAGACAAGGACATATAGACAATTCTTAACATAAAATTATATGGGCAAACTGTTCTGCGACATTCACAATTTATAATTACAATGTTTTTAAGTGTCAACGTACAGTGGTGGACAGCTAAATAGAACACTTGCATTTCTATCAATAAAAGGGCATTTTTTCAGTTTTTAATGAAACAACTGATTTTGGACTTATGTATTATTTATTGAAACTATAAAAGCTTATTTAAAATGTGAAATGATGACTGTATTTGTTTGTAAGTAAAAATATATAAACACACTAATTAAAATACGCGTGGCCACATAAATAGTACATAAATTTGCATTGCAGTAAAGTTATAAAAAAAATATTTTTAAGCAACTGTATAAATTATTATTTTGTTGGAAATCCTTTGTTCTTAAGCACAGCTGAGCATCGCCTTTGTAGACCCTCCACTAAAGTTTGCCAGCGTTCGTTAGAAATAGATCTCCAGGCGATCTGAATTTGGTCCCACAATTCAGCAGCATTTTTAGGTTTCACCCTGTTTATGTGAGTTTCGACATCATTCCACAGGTTCTCGATCGGATTTAGATCAGGAGACTGGGCGGGCCATTGTAGAACGGGGACATTTTTATCACTAAGGTAACCCTTCACAAGACGAGAAGTGTGCTTAGGATCATTGTCTTGCATAAAACGCCATATCAGTGGCATATTTTCGTCTGCAAAGGGGATCATGTGGTCCTCAAGAATTCGTTTCTAGACGTGTTGATCCATTTTCGTGTCTATCTTGATTATTGGTCCCACCCCATGCCAGGAAAAAGCAGCCCACACCATCACATTTCCGCCACCATGTTTAACAATTTTCTGTGTGTATTTGGGATTGTGTTGTTGGTTAGGTGGACGCCAAACATACCTTTCCCCATCTGATCCGAACCTGCAAAACTTGGATTCATCACTCCACAGCACATTTTTCCACTAACTTATCGGTTGGTTTAGATGTTCCTTTGCAAACGATTTCCTCATTTTTAAGTTCTTCTTTGTCACAAGTGGTTTTTTTTGACCGATGAATCCTCTGAGATTTTTTTCTTGCAGACGCCTTCTAATTGTTCTATCTGACACAGAAATATTGCTATCACTCAGAACACTGCTTTTTATCGCTTTGGAGCTCGAAAAGGGGTCGGCGACACTTGCTCTGTATATAACATTGTCCTCTTTTTTTGTTGTTTTTCTTGGCCTTTTAGCTCTCGGAACGTTTTTGGCACTGCCATAGAGCTCCTTATGACGTAAAGCATTGTAAACTACCATCCGCGAACACTCCAGCTGCTTGGATATTTCCGTAATTGTTGAACCTCTGTCTTTCATGTTGCAGATGATCTCACGCTTTTCTTCGGAGCAATTTGGCCCTCTCCCCATCTTAAAAAATATTTCTTTATATTTAACTTTTTCAAAAACTAATGTTAACTGTTCTTACTTTCAAATAAATTTGTTATTATTCAAGAAAATTCACTTCGACTCACTAAAACCAAGCGTGTACTATTTAGGTGACCAGATAAAAACACTTCCTTTTACACTAAAATACGCAGTGCAATGGGAAAGCAAACAATTGAACAACTCATGTGATCAGATGCATTGCGTATTTTATGAAGATGCTCAAAATTAGTTCTCACATATGTGAGCATGCGATAAGAAATGTAAACATTCGATTCCTCGCTGCATGTTTCCAGCAAATTTAAATTGAACAGCCTGCGAGGATAGTGTTCTATTTAGGTGTCCACCACTGTATATACATACTTTAAGCAAACATATTAAAAGTATCAAGTTTCAGATTTCAAATAGTTGTATGTACAAATGTTTATTTTATTTTCTGCCTCCTGCTTTTTATTAAATATTGTCTATTTAGAAAGATACAAAATAATGTTAAGCATAACATCTATCATAAAAAAGTTTATCGCAAAACAGGAATTTATTTCTAAAAACTATCATAAGGAAATTTTTAGTTTCGAAATACCGAGAAAATGTTGTCTTCATACGCATATCTCAAATATATTATCTTCATATGCTGCTTATTCTGTGAGCAATACAACTCGCTATCGAAAGTAGTCCTCACATGAAATTAACACAACGGCAGTACTAAATGAACTGATCGAAACTTTGTTCCGTTCCCGAACCATTCATAAGCCGACCCGTCACGGTTTATTTTTCGTCTGTTGAAGCGAGACGTTGCTAGCATTTCAGCGAGGAGCGAAAAGAGACAGACACAGGACAATACACATATAGCCAAAGCCTATAGTGACTTCCGAATAAGAATTTGCAAGCCGGAAAATGTCGGCTTATGAATGGGAATTCCTAACTCATCTTATCATAGAGAAGATAGTATGATATTTAGTCAGTTGAAATATTATTGACGTGGTAAGATACATACATGTTGGGATGCTTTCAAAAGGGAAGCCGGAAGGAATCGGGTTATATGGACGCTTCGCCACTGCTAACCCACATAGAAAGCGTTTGTCAACTTTTTATACCACCCGATGTTTCTCACCAGGTTGTCTAGCATTCTCTAATGTTTTCATTATTGACCCATTTTACCGAATAATTCAACTAAAAAATCAAAAGAAATAATATAAGAAAAAGAAAGTGAAACTGTAAGTAAACAATAAAAACAAAAATTACAGTATTAAGTGTCGTGGGCATCTTTCATAGTTCGCAGAGATTTCGCCTCCACAATTTACGCAATTTGGTTTTTCTTCCCTCGAGTTTTTGCAAATTTTGAATTATTGAAGTCGGTCACATTTGACACAACGAGCCTAGGCGTGATAGCTATTGGCTGAATGTCCACCCTTTAAATGTTGTGATTCTGCCTTGCAATCAGGTGACATATTGCCTGTGTATTATAAATATCTTTCTAATTGTGAAGATCTTGGTGCCTGAAATTATTGTGGGTGGAATTATTTATATCCTCAGATAAACGCGTTTTGCTGCATCAAACTTAAAGTTCCGCTCTTTGAAGAGTCAGGTCATGGCTCTTCGTTGTAGTATGATCCGAACAGGTTTTTCTACACATATTTCTATTTGTTAGACGATTTTTCTGTCGATATCGTTGCTGGATTTTGAGTAGTTGAAGCTGTTGCTAGTGGTTTGGGCTTTGATGGTAGTATATATGATGATGTAAGGGTAGTTTTGCTGTTGTTTTATTTGTTTTCGAAATGTATTTTCCAGGTTCACTCCTATAAAGCCTCTTGCTTTGAGGGAGGACCTTTCGCTCAATAAATAGAATTTTACTTCGTTACGGGAGCTGACAACCACATCGTTGCGCCGTAGAGAACTATTGATCGTATGAGAGTGGTGTAGATCAAAGTTCTAATCTTTTTCGACGTAGGGCCTGACTTTCTGAAGAGGCTGCATATTAGTCCAAATGTTTTAGAGGCTTTCAAAAATAAGTCGTAAATAAGTCCCAGGTACTTGACCTTTGCTAACGACTTGATAGAATGGCTCCAAAGCTTCAGATTTTTAGCGGTCCTTGTCCTTCTGGAAAACGGTTGTTGTGATCACTTAAATACAATAGGCTCGTTTTTTTGACGTAATTTGACGTAATACCAGCAGAGAGCGTGGACTTATCGCTGCGGCTGTATCGTTGCCATCATTGGATTGTCGGCATCATATTACGCCAGAAGGTCGAAAATTTACACATTTACCTTAACCTCAAGAGGGTTATTTATGATGGGAATATCTGACACTCGAGTCAAGGGAAATGAACTGAGAAACGCCAGAGTCAACAACATAGAATCTAGAATCAGCATCATTGTGAGTAATCTACGCCGACCTATTGCGGATAAAACCGACTAGAATCTTAGTCAGATATCTAGAAAGATCAAGAGAGATAAGTTTGTAGATAAGGCCGTTAATCTAAACTGAATCAAAAGTCTTCCCCACATCAATTAGGCACCCCATAGGGAATTCACCATCAGATTGGGATGCACTCTCAGATCCGCTATGAAGTCCTATAGGGCAGCTATGCTGCTGTCACCGCTTTCGAAGCCAAACTGCTGATCGGGAATGAAGAACAGATAGATCTTAGTCGAAACTTCCCAAATTTGGAAAGTAGTGGAAAAGGCTGGGTGCTGGAGAGGTTAGTGTGGTCTGTTTTTTTGATAATGGGAATAATTTTGCTCGCTTTTACATACTAGGGAAGTATCCGATAGTCATACAATTGAAAATTATATAGCATGATACGCAACAGAGACAGTACAAGTATCTTCAATAAAAACTACACCACAAGCTGTGAAGGTTAGAGCCTGATCATTCCTTTGGGTTATCCTATTGAAAAATGGATACATTTCTATACCCGGCTAAAGGCTTCTGATCTTCTGCTCGAACACTTTTTTCAGATAAGCCCTTGCTTTGACCCTAATGAGGAAATTGGAAGCCTTCACAGTGGCCTCAACACGCCTTTATTCATCGTTAAAAACGTTCAGTCGGAGATGGTAAGTATGAAATGGGTGTCTTTCACAGTCATGAATGCAAAGTTTCTGGCTTTTTTTAGAACACCACTTTCGCTGTTGCCAAAAAAAGAATAATTAAATTGATTTGATTTCTCTTTATCCTGCTGTCCTCTTTTTTTTTACATTTTGCTGCTATATGGCCTTTTGCTCCGCACTTATATCACTTACTTGACTTCTTGTTGTTTGTCTTTCTCTCTTTCTATTAGTGATGGGCTCAAAAACGCCAAACAGTTTGAAAAAAACGTTTGGCTGCAAAAAACGAACGAACAGTTTTTCCAAATAGCGACAAACAGTTTTTCTAAAACGAACTTTTTTTTCTAGAACGAACAGCATTTCTAAAACCAACCGTATTTCTACAACGAATAGTTTTTCGAAAACCAATTATTCTAATTATTCTACAACGAATAGCTCTTCTAAAGCCAATCGTTTTTCTAAAACGGACCATTCTTCTCAAACCAACAGTTTTTCTAAAACGAATAGTTTTTATAAAACCAATCGTTTTTCTAAAACTAATCGTTTTTCGTTTTTCTCAAACGAATCGTTTTTTTAAAACGAACTGTTTTTTCAAACGAATCGTTTTTCGTTTTTTTCAAACGAACTGTTTTTTTCAAACGAGTCGTTTCTCGTTTTTTAAAAACGAACTGTTTTTTTCAAACGAATCGTTTTTCGTTTTTTTCAAACGAACTGTTTTTTTGCAAACGAGTCGTTTCTCGTTTTTTTAAAACGAACTGTTTTTTTCAAACGAATCGTTTTTCGTTTTTTTCAAACGAACTGTTTTTTTCAAACGAGTCGTTTCTCGTTTTTTAAAAACGAACTGTTTTTTTCAAACGAATCGTTTTTCGTTTTTTTTAAACGAACCGTTTTTCGTTTGTTAAAACGAACTGTTTGGCAGTGGAAAACTGTTTTGCTGCGGAAAACAGTATTTTAGTACTTGCGAGTATTTTCGTACTTGCAAGTATTTTATTCAAATATTCAAAAAGTTTTTAGGGCAAAAGGAGCTGAAATTGGACAAAATCGGCCAATTTTGGGTTAGAGTGGTTTGGGACATAACGGGCCAAGACCTATTACTGTGATATAAAAATGTCGGTTTTGTAGGGGAGTAAGGGGTTTTTTGGCCATAGTTTGGCAAAAACTGCTTTTACCGCGCTTTCGATGATTGAAAGTGGTCGGGGAGTAAATTAGTGATATTTTAAGGGCAAACAATTTTTGATAGGGGATATTGGGCAAAAACGTTCATATTTAGCAAAAAGTTTTTTTTTGATCTAGCATGAATTCGGGCACCTTTCTGAGTTGTTTCGGGCGAAATTTCCATACAAGTCTGGGAAAAAGCGGCCTAGATTCGAAGATACGGCAAAATGAAATCCGGTGGAAAAACTAAAAGTAGCACTAAAAGTGCCAAGGAGGAAAAGGTTGAGATCCTTTTTGGTTCGCCAGTTGGCGTCTCCGGGTGTGCTAAGGCCCTCCTCGTGACTGCAGGTCGCCACCAGGGTGTCTCCACACCTAACGGGGTTGTAAAATTTACGAGACCATGGGAGGTAAGATGCCCCTGGACTCATTCCCAGCCTTACGGAAGAGGTTGGCCCCCTAGTGGGTGCATGTTTAATAAACGAAACATTTTTTTTTATTGCTTAATAAAAATTTCATGCTTCAGTGAGGCAAAGTGGAAATCCGACTGTTTTAGATTAGCCAGGAAAAGTTTGGTATCAGAGATCGCTCGATGAAAAGTCATATAGATGACAAGAGGATTAGTTGGTCCTATCTCAGTAATTTTTTTACTTTGGAAATTTGAACGAATACAGGAGGTGTTTTCTGCATATAATAAAAAGAAAAACAAATTAAATTGATTGAATTTGATTGTTTTCTTTTAGATGGCCCCTAGATTGGAGAAAGACTTGCCAAATAAATGACCGACCATTGGAAAGTTACGAACAAGCTGCACAGACTAATGACTCGGTATTCTTTTAAGTTAATCTTGCACCATCACCATTCTAGCTTGGGAATGTTGTGTCTGGATGGTGGGGCATATTAGTCAATTTCATTACTTTACTGCAAATCGTATGCATTGTATGTAAACATGTACATACTTCAAATAGGTATTTGGAACAGGTATTTTCTCGTACTCGTACTAGTTATACCTAGTACGTGAAAATCCTAGTACGACTCAACTCTAATTGTCGTACCGCATAAAATTTGTTTCTCTCATTAATTCAAACTGTTTTTTTCAAACAGTTTTAAAAAACAGTTGTTTTTGAAAAAAAAAACAGTTCGTTTTCGTTTTTTGAAAACAACAGAAACGCCCATCACTACTTTCTATGAGTTCACATAAAATGATTGTTGAGCAGTAATTGAGGGTTCATCGTTTTCGTTCTTTCTTTCGCCTTCTTGAAGTAATTTTATCCATAATTCTGAACGGTAGAGCAAGATGTCGCGCGTCTCAATAGCGACTACAAAGCTTTCAAAGCTCTCTGGAAGGCTTGCTAGTAAAATTATTACTAAAAGCTCGTCTGGGATTATGACACAAATTACTTTCATTTTTTCTACAATGTCAGAAAACTCTTGAAGATATTTTTCAAAATATTTCCCCTTCTAAGGAAACATTCATCAACTTTTTGAAAATATTACCTTTCTGCGCAGGCTCACTGGGTTGAAAAATGTTTTTCAACTTTAAACACGCTTCCAAAGATGTCTTGCACTCTTCAACAATGTTAAGCTGGCTTGGGGTAACACACAAAATTATTGTCGCCAAGGTTTTCTCGTCTTTGTCTGCTCATATGCCTGCTGCGGTGGCATCTGCTGGTTTCATGTTTTTCCCACAAACTACGCCCCCAATAGTCGGCGCAATCGAGCGTACTCTTCATGTGCACTTCCCATGTTGAATAGTTTTTGGCATTAAATTTTTCAATAGAATTTAACATTGATGCAGCCATAGCTATATTGCTTCAGTTCTCTTCAACGGCAGTCTCAACTAAAAAATATGTATCACACACCCTTCGCATGAAGCTGACTGGGATATTCTTATACGCACACTATTGAACGCGCAGGCAGATACACGACCTGGCCCCATAACCTGTTAAACTTCTCTTATTGAAAAGAACAAAAAGAAACACGTTCGGACGTTTTTAGAGAAGTTTATTGAGACTGAGAGTAAATGTCTAACAATGCTGTATAAATATAACGCTTAGTGCGTCAGTGTTGCATTTCGAGTATCGCTTTGCAGGTATGCATATTTCAACAGAAAGGAGCTAGGTGCCACCTTGCTATAAACAGGAGATACCTGGAGTGAAACCTTTGAACATTCTCCACCGAGAGAAGGTTAAATTGGCGGTGGTCAAGAGCTAGTCGAGAGAGATAAAACCTTTTCCCTCATCATAGTTTACTTATTTAGAGATAGCTTCACAAAAAGCCTGAGTAGTCGAGTAGATAGAGCACTGGCTGCTAGCGTTTGGTGTCTATAGCTCAAATCCAGCCACAATCACTCACCGGGCTTTCAATTTCAGACTAGCCGTGAGCACGTAACTGAGTCAAATTATGGATAAAGTAATTTATTTTATTTTTTTTTTTATTTTATTTTCTATTTTATTTTTTATTTTATTTTATTTACTAACCAAACAAGGTATAAACAATTCAAAGAACATATTTGAAACAAATATGTGTAAACGAAAAATTAAATAAATTAAATAATTAACAAATAAATCAATAACAATTGATAAATAGCAAACAAATAAAACAATGTCATATAGCTTAAGATAAGGGGTTATAGATGGCTTGGAAAAGGGAGGATTTGAAGGAAAATTTGGAGATCGTTGGAAAATACAGAAAACTTATACTGTTAAATATTCTGCAGCATCTGTTTACCGGCTCATTCGCTGCGTAAGTAGTGGAATGTGGTTATTCTTTACGTAAACGAGAGGACCTGGTGTTCCTTCCAGGGTTATTTAATACCATTTTACTATTCAGGAATTCAACTTTGATAACGCCTCTAATGACGTCGAATGTGAAGCAGGCCGAAATCATCTTTCTTCTGGATGCAAGTGTCAATAAGTTTAGATGACCCAGCCGAAACTCATAAAGAGGAAGGGCATTAAAATCGTAAGGCTTGTATAGTTCTCTCAATGCGAAAAGTAAGAATTGTTTTTGTACGGACTCGAGCCTGCTACTGTGGTTTTTAAAAGCCGGATTCCAGCAAATGGAAACATATTCGAAAATGGGGCGTACAAGCGAGATGTATAAGGATCTTGTGACCCACAGGTTACGAAATTCCTTGGAACGTCTTTTGATGAGCCTTAGCTTTTTGTTTATTATTTTAATTATTTTAGGTGAAGCGGAGCTTCTCATCCAAGATAGCACCAAGGCCAACCACGTTTTCAACTCGGGTTAACAAATTAATTATTAATTAATGATGTGATAGACTTTGAGATCGTCGGCATACAGTAGATGTGGTATATTTGCTAAGACGTCAGATAGGTCGGAAATCAATATATTAAAAAGAAGTGGGCCAAGATGGCTACCTTGTGGTACACCGGAGGTAGCAGATATATTTTTCGATAAAATTCCTTGAAATTTTACCAATTGTGTTCCATTGCGAAGATAGGAAGTCAGTCAGCTATGCAAAGATCCGGCAAGTTTGAATTTCTGAAGCTTTGAAATTAAGATAGGGTGGTCAACTCTTGCAAAAGCTTTACTAAAGTCTGTATAGACTGCGTCAATTTGGTATCCTTTCTCCACTTTACACAGAACGAGATTAGGACTGTCAAATTCGTGGTAGCTGAGCGACCTTTTCTAAAACCATGCTGTTGCTCGTTCAGACGGGAGTCAACTAGTGGGGAAAGTATATCGTAGACAATCTTTTCAAAAAGTTTCGGAACTGAAGATAAAATTGCAATGCCCCTATAATTTCCGACACAGCGTCTATCACCATTTTTGAAAATGGGTGTGACATACGAAAGTTTCCAACAGCATGGGAAAACTCCAGACGAAAGTGATTTGTTGAAAAAAATATACAAGGAAGTTATAAGCTGCTCTACAAACTTGCGCAAGAAAGTTGGAGGAGGGAGATCGGGCCCAGGGCCTTTGTTGCAGTCGAGTTCCCAAATAGCTTTATGTATTTCATCACGTGAAATTTCTAAGTGCCTGACCGAAGCTGTTGGAGCGGAATGAGAGTAAGAAAGGTGTGAGTTTGGTGGGTCTGATGCATTAAAAACAGTCTGGAAACTATCTGCAAATAAATCACAAATCTCATTAGGAGAGGAGGAAGTGATATTATTAAAGAACATCGACGATGGATAACCAGTAGTTTTTCGCTTCACATTTACAAAATCATAAAAAATTTCCGGGTCCCGGATTATATTTTCTCCGGTAGTCTTAACGTAGTTGTCATAAGCCTCGTGGTACTTTGTTAAAACTGCTTAGCGATTTCACTATATTCTTCTTGAATAGCCGAAATAATGTCAATATTGTTTTTAAAACGCTTATAAAGTTCGTACGATTTCGCAAATGCCTAAGGTCCCTATCAAGCCATAGCTCAGACAGTTTATTCTTTTTTTTTTATCTTTGGTACATATCTTCAACGGCGTCAAATATTTTGTTGTAAAAAGTGGAAATGGCTTCCTTAAGATCTAACGTTGAAAGAATATTCGTCCAATCTATAGACTCAAGAAGATGGTGAATGCTTTCATAATTAGCATTACTAAAGTCACATACAATTGAATTATTGTACGTTCTTAAATATAATAATAGAATCAAGAGTGGTAAGCTAACTATTACAAAAAAGATGTTCTACGTGATTAGTTGGACTTACCACTACTTTGTCATAAGCGTTAGTGAACACAAGATCTAACCAATTACCGTTTTGGCAATTACCGGGCAAAATTGCTGCAAATTATTGCCATAGAAGGTACTCATAAGGTTAAAGTCGTTGCGTTCTGAAATGTTTACAGAGAGCAGGTAAGTATTATTTTCATCGGGAATGAAATATAGATTGGGGTGATTGAAATCTTCCAGGAATATAAATTTGTCCTTTTTGTTTAGGGATGATACGAAGGAAGATACAGATTCACATAGATGGTCGTATACCGATTCGTCGGATTTGGGTGGGATATAAACTACACCAATGTAAATCGATGTATTATTCAAAAAGATTTGAGCAATTAAGTGCTAGAACATTAGAACATTGCGTTTGATGTGATATCGATGCGTTTGCTTGGAAATTTGTTGCTCACAGCAATTAAGACGTCACCTCCTCGCGTCTGTCCTGTAGAGCAGTTGTCGCGATCATCTCTGTAAATAGTCCAGCTACTTTCAAGAATTTCTTCGTTTGTATGTGAATCATTAAGCCAAGTTTCCGTGAAGGCAAATAAATTAAAATAGCATGATTTGTCGTCAAGAAAAAGTTTAGGTAATTTTTACCTCTCATACCATACACCACAATTGTGGTAAAACAGTTTGAGGTTTGTGTGTGTTTTGTTAAGAAAAAATCCTAACAAAGTGGTCTAGTCTTTGAGGAGATGCAGACGTCGTCAAATTATTATTCGATATAGAAGTTCCCGTTGCCGCAGTGGATGCAACATTTGCAGTCCCTTTGTTATGGTTTCTCAATGGGTATATATTGGTCACGCTATTGCTAGCTTTCAGAGAAGAGGGAAAGGAACTAGTAGAATCAGGCGATTTCAGCATTTTGGTACGGTTAGAAGTAACATTGGACGGACCGCTAAAGAGGCGGCCACGTAAAGTTGTACGAGGCAGAGGGTCAGTATATTTGAGAAAAGGAGTTTTGGGAGAATATAGAGAGTAAGGTTTGTGCTTGAAGGGGATATCGCAAGTAAGGACATTTGGATATATACATTTTTTCTTTACAATATTCCTTTTTGGCCTACTGCTAATTTTGTTGCTGACTTTCTTCCAAGGGCTGAACGTGATTCCTTTCCAATCGAACCTGCCGCTATTTCCATTGAGAACAATAAAGAGCCAAGCACTTGTAAACATACACACATGTATACATTGATTGTAAATGAAGTCCTTATCAAATTCAGCTCCATACCAACAAGACTTGTAATGGTACTGCTTGAATTTTATTAGAAGCAAATCCATTAACGCATCGATAACAACAGTATCTTTATCCAATCTCAAACCTTTCAGTACCCAACACAAAACGTATTCTCCATAAAACCCTAAATTCCATATTCTCCCAGCACTAAGCTCGTCCATTCGCCATATTATTTGTCTCCAGAGAGAAATATCTTATGCCCACATTTGGCTAAGCCTTCCGAATAAAGAAATTAGCTCGCTGAAACTTTATAGCCTTGACTACAATTCACAGCCAACTTCACGCATATGTATGTATTCGTCCCAACTTAACCATTTGCAGTGCAGCGCAACCGACGTTCAATCCCAATTGTAATCTTCTGTTACAGTGAAAATTTCCATAATTTCATCGTTGGTATTTTTCTCTTCTATTTTTCGTATATTTATTTTTGCACATCTATTCCCGCGAGTGAAATTTTATATTTTTTCTTTGGATTTTTTTTTATCGAAGAAGAAAAACTTTTCGTAATTTGCTCGTTTCAATAGAAATGGAAAGTCAGGAGAATATCGTAAGCAAAAAAAGTCCTAGTAACTGTAGGCGGGTAGAAATCAAATTTTATTTTCATCTCCTGTTGATATTGCTGATTATCCTAACTTTTCACACTTAATGATGAGCAAAGGACTGAAAAAGGCCTTCGTTGGTCGCAAAAAATGACCTAAGAATTATGTGACTTTTTTATTCTCTCTCTCTCTCTCAGTGTCTCATCCGAAAAAGCGACCGCACGGAATCATTTTCGATTTCATCATGAATTTCATCGTTAATTTACAAAATTTGTTTCTTTCTTATTTCGTGGACCCTTTTTTCGGTTCGCTCCCACTCGACAGTCGGCAATAAATTTAGCATAGAATTTACCGGCGCAAATTATGTAAGTCATGAACACAGCGCTAAATTATTGGGCTTGTTCGTGTTTTTCTACTCTTTGTACTCAATATAATGTGGAAGTTGATAACGTTCATTGAGGCGGGTAATGTTCATCAGGATAAATTGTACACAATTTGGAAATATGCGTAGATATACATACAGACGACCATATGCATGTACATACATAAGTGCGATTAGGCTGAGTGGAGTGAGAGAAAAAAGTGTTGACGACGATGATGTGATTACCGAGTGCTTGATGGCAGGTGAACACGCAACCACCTGGCACTCGTCGGACCGACTAAGCGCCGGGTGAGTGGAATGAAATCAAAATCAATCGAGAACTTGGCAGGATTATGATGTTGTGTCATAAGGCTTGGGAAAGGTGATTGTAGGTTATTAGTGATATGACTTAATCTACCGGCATTCGTACTGTTTCCGCAATGTGTTATTTGATTCCAAACATGCGATTTCCTTTCGTTCTTTTGTTGGTTATTAGACGGATCGTGTAAGTTTTTTGAAATTAGATTGCTATTACAGTCACGATAGACGTGAAATTTTAGAACAACTTCAGGATTTTTTTTACTGAAGTCCAATCTTCCCATTCGAAAGATTACATTTTCCTTCACCAAATTACTATAGCAAAGTCAAACCATCCTAATTGTCTTCATTTTTCATTAATCACGCTCACATCATGCTAATTTCCCATGTGCCCATTCAAAACTCTCCAGACAACATCATTTCCGCCAGTCTGCTTTCAACATCCCCGCGTACTTCCCGTCGCTTCAGTCCTGTAAACATCCTTAAACCATTAAATATCTCTTCTGTGCAAACGAAAAATCGCCAGTTTAATTAGTCATCACCTCATTACATCCTCCGGCCGAGCAGCTCGGTGTCTCAAGATAAAAGCAAAGACCTTCACTTTCGCCGTCGCAATTGTTGGCGTCGCATGAACTCTACATACATATGCTTTTTTCTTCTTCTAAAACTGTCCAAGCGACGATGCGACAGTCGTTCTTGTCGGTTTGTTTCATTACCAGATGAAACATCAAAGAGACATTCCATTTCACGGCCAAGTACGACGGCAGAGACCTCAAGAAAAACGAACAAAAAAACAACAGAAAGCTTGAAAAAGGAACAGAACGAATAAATAAATCAATGCCCAGAGAGCTGCAAGCTCCTCTTCATTCGATCCCCAGCTCGGAATCAAACCGAGGACCGGGAGACGCATACTTTGCAAAATAAACCACATTCACGCTTTTCTTTTTACTTCCCGGCAATATGCATTCCCTACGTAACTTCCTCTTCCGACGACGACGACGGGAGAACGTAGGACAAAGGTATGAGTTAGACTGGATACCAGACTACCGACGACGCACAAGAAGCAAGGGCAAAAACGTTTCGGGGGCTGCTCCTGAGCTCCAATGCTGCTTGGTCCATGTGCCTGGTAGTGAAGTAAGCGCTTCGAACAAAAACAACAAGAGTCCCGATCTCCCTTAGAACTGAATGATGACGATGGGTCGTTCCTGTTGCATTGGATGAATACTGGCTGCTGCTACTACTGCTGCCCCCTTGACCGCGCCCCCATGTCTAGACGAAAAATATTTGGCGAACGAAATGCGCTACCAGATGTGACACGAGAGGCTCTGAACCTGAACCAGAAAGAGAAGAGCTGTGCAAATGGAGAACACGGAACGATATAAACGTAATGTTGCGGACGTGCCTGGATGTGAGGCTATTTGGGGATGACAACGATTTTATTCGGTCGAAGCCCTGATATTAATGCAAAACTGAATAGTGGCGTGCCCGGGAATAAGGTGTAGTGCTGTGATGCGATGCGGTGGAAGGTGGTGATGCGACGATATCCTGTAAAGTTTGTCGCGCTCGTTGTAATTTATGTTTTGGAAGAGTTTTGCAACTGGTTAGGTATGATATTGTTCTGGGAAGTAATAGTGTACGGTAATTTGGCTTGGGAGTGAATGAGTGTTGCTTTGACATGTTACAGGTTACATGCGGATGGAGTGATGATGTGTGTTGTAACAAAGTTAAATTGAAAGGAGAATATATTGCTTTAGCTCTAATCTGAGGAGACAAGCAATGATATTGAACTATCCAAATTTCCCAATTTTTCTAGAGTTTTTAAAATGTACTAACTGCGCTTAGATTGAGCGAGTTCAGATGGCTCCCTAACACTGCGACCTCCTGGGTCTAATGTGCCTCCTCTACGTTATGTCCTACAAGAAATCCAAGCTTCTTCTGAACCTGGCTATGTCTCTAGACGGGAGTTTTGCTAGGTCCCTAGTGGATGAAACAGTAGAGCCAAAGAACTCTCATCTTCGTCTCGCTAGCGCTGGGCAGTGTGTGAGAATGTGTCCTTCAATTTTTGTTGTTTTTCCTCAGTATCTTCAGTAGTTGTCTAGCTACTTACTGGAGGTACTTTTTGCAGGAAAAATAACCCGTTAGGACTCCGCATAGGGCTCTTTTTCGGAGAGCCAATTCTTCTTTTGCTGCTTTGGTATCGAAGTTGAGGTATTCTTTTAAGTGTTCCAAACCTTCCATATTAACCCGGTAGCTCTCGATACTTTTCTTAGTTAACGTTATAATTTGTCTGTCCCTGTCAGCCTTGACAAAGCCTAAGTAAGGAGTGGCGCTCTAGCCCCTTCTTTGACTTTGGTATCAGCTCCCTCGTTTTTTTTTGTTATACGCCTCATGGCCGACAATCCGTATTAGCTCGAGGCTGTTTTGTGCCGGTATTTCATTTAGGACATTCCTCGCCTGTAAGAGTATAACCGAGTTTGTTTGATCGCGATTGAAAGCCTTGAGAACCAATGGGACCTTAATGCTGACGTTTTTGGTGTTTCGTTTTTTTATTATATGCGTAAGTAACAGATTATTCTACCTCATAACCAGTGGCCCCCTTAAGAAGGTGGAAGTACATATTGCACCTGGGTCCTACGATCCTTGCTCCTACTTTACCATCCATATTTAAGTCATTCGTATACCGCATTTGCGCCCTTTTAATTTAAGGGGGTGGACCATACTCCCATTTGTTCCTTGAAGGAATTGTACTCGAACTTTGAAATTTGCTTTAGTTTTTATTTCATCGGTGAAGTCTAGCATTTCCATAACGGGCTTGATGTCTTCCGGGATACTATGGTGGTCCTTTTGGTCACCTGATTTGTGCCAGCATTTTTTGTTCTCAGGCAAGTTTCCTATCCCGGTAAATTCTTAGTTGTTTTGCCTTATCCTCTAGATGCACATCTGCACCCCTAGTTTTTATCGCCCTTATCCAGACCTTATTTTTGCTGGCGGATGAAAATATATTGGTTTTCTGGGGGCTAATCAATGTGCTCTCTTCCTCATATCACTCTGCTGGTCATCTAAAACCTTTTGTATGCTGGATCTCAATGTACCCGATTCTCAGTCTCTTATTTTTACCGTTGTATCATCCTCATATCGAAAGCAATTAAGACCTGTCTGCTCAGGTCAGGGTAATTATACAGTATTAACCGTAGCAAGGGGGATAGCATTCGCTCCTAGTGTTCGGCCTTAGCAACTCCGCGAACACCCTTGGTACCTGAAGACTTTATTCATCCATTTCGCTGTGAAAGGCTCCTATTTCCATTAAGACGTATAGATGCTTTTGCTTTTTATATTATTTGTGCTATCTGATGTGTAGCTGATAAAGTTGATTCGCTCTTTTGGTAGGCAAATTGAAATTTGTGTAGTGGCTTTTTAACAAAAAAATCACGCCGTCAACTCAGTTTTTAGATTGTCTTTAATGGACAACAGTAGATGAGGCAAATTGGCGTTTATGATTTCTGTAGGTCAGTCAGTTTGTTAGAACACAACTCGCGCCAGTTTTCACGATTTTGGTATGTTGCTAGTTCTCAAAATGTTTCAAACAAGCTTTCAAAATGTCTACCAGGACGGTTTTATTACCGTCTGGCCTTTAATAGCAGAGTCGAGATGATCCCATCTGGTCCCGGTTATTTAAGGAGTTTGAAGAAGTTCAACTTTTCAAACAAGATAATTTATACATATAATCAGTGGTGAGTGAGGTGCTCGGTCAGGGCGTTCTTCTTCTGCTCCTATTGACCATGTTTGCACATCCTGGGAAGTATATTTAAACCAGCACTTCCAGCGAAGAGTGTAGGTAGTCGTCAGCCCTCTACTTGGAGTTATATAATAATCTTATATGTTCTTGGTGGCTTTTGATTAGAGCCTTCTGTATTCTGGCAGTTTCTGTCATTCTGTTGAAATTCTCACAAATGACACTCCAAATTTTTCGTTTGGATTTTGGTTCGGGGCTCTCGGTTGAATTCTAAAATGTTTTTTTTATAGACCTTCCAGTTTGATATGCTTTTGCTTATATTGAACTTCTTTCTGGCGGCTGTTCTTAGTGTTTCTGATTTGCGAATGAATCTCCTAATAATATACTGTAGAACTTTAAATTGAGGTTCTTATTTTGGGCGTTTTGTGCCAGAATCATATCCTCGCTGCGTTAAATAAGTAGCCCACAACGACGTTGGGGTTGAGAATCAGAGATTATTCCGCTGCTCATATTTTGGTCCCTTCCCACGGCATGATCTCATGGGCTTCCACTTTTATTTAATCAGCCGTTGATTTATCCGTGCAATGGATACACAAATAGCCTTCTTTGTAGATGATGCCAATAAAATGAAAGATAATACTTCCCTCTTTCTCTCCCTTTAGCATTTTCCAAGGGCACTATGTATCGAATCCATGTGGACATTTATGAGAAATCTTTCAGGCAAGGTGGCATGATCGTCATTTTTGCACATGACAGAGCTCCGCCATAAGCTATCTGCCTTTACTAGGTTGAGGATATTTTTGATGTTTTGATGTCCACTTGTTTTCTTTGGCAGCCTGTACTATTTACATGAGTCTCGGTTTTTTTTTATTGGCCTCAGATGCTCATGGCATCTCTTGCTTGTGCATGTCACTGCTGATGAAGAATCGTATTCACTTTCTGGCTGACGCTCACGTATTGTGTATTGGAGTATGTTTTGGTGCTTTGAGAGAGTTTCCTTGCAAGTTCGTTTGAGGATCTGTCGTCAGAGGTAAAAGGGGAAACTTCCGCACTCACTTTTTCCGGCCTGACGTTGTGGTTTGGGCTGGAACTTTTGGTCCTTGCTTTCACCATTCTTTTTTTGCCGAGGAGCTATGTTTTGCTCCTCTCTATTTTCGTCATTTTTTGTCATCGGTTCTGTGCGTAAAATTTTTTTTATCCGCCTTGGGATTTAGATCTTCTTACGTTCCTTGATCTGCTAGACAATTCACTAGAGCTCTAATGTGTAAGTTTAGATTACTTGATTCAGTCCTCCCCTTTATTATTTTTTTGTACTTGAAATCTTAGTCTCACCAAAATGAAGAATTATGGAAACCAGCCTTATTATTCGTTGCATCTCGGCCTAGGCATACATTTAGACGAACTTTTGTCATTCCAAACCCAAATTCGCAGGCTAGAGACTACCTAATTGAACAATCATTCAGCCCTTTACGTATGCTATTCCATTACTGACTTGGGGCTCTTTTCATTGGGCGGGTAACTACCGAGCGCATGAATATATTAGTCAATCCTTCATACCCCTATAGGAGTTTGTGTTCGCACGTTCTGCAGTCCAAATAGATACGGCATGTCCACATTCTCATGCAAAACATGATAATCCTCCTCTTCGACTGGGTGTATTTTTAGCTTATTCTACCAAAACTTACTAACGTAGGTTTATTATTAACTCTTCAAGTATCGTAAAGATCTTATTTATATCTATTTATTATGTTTATAGCATTAAAAAAGCTAATTTTTGTAATATTTTTTAAAGGACCATTTTGTTTCTTCAATATGGCTTCAAAGAGGATGAGGATTATAATTCAAATTCTTGATAAGTTGAGATCATCCGTTTTTTGAAACAGTACGGACACTAGACGTGGATGGGAAAATTGGACAATCATGGTAAGAAAAGGAGAAAAGTGCCATGCAAAAAAATACTGGTGCTTTGTTAGGCCAATGACAAACAGAGCGGTTTTTGCGAGGCGTTTCCCGAGAGGAAAATCGAGTCGGTATAGTCGTACATTACTTTAGCATTGTGCTGACACACACCGCGGTGCGAATCGCCTCTCGGTTTCGGAATCGCGTCGGTTGATGAGAGAAATGACCCACCGACTCGTTTTTCGAGCGTTTTTCGATGAGTTCATTGCTGCGTAGTCCGATCGAGCTGAAATTTTCTGGATGCATTGATGAATGCATGGGATAGGGGAAGGAAAATATGATACTCTGACGTAATTTGTAACTAAACTGACTCGATAAACGCTTCTGAAAACCGCTGTGTGTGGCAGCCGACGCGCCAAACCGAACTGTCTGTCATTGGCCTTAGATCGACACACCTATGCGTGCAACAAAAATGAAAATAAGGAAGATAATGGATAACAAGCCCGGTACTGGCACAGGGACATTAAAACGGCAAATCAAACCAAAGATTGCAGCACCGACTGAAGATAATGTCAGAATCGACGGTACGTGAAATCAACGAATAAAAAAGGGCACGCTTGAGTGAAACTAGTACTGCGAAGAAAGTCAAAGATAGCCTTAACTTTCGTAGAAGGTAGCAAAGCAAAGGATTTTGCAATGATCTAGCTGTTGCGAACTCTAAGAGAGCTAATGAACTTTATACGAACGACTCCCCAATTGTCCTGCTCCCAAACTCGAATAGATAAAAATATGTTGAAACAACCGATCCAATGCAAAAACCGAAATTTCACCCCAAGATTAAGCTTGCAAGAGGAATTAGCTGACATGAAAATTCGTTACTTCATGTTCTTGAGAGAAATGCAATCGTCAATGGATTTTAGTACTGAAACAACATTTAATCTGTTTACTCGGGATGAGAGCAGACAGAACCGAAATACTAATTTTGGTCATTTAATACAGGACGGAACACACGCAAATGGCAACCGCAACACTGACAAAATCAATGTTTAAAAAATTACTTCGGCTTATTGGCCTGATCATCATCGACAATCGAATCTTTGAATATTCATCGAACAAGTTTGGGCTCAACTTCAAGAGTTTAGGCTAACCATCCAATGCCAAAGAATAGACACTGAATTGCAAGGGTGGATCAGCTATATTGAGCTATATTGGTGATAAACGTTTGGAAGACACTGAAAAAACCGGCTAAATCAAAAATGACGCACTGATCAATCTCATAATAACGTTGTGCATCATCATTAGCTTGCACCTTCTTTTTGCAAATCTTCGCCATAAGTAATTTGAATGATGTTGCCATCGAAATGGTCTTCAAAACTATGGATCCAATAATATTCTTTGTTTTGATTCCAGCACTGGAAAAACTGTCAATTCACAGCTGATATTTGATGTCAGCGAAAAGGTTCCAGAAACGCACTAGCAATTTTTACATTTCTCTTTTTCACCATTTCGCCTTTTCTAACTACATCGAAATCAAAATCCGAAAAAATCAGGAATCTTGTGGGACTAAAATTCATCTAGAACCTTTTTTCTTTCAAACTTTCACCATCTCAAAAACATTACAGTTTTTTTCTTTCCGCAGATTCGATTTCAACCACCTTTCAATATAATTTTCGCTATTTTTTTTTCTTCCATTTTTTAACTGTTCTAATCGTCTCCCATCAGCTTCCAGCCGGCAGCTAACCCGCCCCAGTTGTTTATCGACTCCAATCGTCTACGAAGACGGTTGACAATAAAAACATACCTGAAAACCGTTTTTGTTGACGGTTGGGTCTCAGTTCTGAAGAAAAGTAACTCAAGATACTCAAAAGCAAATGAATCCTTGTTATCCTATATACCTTATAAGTAAATGCAGCAAGTTTTACTGGATTCCTGGATTAGTTTTTAGCATAGACTTCGTGATTTCGGCTTAAATATTTAATAATACATATAGAATTAAAATAGAACAGCACAATTATTTTAAATTTACTTTTATAGAATTAAAATAGAACAGCACAATTATTTTAAATTATTTAGATAGATCGAGTTTTTCTCCGTCATTTCCCCCAAAAGAGTTGATATTTTTTGCTACTTCTTTCCTTTCTCGTAGTTTCATCGTTATATAAACGAATTAAAAAAAGGATTGCTCTCTCATACATCTCCGTAAGCCAGTTGGTAACATTATATTTCTAGTAAATTAAAGTACACCCTACTTTACCACTTCAGCTCTATCAGGTACATACTCCTCATATAACGGGCCTTAAAATATACGCGTTTATCATACATTCCGCTCACCGAACAAGAAAAACAGGAATATTAAATTTCTCCCTTCGTTCGAAACTATCTTCACGGTTACCGCTAGTAAACAAAGGCACAAACTGAAAGCAACAACGATTATACGAAAAGCAAGGATACACGTCACTCTGTAATGAATACAGGTAAGTTGTTAAAGTATGACAAGGTAACCGGGTAAGGACTAACTACCAGCAAAAATCAACAACAACACTAACGACAGCGACTTGGTCGACCGACCGGTTTAACTGACCTCTCCCATAAACTGTAGCGTGAACACCAGGCAAATGGTCATGGCAGTTGAAGAAAAAAAACCAGCTGAGTCAATTTGAACGTAATATACGCCAAGGACTCTAATTATGTGCATGCAAAGGAGAAAGTAAAGTGCACTAAACGAATAGAATGTGTCTGAATGCAATCTTGGATATTTATTTTTGTCATATCGCATCGTTTTCAATTATTTATCAAATGTTAAATTGATTCGCTAATTATATGGTTTTAGTTCTGTGTTAGTTGAAGATAATTAAGGACGATTTGCTTGATGATTGAATGTTAAATTTGAAAATAAGTGACTCAGATTGTTTTCAGGACTTTGATTTATCAGAGACACTGATATTGAGTGAGAAATTATTACTCATTGGATTTACAAAAGGACGAAGCCGACTCAAATTCATTGTTTCTATTCAAGGATCTAATTTCTGATTTGCTCGGAGATTCTTCATAAATCAATCCCCTTGATAGCCTTCTGCAAGCAGAAAACAAATAAGCGGTTCAATTATCGGCGACATTATGTCTGTAGTTCAGTATTGAATCAAACACTGCATTGAAAATAAACCCCCTCGAAGGCGTTACGCGGTAAGGCATTAATGATTCCTTAATATGCACCTCTTTTAGCTTTTCAAGTAAATTATTTATATCAGAATGACGCCAAAGTCGAAGTCATTGACATGTGAGTCCTTTGTACGACAGGCAACAATTGAGATCCCTTTTCCTGCTATTTTCACTCTCTTTCTGCCTTCCACTCATCAGTTTCAGGATCCTTTCCTATTTTATTTGCATTCCGTGAAAATGCACTCTTCGCGCGCATTCCAACGTTCTTAATTTTATTTAAGGATATTAAGTACGGTCTGCTGGATCGGTTTTCATACATGATGTGGTAATGTGTTTGCTTGGCTTAAGGATATGTGTACGATAAATTTTATTAATATCCACTTGCATATATAGATGTGTAGTAACTATGTCCTGATTCTTTCGAGACAGACTGATTTATTTTGTTTTTCTTCGTCGTCTTCGTCTATAGTATATTATGCAAACCGGATCAACTTGGACTGACTTGGATTGAATTCGAATTGTCTGTGAAATCAAAGTAGGTTTTCGATGGATCGAACGAATAAAATTCAGCAGTTCTACAATGAAAAAGTATGCCAAATTGGAAAGTCACATACATGAAAAGAAGTTAAGTGGGCTTCGAACTTTCAATCCCTCTATCCGGTTCTTTTCGAAAGTAAATCCGATCCGAAAATTTTTTTTGATTGGATCGACATATCTAAATCAATCCGGTGCGTGTGTACAAGGTGGATTGATCGATCCTAATCCACTTTCAAATCACACTGTATAAGTACCTTATGGCTTTGTTTGTACAATCCAATCGAAACGACTCGACTCATCCGCATACTGAACAATCAAAAAGGCAAATTGGAATATAAAACAAAAACCAAGAAAGGAAATCAACCGTTGAGAACGGGGGAAAGAAAGGAATTGCATTCGAACAACCTGAAGTATCAAACAAAAGCAACCGCACTGGGACTTGATACGATGTGGAACTACCACTTTATTGTTGCTGTCGTCGTCGTCGTTGCTAAGAAATAAGAAATAACTGATAGGTAATTCCCTTCGTTTGATAGAAGACTCCGTCGTGTGAGTAATAATAATAATATGCTAAGGTGTGTCTGGATGATTCGTTTCGGGTTATTGTACTGTATGTTGTCTGGCTAGATATCATCACTTCCACCAACATCAACGTCACTGACACAATGGGCGCTTCCCTGTCTTATTAGGACATGTTAGCTGGACATGAACGATTTTATTGGGACTTGGAAGTGACCAAGACACAATAACAAGTTGATTTCGATCAAATTTACGATCGAAAAGGAAACTATAAAAATTAATGTGGTAATGTAAATGTAACAGAACTTTTACAGACTTATGTATTCCTGCAGGAGCATTCCAGACGTTTCGATAAAAAGCACGTAAGTTGAAATGGGAAATTCATGTTTTGTTTTTTTAGCGCTAAAGTGCCTTTGAAAAAATCCATCAAAGTTGTTTTTATTGACACTAGGTGTTTCATCTCTGGAACTTACAGTCAAGAGTAAACAAACAAATGGAATGCCATCAGTTGGGACATTATAATAGATCAAGGTGTGAGTTAATTAAAAAAAACACTCAAGGTGAAATCATTTAACGTACAGTGGCTCACAGTTTAAATGTTGTGAGTACATTTTACGAAAGCCCTTAAAAACTCCTGGAAAATGTAAATCCCTTTTTTTCAAACAAACAAAATATTTCAGTTGTGGCTCTGTTTATTATTTCCAATGAAAAAAACAATAAAAAAATATTCCAATCAGCACTGAAAAAAACATTAAAGTTCATCATAAACACAAAATATCACCTCACAGCTTAAATGATGTTCTCTCAAAAAAGTCCCCTACTTCAAACTCAAATGGTTTTTTTCCAAAAATTTATTCAATATTTAGTTGGATATCCTGATTGTTTTTTTGGTGTCCTCTGGTGAAATGGCCTCCCATTCCTGTTGAAGTGCCCTTTTAAGGTCGTCCTTACTGCTTATCGGATGTTTTCTGATGCCCTCTTCTAGTTTTGACCATAAATGTTCGATTGGGCAATTCCAAATCAACCACTTTTGCACTAGTTCCGAGGTGTATTTGGGGTCGTTGTCCTCATAAAACTGGAAATTGTCCTTGATGTGCAATTTTTCCGCACTCTGCAGTAGATTATCCTTCAAAATATTCAAATATATACTAGAATTTTTCCAGATTCCCCTTCAATGAACACCAAGGTTCCCACTCCGGAAGATGCCATGTACCCCCACACCATCACGTGGCCACCACCGTGTTTTACTGTACTGCATAAATTCCGTGGTTGAAGTTCAGCATTTGGTTGTTTCCTCCCATAACCCCTTCCATTGCTTCCGAAAAGGTTGAATTTGCTCTCGTCCGCGAAAAGAACGGTATCCCAGAACGTTGTACCTTTCATTAAATGTTCACGAGAAAATTCCATTCTTCTTGCCTTATTTTTAGCACTAATATAGGCTTTTTTTTCTAGGTACACTTCCGTTAAAATTTGCATCCCTTAAAACTCATCTTACGGTTTCTGGGTTACACTTTTTACTTTTCCGCTCCTGCACTAGTTTTGCTGCGCTTAGCTTGGGACTTTTCTTCACTTGTCCTACAACCCAGCGACAATCGGAAGGGGAAAATATTTTATTGCACGTTGTTCTACCCTTATTTTCCATGCGATTTTCATGAGCAAACCGTTTAATTATGTGCTGGACTGTAAACTTTGATTTGCAGGTGATTTTCGCTATTTCTTATTGAGTTTTTCCTTTTTTGTAATGTTCAATAATGAGCTCACGCTCTTCCATTGTTGTTTGCCGACCCATTTTCAAATAAACTGTTTATTCTTACTTCTACTGATCAGTCCGAATGATAAAAAAATTTTCACTATAAATTCTTTTCGCACTCCACGGCTAGAATAGCAATGAAAATGCAGAAATGCGTTGCGCACATCGTTATATGTATACTCTTTAAATGGCGCAACATTTGAACTGTGAGGTGAAATTTGGTGTTTATAATGAACTTTTTTTTTCTAATTGGAATACTTTGTTGTTGTTTTTTTCATTGGAAATAATAAACAGAGCCAGAAGCTGAAATATTATGTTTGTTTGAAGAAAATGTTTTTTTCCGTTTTCCGGGAGTTTTTAAGGGTTTTCCTCGTAAAAAGTACTCACATCATTTAAGCTATGAGCCACTGTATGTTGCTCAAGGTATGTAGAATTTAAACGTCCATTTAACTGGCGTAAAACATATCTCAACATGTAGGTTACGAGAAGAATACATAATTTTTCTCGAACCCAAAATATTTCTAAATTGTGACTCATTCTGCTGGAAGTTAGCATTTTGGATTCGTGCCATGCTTCCTACTGGTCTAAAGTCTCAAATGAAACTAAAATACCACAATTTTCTTTTAGATTGTTGTGCTTCAAAGCTTGCTCCTCGATTTATTCCTGGGACTGTGAGATGCGGAATCGGGGAAGTGTTGTATGAGTTGGATGATACGGTTAAGAAGCTCTGTGAAACTTTCCACTCTAAAGACGTTCAGGATGGGAGACGTGTCTGATTAATTCTGAAAGTTTTGTGGGCCAGTTCAGGTCGCAATTTATTGTTATGTTCTCTACTATGTGAGATCTCAGGGTCTGGGTCGTCCCCACGAATGTTGTGGCAATCTCTGGCACACTCTCATGCATTTGTTCCATCATTATCATTTGTTACATAAAATAAAAAAACTAATAATAACTAATATATAATAAATAATATAAAGGTATTAAGTTTAAATTATTTCTAAGAATAAAAGTTCATAGATCCTTTCGGTAACAGAACCCCCTTGTTGAATGATTTGCTTGATCGTCGTCGACTGTGAAGAAGTGTGCTTATGTGCTGTAAAATGGTTCCAGTTCAATCACTCATTTACTTAATATTCAATTCAGCAGATATACGATCAAATTAAAAAATGTGAACTGAAGAACAACAAAAAAATAAATAAATGGAAAATAATTAGAAAATTAAAATTCAGCTATATGAAAATGACAAGCAAACAATAATATCACATAGTAGATTACGAATGGAATAAAAATTATAGCAAACGGTAATGATTAATAATAGTAAGCAGTTATAGAAAACTAAGAAAAAATATTTTAATATGGACGTTGTAGACGATCCAAATCCGAAGAACACACCTTTTAAAATTAGAGAACGGTTCGGAAAAAGAACCAAACTGGTGCTCATCGTGACTTTTAAGCATCTTAAGCAACGGTGAATGCAAAACTCTGTACGTGCAAAAAGAATAAAAAGTTCTTCTAGTAGGACGGTCACATACTTGTAAGAAAATAGGAGCAAAGGAAGGAAGAAAATAAGAAGATTGGAGAAACGTAAGGCAACATAAAGTTTATGTAGGAAAGATTCATCCAAAAGCAGCCTGACAAAAAGGAAAAGTGAATTTGTAAAAGATACACCGGCCACACTAGCATCTGACAAATAAATAAAACGAGGACACCAAACTTGGGAAAAATATTCAAGTATGCTACATTCAAGTGACGTGAAAAGGCAGATAACAGAACCGAAATTTCAGTACTGTCACTCCCACAATGATTGATCTGTTGGTGAAGCCGTCGCTTAAAATAAATATAGTCTGAAAATTCCCCTACTGAACTAGAGACCTTAAAATCTTATTGTGTTAATCGAAATGAGAGATTAGAATAGCGGTTCGACTAGACCCGGAAGAGCTCATACAAAATGCTCATGGGAAATAAAGGATCCTATTATATTAGAAGGCGATTACGAATTTATAAGAAAATATTAAAAATACGTGCAGGAAAAATTTTCGGGCTAAGAAGTCGATTCTGTGATAAATGAAGTAAGATGTAATTCTATAGTATGAAGCTTCACCAGCAGGTCCGAGCAGTGGGCAACTGCTGGTTTAGTGGTATTTCATTGCAAGAAAGCTCACGCTAAAGTTATACACCAAATTATTGGTCCTCTTCCAAAAAACAGGTTACTTTGCAATGAGAAACTGTTTAGTTCAACATGTCTTGATCACTTGGCCCCTCTGTTCATAAAAAACGGATAGGAAACGGATGGTGTTTTACATTTCCAGGAGCACCGAATATGAAAGCGAATAATTGGCGGCTGTAAACGGGCGTTGGCGGTAATTCTTAAAGCACGCCAGCCGTCGCAGGAAGTACTTCAAACTCCGGGAAAAGTAACAACAGAAGCAGAGGGACCTATGACTATCTGTCCAAACGATATTTCAATTGTGCAGACTAGGCATTTTCGATCACAAAGACGTGCTCTTAACCACACAAAAGAGAACATCCCAATATTTGTGGGAAAACGGTGACTGCACAAATACTTATCTAACCTAGAAGTGGATTCGAAACATTACTAACAATAAAGGAACTGGTCATAATTGCAAAAGGGGAGCAACAGCGTGTACAATGGTCGGTAAGCCAAGTGGAGGAACTAATTCCAGAACTAAGCCAAGAGCTCTTCTGAGTAGTCTAGTGAGTAAGATCTCTGATCCAACCAGCACTTGAGGGAAGATGTGGCGGGCGGTGACAGATAGGCAGTGACTGAACAATCAAACTAGATGGTCAAGGAGGTCGGTAGCGCTGCTCGCTAAGGCGTCAGTTCCAAAAGCGGCGTGCTACAGCCTGTGGGTTGTAATTGTCTAATTGTCTTACACTCAAAACGGGTGCTATCGAAAACCTATGGCTGATGCGTATCGCTATAAACCAACCCATTCCTCGAAAAAAGGAAACCAGACGGTAATTCAGCTAAACAGCAGAAATTAAAAAAGTTGGTAAGACAAACATTTAATGGGCTAGCTAATTATTATTGACGACATATCGTTAAGACAAAATACTCTAAAAAGAATTTTTATAATAATTATGAATAGGTAAATGTTTACGTGAGTCCTTCGTTAGTTTTTTCAATTGTCAGAAAAAATAGTGCCTGCCAATTTTAATTCACGTTGGTTTTTCCTCGAACAATTTTCCATCTAACTTTTATGGTTCATCGCATGGACTTCCTAGAACGAAATTGCCGGCAATGAACTCTCAAACTCCTTTGCGGAAGATTATGCTCTCATTCTTTTTTTTTGGAATCAGAAGCAACTTTAAGGCAACTTAAGGAGGAACTTTAAGGCAGAAAAGTTTGTCCAAGAGATTTTCAAAGGCTTGACTAATATTGTGCTATCTCGAAGCATGATTTGTTTGAATCGATCGGATGGCTTTTTTTGCTATATTTCTTTAGGTAAGCATCGACAAATGATTCGTTTGAAAGATAACCTGGAAATCTACCGTCGTAGTTGAAAGTTATTTAAAAAATATGAAAAACTCATTTTTCCATTAGCGAATCTGTTTCCATTCCGCGGAACTATAACTCCTATAAACGAGCACTCGAAAACACAGTTTTAAATCTCTCCCAAACAAAAATACTGCACAACCTCGTTCGAACAAATACGAGTTCTTAATTAAATCCCTGCGGAAATTTCAGGTACTCAGGAATACAGGAAATAAACGAAATAAAAAAAATTGTTCACCTCGAAATTACTTGCAAAAGTCCAAGAAGTTAGTGATTTCATAGAGAGAGAGTGAGCGAAAAAAAAAATAACTTGAGCATCGCATCCATTTCAAAAGTACTTATCTCGTAAAAGTTCCATCTGAAAGGAAAACTTTTCTATGCCCGCCGAACACACAAGAGAAGAAAGCAAACCCAAGTCTCGATTGTAATTCATTTTGTCTGCTATATCTCCGGTTGCTATGATTATCCCTAGCTGAACTGTGCATCCCTCTAGTATCATCGCGTTTCATGCCACCCCATGCCCCAATACTCGTCCTGTTTGTCTGTCTGTCTCGCATACGGATGGAGCGAAATGAGCGAACCTAAAAGATATCCAAAACATAATTTTCTTTCATATCCTTTTACATACCTTGCATTTCTGTCTTATTTTATTAATCGTTTTCGCAAGAAGTAAAAGCTGGGACGACGAGTCACTCATATCGCCGGTCCATGAGCCGGCTAGGACGAAAACAGTCAAAGTCGGGTGGCTTTACGATCCTAAAACGTTCTGACCCATCTCTAATAGTCATGCTGGAACTATTCGCCTTGTCTCATTATTTTGCTCTGCCCACGCTATTCTGCTCTCGGAAATGCTTTCAATGCAATAGCGTAACACTTCCTTTCTTTTATCGCTGCCAACACGACCTGACCGACCACCACCGCACCACCCTCCGACCCATTCTCCACCACAGCCAACCGCATCGCCATTATTGTCCTTTAGATTCCTGTCGACACTTGTACATTTACCCAGTGAATAATCCTTAACAAAATCAAACTCTCCTCGCTCGCCCGTGCCCGTGACTCAACGTGTCCTGTTTTGTGCTCGGCAACTCGAACTGCCCCCGGGTTCGATAGTCGCGCCTACGAACAAAGAACTGACTCTCGCTGCTGTGCACTCGTTGCCGGGATATGATTTCCGGTAAAAGCATTTGCCGTTGTTGTCTGACAGTTAGGACAAGGGGTGGTCGCCTAGACTCAGGCATGATGGAAGTAGTCACGCTAGCAACCCGCTTCGAAACAAAGATGCCACAGGCTGAGCCGAAGAAGCGAAGGTGTGGTGCAGGGATGCTGCTAGCTCAGGATGCTGGCTAATGTTCCTGCAGTTCCAGAAAATTCCCGACATCGAGTTCCCTGTTTTTCCCGAATTGAACTTCGAACCAAGAGTTCGTTGAACGAACTGTCCGATGGAGTCTGGCAGCGGTTTCCTGGTAGGGGACGCACGGCAAGTGAATGAACAGGGAGAGGTGGGGTCGCTTCCCGGTTACCAGACATCATACATACGATTCCCGACAATATACGATCGCGGTGCATGGATGTAGCCTGGTTCGTCGTTTTGGGGCATTGCAAAAATTTTGTTTGCCGTCGTGCTACAAGTGGATACGCGAAATGAGGAAAAACCGTTGTGACTAAATTCGAAAGGACAACAACGCTATCGACGTTGGTACGATAGTACGTGGATCTAGGGTTGGATGGGGGCGAAATTTTGCATGTGTATGCACGGTAAGCTTGGGGGAGATCGACGACCGCATTTTTCATTTTGTTGGTTTCGGAGCAGGCGCAATGCGAAATTTTAGCAATTCCGAAGGGTTGTTGCTTTTCAATAACAGACGAGGGTGAATCAAATCTACTACGTCGTCGGAAAAGTTTCACTCTTATGCAAGACGGTCGTTATCAATAGGGAAGTTATTCGAGTCACTTTGGTTGAGTCATACATTCGACGATGGTGCTCGGAAGAAGGAATATGAGTACGACGATGATGCTGATGACGGGAAAGTTTTGTTATTACTCGTGGAAGTCACGTCATTAGCGGGGAGGGGGTGCGAGGGTGGTTGGTATTCGTAGAAGAAAAGAGCATGAGAAGTAAAATGAATTAAAGGTGGTTGGTTTCAAGCTTTTAAAGTTATTTTTCTTTTTCGCTTGAATGCAGTTCGTAAGGGTGCCATAATTTTCTTGAAGAAAAAGAGGAATTTGATAGTACAGAGAATGGATTGGAAATTACTAATTGATTACTTTAGTACGGGGAGTAATTGAAGTCGAACTGGCTATGTCAACTATGCTATGATGACAAGAATATTGCAATTGAAATGCATATTCCATGACAGAAGTTTTGAAACTGTGGTAAGGTTCCCAAAAATGTCAATCAACTTACATATTGCATTTGAAAATTGCTCGATAGATTCAGGAAAAATGTCCATGCTAGGCCCAAAAATATGTTAGATTTGATGTTGTACAAATTTATCAATTGATATTGTACAAATCTATCAATTGATATTGTACGAATTTGCTATAAGCCACTAAACTTCATCACACAAGGGCCTAGATCATACCAAATCTAATTGATAAAACTACAATAAAATGTTGTACTTTCCTCCCTTTTCCCACCCAAGTTTGAACCACAGTTGTTCATATAAAAGATACACCAGGAAACTCCGTCAAATCCTTAATCTTTTCGCTCCTGATTTCAAGTTTCACTATCGATATAAGGAATTTCAGGTATCACTGAATCAAGAAATCAAAAAATAATCATAATCAAAAAGTTAACTCGCTTGATGTGACATCTATTGATATTTTATATCGCAAGTCATCTTTTTGACCACTATGGCGATGCAACCTTCAAACTTCCCATTTTCCATTATCGCAGAGAGCTGCGACTAGTAGGATGACCAATGTCAGCGACCAAGACTGTCTGAGATCTTTTAGTTCCGCCGTCTAAACTTTGTAGCATCTTAACTTGACCGATCCATCATTGCAACAGCTGGCTACTACCAATAGCAAAAGGCACCCACATCAAGTATCTTTACTGGACTATATATGTTACGAAGTAATGTAAAAACATCCCACTAAAGCCCTTTTCGGGCCTTGAGGCTGAAACTGGGCTCATTTAGCTCAGGTACCTATTCAGAGCTAAAAGAACTGGAAGCCCGGTGTGGCCTTGACTAGGTAAGAATCACGGAGCACGCTACAAGAAGGTGTTTTACCCACTCTTTACACACGCTACAAGAAGGTGCTTTACCCACTCGACTACTCAAGCTTCTCCTTCTTACCATCCAATATTTTACTGACATTTAGTAGGCTTCGAAGATTTCGATTTTACTATTAGTACAGAGCTAGTTTGTCATTGAGCTAATGAATTCTGAAAAAGATTCGATCTCTGAAAATGACTGTTTGTTTCATAGGACATGGTGCCATCCAATGTAATCGCTCACACCTAGTGAAGGAATATTTGCAGTCATAAGGTAAGAAGCTGAACACGAGGTTGCCTACTTGAAGTGAAAATCACTCTTTTCTCCCTCTAATTCCAAGAAACAGTGATGTGCCTTGGTGGAGTTGAATAAGATCATAACTCTCGAAATTCTTAAGGGTGGTCGAGTCAGAATGAAGATGCTATGTGTCCGAGTATGAATGTGGGCAGAAATGGTGCCTTGCTACTGATGAATGGAGTACGAATGCACAAGAAACAAGTGCAAAGTCCCAAACCGGAGGGGTGACTGCTAGAGGTGTGGTCAGTTAGGCCATTGGGCAGCAAGTTCCTCTGCAGATTCTCAATACATGCTCTGCAGCGGGATGAGCGGCGCCAATGACGTTAACCAGTCAGGGGATTGAGTGCTTATATGGTCGTCAAAGTCGAACTCGATGCCAAGGAAAATTATCTAGAAGAATCTGCAAGGCTGCAAAGCAACTAATGATATCCTCACGCAACTCGTATGTGTACATAAGGCCCATGTGTTACTAATAAGTGAATCTTATAGAAAGAGGAATCTCTCCACTTGACTGTCAGATACATCTGCGTACGCAGCGGTTTGGATCTCTGCTGCACTAAAAGCACGTACTGGCAGTAACGATCACGTCTGGCCAATTTCGTAGCCTTCTACTTCTTTCCGAATGGCCCAAAACATGAAATCACTTTTAAGTACAACAAGAAACAGCACAATACAGGAAGGATTCATTATACAAGAAGACGCTCTCCGAAGTACTGAAGGCAGGGTCGTCGTAGGGATTTATTTTAATTAAGATAACTTATAGGTAGAATCCTGATCCACAAGAGTCCCAGCCATCTGTGAAGCCGTAATGACTTATATGGGAAATGTCTATTCCGTCAAAGAAACCAGTCCTGTTGGTAAAATTATGACATGGCTGCGAAGAAAGAGTTGACCAAAGTCATAAAGAGGAGCAAATGCTCAAAATGACGCAAGGAGGGCAACCCAGACCCGTCCAGTGAGGGCTGCAAAATGATTACTCGCAGACTCAGCTGCATGTGGACTAGCGCTCCCACAGATATGACTATCCTGAAGCTCATTGTTGGCCATGTTCCCGATGCTTCCGCCAAGAATGGATAGAATGGATGATATCATCGTTAACCGGGGATATAGCTCTTTTGTGTCGGACGAATGAGCCGATAAGTGTGGTGGCCAGACCCTGATAGAGTACCGGTCAAAGTACCTCATATTGTGTTAGCAGCTGTAAAGGACCTAGGATATAACCTTGAGGATCTCCGAATGTGGGAAATATAGGAGAAAAAAAGGAACCGTTTAAAGTGACTCTGCAAGGACATCTATGAAAATAGGAGGAAAACCAGTAAACAAGGGGACCAAAAATACCAAACCCGTTAAGTTTATTGAACAGCAGGCTATGGTTCACAGAATCACAAGCCTTCGAGAAGTCCGTATAGATTACATCAACTTGACGTTGATAATCGAAGGCAAAAGCAGCAAAATTAGTGAGTACCATAAGATTGGTCGTAGTAGAGCGGCCCTTGATGAGACCGTGCTGCTCAGGAGCAAGTAAAGGTTTTATAGACGATTAACTCTATTATAGACAAGACGTTCAAAGAGTTTATTAAAACAGCAGAGAAGGGATACAGGCCGATATTTAGAGATTACAGAAGGGTCACCAGATTTGAAAATTAGGAAAATATTGGTGGGAAAGGAATAAGGGAATAAAGAAAGGAATACACCCGATGCAAGGCTAATGTTGAAAAGTGTAGAGACACACAGAGAGAAGCTGAGAAGGATTTGACAAGCATATTGGGAATACCGTCAGGATCGGAAATAGCAGTGGAATCTAAGGTGTGGATAAGAGTTTCAACTTCCAAGGGATTGGCAAAAGACATGGATAAGAGAGAAAAGGAACGAGGGAAAACAGAAATTATAGATATATTTAGTGTGTTTTCCTTATGAGAAAAGGAAAAAAGGCAACAAATAAATCGCAAATAGCCTGAAGATTGGAGGTAGTAACATCATCAAGATACATAGATTCAGGATCTGAGCAATTGGACTTAAGAGAACGGATATATGACCAACAGAATTTTGTTTAAGACAGATTGAAGCATCGATGCTCGAGAAGCAGTCACGCATAGCCTGCTTGACCACTTTTTTCGCACCAAAACTCAAACTGCGGAAATCTTGAAAATCAGCGGGTGAACCTGTCTTCTGCAGCATTTCACGAGCTTTTTCCTTAGCTTTCAGAACATCAAAGACTTTCAATGTGAACCAAGAAACATCACTAGATTTCAGTGGAAGATTAATGGGAGTAAAGTGAAAGACAAGGTTCGAACAGAAAGAGTAGAACTTGGACAATGCACAATCGACATCCAATCCCTTGAAAAAAGGATAACAGTTAATAGGACAGATTTCAGTAGACATTTTCTGAAAGTAAGCTTTAAAGAAGCTGTAACGCTGAATAGAATGACATTTTTTCTTTATTCTTAGTCAAGGTCAACATCAACCAGAAGAGGAGGTTAATGAGGATCGGGTTGCACATATGGGAAAAGAGTAGGAAAGAGGGAAAGGGAATCTAATCGAATACTAGAAAGAACTAAATCAAAGACTTTGTTGTTAGTATTGCAAAGGTGGTTAATTTCAGAACAAGAACAAAGTGAAAGAAAGGAAGAAGTCGAAACAGAGAGGTGATTGTAGGATAGCATACTGAGGTTATAGGAGTCAGTAAAGTCATCAAAAATTAGGTGGGGAGATGAAGGAAACCGGCAAAGATGAGGCTAGAAAGCTCAGCGAAAAAAACGTTCGTAGATGGCGCAATATGAATCGCAAGGGATATAAATACAACAGACCAAAGAATTGGAAGCTGCGGAAAGGATAGTACGAACTCAACACAGAGTCCTCCACGAAGAGTTTTATAGATGGCGACTAAATTAGTTAGACATGCAATATTTGTTTGACGCTGCTCCGAAAATTTTTCCACTGGCGAAGTTTAAACTCTTTAACGAGGATTCCAGCAGGCTAAAACTCCGGCGCGAGTGTGACGTCTAAGCCAGCAGATACATTGATTGTGAACGAGGCGGTAGCTCTAAATTTGAAGAGTTTTTCGGTCTCAAGCTGCTTATTAAGTACGTTAAAAGAAGCCTCAAGCGCAGTAAAATTCTGAAGATTAGCTCTGAATCTGAAATGGAATGCTTCCGGCATTTCTCGCAGTAGTAGAGGATGTCAGAGTCCGCGCGATTAATACAATCACCCATGGGAGCAGTAAGATCTGCACATGGATAAGCCGAAAATCCCCAAACAAGCTATACGCGGAGTTTTATCGGCTTTGTCACAGCAGGCATTTTCGGAGCAGGTAATGCTGGTCTAAAGTCTGCAGAGCTTGTTGATCACGTTTATGTCTAAAATATGCTTCATGGCCGATTGCCAACTATCAACGGAGCTACCAGCTGGGGACCACCTTTTCCAGCGTTTTAAAGTTATATGCCTATCTTTCTGTTTATGTATGGATCAAAATTAGTATTTTAACTGATCGAACGTAAGGGTCCCGCGCAATGTGCGCATTACTAGGAATTTGGCCACGCTAAAAGCTATTACTCACTCTGTGTGTGTTATTTGTGGCAAATGTATCAACTGTGGTAGCAATCAGACTACTTACTACAGAGGCTGCCCATTTTTCAAAACCCTAAATGTAAATAACAAATGTTAATTGATTTACTGGACCGTGCTTCTGCTCTCTGGTCGATTCAAAAACCTTTAAAGATTCATGCTCTGCTAAGCAGAGCATTTCCATGATTTGCCACAATTTCGACATGGCGAGTCATACGGGTAACCTCTGTGAGGCCATTGTTAGCGAAAACGATTTCGCAATAATGACAAAAAAGACGGCAGAAGAAACTTCGCCGGCAGCTATCCCAACACCTCTCACTGCATACGGCGCTCAAAATGTTTGCAGACTTTAGGCCTGAATTTATGTGAGATAAATGAAGACATAGTCGCAGGTCATAAATTTTATGGGATTGGACATTGTAATGGAAAGATAGTTTAAACCATTCATCAAAAAAATATTACTATAAAATTACTATAAAATATTTTATTTATTATAACAATTTTTACATGTTGTTCTGCGCAAATCATTCATTTTAAATAATTGGAACTAAAAAAACAAAACAAATTTCATGCATTCATTTCGTTGTGCTGTAAAAAATCTGACACAATGGCGCTTTATGTGATGTCAACAAGGAATCCGAATTGTGAAATTCACTATTAAGACTTTTACAATCTTCACACAAGCCTGGAAAATATTTAACAGCTGGAAAAACGAATCTTAGCTCTCTTTTACAATCAAAATGTTTGAACAAAACTTGCACAGTGAAATTTTCGTAATGGGATCGTCGACCGCAACGCATGCAAATATATCCTTGTACGGTATGAGCAAAAGGAAAGTTGCATTCAGTAAACTCGCTGGCTTCCTCTAAACTTCCGTCACTTAATCGTACATCCACTTTGTGCTCAATAGTGATCCGTAGCCAAAATCCATATTCCTTTGGAAAACCACCATTATTATCAATGTCCTTATCATACTCATTGCAATCTATCTTCTGCACACGTTCACAGTCCAAATCAAGGATAACATCAGGCTTCCCGGTGCTGTCAACATTGTTGGCATCGAGTTTTTTGAAGACAAAATTATGTGCTAAATTTTCGCGAGAGAGTTCCGTAAACGTAGGCATTATAGTTAAGTTCGATAGATCTTGTAGAACTTTTTCCTCGTCAAGCAATTTAGTTGTAGCTTTGGCTAGTTCTTTTTCCACATACATGTCGTCATCTACAATCCACTTACGACCCGCTAATTCAGTGTATTCACAGTCGCTTTCTTCCGGGTCATTGGAAGTGGTATCATCTTCACTACATTCTCCGTCGAAAGAGTCTTCGGAGTCGGCATCGTAATCAAATCCACTAGCCAGACTTTCAGATTCATTTGTTTCTTCGCATATGGTGCTGTTTCTATCCGTGTATTCGTCGTTCTCGTAATCCTCATCTAAGTCCCAATCCTCGTCGTCGAATCCATAGACTTCTGCTTCTGCATCCGAAATCGTAACTACTTTCTTCAAAGCTTTCTTTATTTCCATATTAGTCATAGCGGTAATGTTTTGACTAAGCTGCAGTGCGAATAATTCGAAAATCTCCAAAATTTGTACAAACGTTGTCTGAACAGAACTGGTTGGTAAATTATCTGCACTAGGTTTCTTTATGTTGATAACTTTTAGGATTTATTTTTGCGATAACTTTTAGATATTTTCCCAAGAAAGATATTAGGTAATAAATATTAAAACAGGTAGCAGGTAATGAAAATTGCATGCATCCCAGAGGATTTGGTAAATACCACAAATTACATGCAGGTCATATTGAACTCGCTGGGGGAAATTAAAGAGTTAATGACTAAGGACACTTAAATAATAGGCTTATAATATTGCCGGGTGAAGCTGAGCTAGTTAAATTAGACAGGTAATATTAAAGATTTCCTAGAGGTGCATAAATTTTGAATTCAAAAATAACTTGATTATTTTGGATTTGCCACTCTAATAATTACAGATTAATTTGGAGTAAAGTTAGAGGAATTTTCTAAAAATGATATTTCAAAAAAATGATTTAGTCAGTGCTGAAGAAAATCTTTCAGCGGTAAAATTTTGGCTCTGAAAAATCATATTTTTGCTGATTTTCAAAGAAAATTATTATTAAAATCAAATGTTTCTAGATGTACATATCTCCTTTGATTGGTTTATCCGATCAAGCTGAAATTTTCAGGATACATTGATGGTTATGTAGAATAGTTCCAAGCTTTTACCAAAGTTTAGTTATCTTTAATCCTTTGGTAGTGATATTTTAGGTACCCAAAAATTGCAACAAAGTTGGATTAAAAAAACATTGCAATTCACTAAACATATTGACCTTGAGTAGGACCAGGTCTGATAGAATTTTGGGAACATGCTTCCAATCTTGTCGCTGTGGTGCCATCTGGAAATCACTCATAGCAAGAGAAAAGCTTTATACGTAATAAATCCCGATGCAATTATCAGTTTAAACCGAATTTCACACTTAATCCTAATGTAAGTCAGATTTGGTAGATTTCTAGGCGCAAAATTAAGACAAAGCCGCCAGTTTATGGTACTTTGTTTATTTCATTTTAATAAAAGATGCTACCTTAAATTTTTTTAAGTTAAGTCTTAAACGACAAATATTACAATTTTGAATCTTGTTTCTGTTGGTAACCGTCAAACATGTTTCACTCTGCTCTTACAGTTGAGCTATCCACCATCGATCTCGCTTTCAACCAGTCATACAATAACGAAATTGTATATGATTTCCGTAATGCTGACTATGAAAGCATTAGACATTATCTTGATTCTATAGACTGGACAAGTTCCATATCAGCGTGTGACTTAGATGACCTTGTTTCTTCCTTCTACAGAATAGTTTTTCACGCTATTAATAATTATGTACCCAAAATAAAAAAGCGTAATAAGCTCTGAGCCATGGCTCGATAGTAACTTGAGGCAATTAAGGAACCAAAGGAATAAGCTATACAAGGCTATAAAACAAGATATCAATATCAGTGGGGATTTAAAAAGAAATTACGATCTATTATCAAATGAATTTTCGGTAAAATCTGGCGAAGCGTATAATTTTTACGTGAATTTAATGGGAGAAAAAATTATTAACGACCCGAAAAAGTTCTTTGATTTCGTAAATACCAAACGTAAAACGACTGGCTACCCCGGTTCCATGTTCAGAGAAAAATCAGTTTCTTCTGCTCCACAAGAAATTTCTAATTTATTTGCGGATCATTTTCAGAGTTCATATTACGATCCTTTAGCCCCGACAACAAATTTAGCAGTTTCCTCTGCTCCAACTGAGCCAACGTCTCTCGTCAACAGAATCGTTTTAACTAGAGAAGCAATCGCCAATGCAATCAACGAGCTAAACATCAACAAAGGTCCTGGTCCCGAGTCGACCATCAAATTCTGTCACATAAGCTAAGAAATATTGGCATATCTGGCTCCCTACTCAAATGGCTCATATCCTATATTCGCAATAGAATACAGATGGTTAAATTTCAAGGGGCACTGTCCAAAACAATTTCTGTGCATTCTGGAGTCCCACAAGGCAGTCATTTGGGCCCCCTGCTCTTTAATATATTTATCTCTGATCTATCTCGGATTTTATCTGATATTCCCCATCTCTTCTATGCTGATGACTTGAAAATGTATCACACTATCAAGACCCCCTCTGACGTTTCTTTTGTCCAGTCGAAGCTTGATTCCCTTGAGCAGTGGTGTAATTTGAATAAACTTTATCTCAACGTTGGTAAGTGCCACTTGATAAATTTCTCCCGAAAGAATATTGTTATTGCTAACTCTTACTACCTTAACAACAATGAGCTTAAAATTGTTGATTATGTCACAGACCTCGGAGTAATTTTGGACAAAAAAATGCGTTTCAACCGGCAATATGATGTAGTCTTATCCAGAGCTAACAAGCAGCTAGGGTTTATTAAGAGGCGTGCTAAAGAATTCAAGAACCTTTGGGTCACCAAGACTCTATTTACATCACTGGTGCGGCCTTTACTTGAATACGCTTGCATAATTTGGAGCCCAAATTTTGTTACTCACTGTGAAAGACTAGAATCGGTGCAGAAACAATTTTTACTCTCTGCATTGAGAGACGTCTACAATCCACTAGATTTTCATAATATCCCCTCTTATGAGCACAGACTTAAACTTTTAAATCTAACGACTCTAGCCTCAAGAAGATTGGTAGTTAGCGCTTGCCTTACCTTTGATATCATTAATGGAACGGTAAAGATAGGAGCCCTATCGAACAAATTTACAATTAACAACCAAGCTAGGCGCACTAGGCATACACGTCTTCTGAGGGAATATCAGCACCCCACAGGCTACGGGTATAATGAACCCATTAGTAGATGTTGTCGAGTATTTAACAGTATAAGCCAGCACTACTCTCCAGGTATTTCCAAATATACTTTCAAAAATAACTTGACAAAGGCTTTATTAACATCATAGTCCAGCTATTACCCTTCCTTAATTGCCTGAAGAAAATATAAGTTAAATGTTTTCATTATACTGTAATTATAAGATTTAATGTTTTATTGTCATAAGTAATATTATGTTTCTGTCTTAATTGCATAGATAAATATTATGTTTTGATGCCTTGCTTGGCAAATAAATAAATAAATAATTTTTATTGCAAGATTTTGGTAGCATTTGTTGGAGTACAAATGATAAAATAGCCTGCTCGTGATAACTCCTTAGTAGCGCCAGAGCTAAGATTCAACCAAACTTGCCACTCGTTGAGAGCAACTTACTCTGTAAATTATGCTTTGATTCGATGACTGGGTTGAATGGTATGGGGCTAGAAAGACGTAAAGGGTTGCCGCCCGCAAAATTTTCGAATTTTTGAATATTTCAGATTAAGCAAACATGCTCGAGTAACGGGTGAACTAGAAGAGAGAATGTGGGTTGGAAGTGACACCTCTAAGTACTCAGACCAGAATGTTAAAGAAAAGAAAGAGTTTCAGAGATTAAGATTTTCGGACGATAGTGAGAAGAAGGCGGACTTAGTAAACCATTTCGAAGGGAAACTGAAAGAATATTTTTTCAGTGGTATAAAGGCACTATATCCACGATGTGAAAAACGTACTTCATTTGAGGGGGATCACATTAAAAACTAAATTTTTCGTTTATTAAGTACCTTAGGCTACGAACTTATCAGCCGCCCCTCATATATCCAGCTTCGTCGATTCGATCCGACCCTGCAGCTCGTTACGTGTCAACAGGTTTCCCCTGGTCAGAATCTCTAGGCGCCATTAAGAATTTGATCTTAATGCTCTGGCACAATCGTTCTTTTCATTCAAAAGACGTTTCAAACAGTTTATACTAGACTTAAGCGTTGGGGCGATGGTTTTTTGCTAATCACGTTTAAAATACTCTGAAATGGTTGTACGTACTAGGTGAGAGAGAATCACTCTATCCCGGAGGTCGATTTCCGGAAAACGAATGCCGATATGCCTGATTTTGTAATTTTTAGAAAGCCAACTAACGCCCAGTCGAGCAAAAAACCAAATCTATCCTAGTTCCATTGATGCAGCCGATCAATTTAATCTCTGCAAATTTTAAGCATTAATTCTATGCAACATGGGATGCAGAACAAATTAATACAGTAACCAACTATGCCTATATTAAGTGACTAAAAATCCACATTTTCTTATTCAGAGAATCTTAGCAAAGAAAGGGAAAGATATAAGACTATTGCTCATGAGGTTGTCCGGATACTAACGTACTAACACTCCTGCCTTATAGAATATCCCAACGAAGCATGAATAATTCATTCCAATAATAATAATATATAATACGCCCCTGAGTTTTATTTTATGTTCAATTCTACATCACAGAATATTATTTTTCAACCATTTTAATTAACCATAATAAACAAGCATATTGGATAAATACAATCATGTTAATCCGATTTGAAATAATCATCCTCGAAAATCAATCGTTTTAAGCTAATACTCACTTCACTTAAACTCACACGAAATGTACAATCCGTTCGAAGACAATGTTGAAATTATTGTCCAAAATATCTCTGATTCAAAAAGCCTAATCCCAGCCACTGTACACGGCTGGGTATGATAATTAGCGTGTAAGATTAAAATAAAAACTCAAAAGATAAACATGAATAAAAATAAAACAATCAAAAGCCAGTAGGCCTAAATATTATAGACGCTAGTAAGTATTTTTTTTTAATTGTAAATAGAGCTTAAATTAGATTAATAATGTACAAAAGAAAACTAAAAATAAAATCTTTTCTTTTCTAAATCTGATTCAAAAATGTATTGTTGGTCTTTTTCATAAATGACCCATTGTATTGTAATACTGCTTGATAACTAGAAGCATGCTTTCCAAGAGCAAAAGCTCACCCGTCACAGTTGTTCAATAAAAGCAGTTAGATGCCAGCTCCAGATTAAATGTCTGTCTTCGAGCCGTTCGTGAAGAGCATCTGGGTGCTGCCAGTCACTTCTGTGCAAAAAGATTACTTCATATCTTCTCCCGCAATCGAGTACGAGTGCCAAGGGTCGGAAGGCATCACGAGGATCTGAAATATCTCGTGCATCGAACCTCTAATAAAGTAGTGCCTGCTATCGCTGTAGGCTACCTATAGGTGCAGTTGAATCATTCTGTGAACAGAAGCACAGATCGCCGCAGTCCGGATTCGATTCTGGAGTGGAGACATATTAAAAAGCCCACCAAGGCCCGCCCCAGGAGTAGTATTCATAACAAAGCACAGTCCTTTATAGTGTCATTGATTTCTTGCGAGCATACAAGACCTTTAGAACTGTCTATTACATAACGGATGTTTATGTGATTATCGGCTTTATGATTCTCTGGGAGGCTGCAGATTCCACGTAGTAGCGTAATCTCTCTTGAACTGCCTGGAGGCCTGAAGAGCTACAGTAAGCTTCAAGAAGTTGTTTGTCCAAATTTACTTGCGAATATTTGGTTTCATCTGAAAGTTAACCCTAGAATGGTACCGATGAGTAAATTTTACTCACATAGGGTATACATTTTGTCGCGCACCAGCCAGTTGGCCGCTCCGACTGCCATGAGGCTAGAAGCTATATAATCTTTTTATGTTTAATGATAAAATAAAAAATGTACATAATACTATTGTTGCCATCTTTTTAGTAAAAACATGTACCTAAAATAATTCAAAAATTTACCGTACCATTCCAGGGTTTAAGAGATGTACCCTTCATTATTGGAAGTACTAGGCCTTCTAGTTTCTTTTTTCTGGTGAACAAAGCAAGTTTCGTATTACCACTATAACGACATTTCTCATGCACCAACTGCCAATTAAATCCAAAACGCCTTGTGTTATACTGCATAACGCATTCAAATCCTTGCTGACTAATTTAAGGAATAAATTTTAAGCGCTCTAGTACGTATGTGTCGTTCGAAAAGTCTTTCCAGGTATTTTACCATAAAGGATGTAAGGCAGATTGGCCTTAAGTTTCTGGGATCTTAATAACCATCTCTTTCAGGTTTTCGTATACATACTACCTAAACCTGCCCTCAAGATAACGGAACATACCCCAGGGCTAAACATGCCTAAAAAATTTCCTTTAGTTCTGCGTCCATATGGTCCATTTCCTCCTTTAGCGTAGCCTGATCTTTTCGCTAGTGACATCTAACTGTTTATGGGTATTTTGTACTGCCGCAAAAAGCAAGAGATTTGGTCAGAGGCACAGAACCTTTCTAAGTTTCAGTCACCGAGATTCCGGAAAATGATTATCAAGTTAGCTTCGGAATCTCACCATCAGGACGTTTAAGCGACGTTCACCTTAGCTGGCTTATAATTTCACAGGTCCTTAAACAGCTTCGAGATATCTCTTCCACCTTCTTTTCCCTCACGAATTGACCAAATTTGATTTTTTTTTTGTGAAATTCTTTAAATTCTGTAGTTCCCCGTCTCACCTAGGAATCTTTTTGCTTCATCTGCCTTAGCTGATTGGGCAGGACTCTTGATAGCTATCTAATATGGCTCTGTTCAGGGTGCTACTACTGACTTCGGTGACTTTATTCTACGCTCTAGTTTCTTGGTTTTCTTCTTTCCATCTAGTTAGAGAGTGAAATCTCATCCAATACGTGCTATTCAGTATTTGATCTAGTATTCCCAAATGAAGATAGTGAAATTAAAAAAAAAAAAATAAGTCACAAGTTTTAAAATCAAAGAGTTTGTCTCGCCTGATGTTACATATCTTGCTGATCCAGCTGGTGTGCTGGAAGTTAGCATCGTAACTAACCAGAAGTTTGAGTTGCTCAGACTCAATGTACTGAAACAGGCCCTTCAGCTCCTGTGTTGGCAGCGGGAGTAAGTAGTAAAGGAAGAAAAACTGAAGTAGCAGATGCTTGTTTTCCCAGTACTACGCGATAACCCCAGTCAGGTCCTGGCTGGAAAACTGTCTTTTGTCAAAAAAGGTTTCTACCGCTTAGCTGAGCTGAGTCCACAGCTGCTGCTGCTTCGAAACTACGAGCACAATCCAGAGAAGTGCTTGCACTTTTGTCAACTTTTTCCATAGAAGAAATTATGAAGCCTGAGCGTGCTGCAAGTTGATCTTAACAAAACTTATATAATTAGGCATAAATTGCCTAATACCAACCTAGTTCACAATGTTAGGCTAGCGAACAGATGACAGAGAGATCATTTCTGCTCCGACCTGGCAGCATCGGCGCCACTAGCGAACCTCTCTCTGTCGCTTCTTCTAGTGTTCAGTTTTCTAAGAAATTCTTACAGTTTTGCTGCAGCGATTTCGCTGTCCATCTTTGCCGACAGCTTTCCCGTTTTTCGTAGTTTCTTTCGTTGTTTGCGGCTGGGAGTCTTCACAGGTTTGCAGAGCCCAGAGAATGCAGTACTCCTTCCTCTGTGACTCCCTGCGAGTATCTCGTTTGCTCTAGTCGGTTTTGAGAAAGGGCAATTTTTCCTCAGGCACGGTCGTAATTGGACTTGCATTTGACGCTGTACTCACCTTTCCTGAAACTGCAATTATGGGAGGTTAAAATCTGCAAGTTAGAATACTTGTTGGCCATGGATCCTTCCTCGATGGTAACCTTAAATCTTCCACTGAAATCGGAATCCTCCATTGTAGTCATAGAAGAGCCTGCAAAGGGTGGATTTCAAACTTCGTCTACACTCTAAAAAGTGGGTCTATAATCAATACTTTGATAATAGGAAATATATTCATTTTTTCGTTTAAAATAACGAATCACAAATTTTTTTACACATTCGATGTGCATTTAATGCTTTTACGTCATATCAGCTGAATCAAAGCTTTTTGTAAATTGAAGCAAAAAGAGTGTAAATTTACTAGTTTTCTATTCACCTTTGCGCCAAAGCCATAAAATTGCATCATTTTTTAGGGTAAAATTACACGATTTGGTCGTACGTAAAATACTCTTTTTGCGCACTTTTGTAAATTTACATCTTTAATAGTAGGAAACCAGTTTCCTACTATTATAAGGGTAAAATTCAACCAAAATTTTTTTGAGTGTAGCTGTCACCCACAAAGGTTCAATCCTTACTGTTTTTCAGGTACTCTTAGTGTGACATCTGGTGATACACAAGCCTCTCCACCACGTCAAGGTTATGCCCACAATCAGTGACTAAAAATTTCTTAAATTTAAGCATAATGGAATTTATTCGATATGACATCAGATACAAAGCTTTAAATCAAAGTTCAATGAAAGAGGATACTTCTTTGCATCTGTTAATTTTACTCTCTCAACCACAATACCAGGAAAACAAACCGAAAGAGAAAACACGGCTGGATGAGTAAATCTAATGGTCGGTTAAACTTGTTTTGATCCCAAAATAAATTTCTACTCAGTTAATTACTAAAGTTCATTCCCATTCTACAAAATAAAGGACCTTATGATTTGATATATCCACATTAATCAAAATCCTCTTTACGAGTCATAGAGTACAGTTCCACAGGCTACAAATGATAGTGTCTGGATACCATAAAGCTTTCAATTTCACATACCATCCGCAAACATACTGTGTCTGTATTAAATGAAATGTATTTCTGAATATGCCCAAAGTTAGCTTCCGATTCTAATCTATTCCCTTTTGTTTACACATCATTATAATTTAAATATTACGCTCGAAATCCCCATGATAGTAGCGTTACAGAGGTCGATACGAACCAAAGGAGAGAAATATTGTGGGAGATATTTCTTTGTCTGTTCGTTTAATGTGGTTTTATTCCTATGTGAAAAGCGTTTTCCAAAGGGAGAATATTCGGACGACGCGTATAAATAGACATACATTTATTGTGCATACAAATTTCCTTCCCACATTACAGCATAATATTAATATGCTGTCCATTAATTTTCCTCCTGTGGGACGTTTCATAAAGTAGCCTGTACCGAAACCCTCATCTCATCCCATCACATCCCTTCAGATCACCGGCTGTCGTCTACAATGTTATGTCAAACGACCAACCAATCTAGCAGTCAGCCAGCCAGTCAACCCCACTCACTTTTCAAATGAAACCATTCCAGGCGATGGCAGAGAGTGCGTCTATTGGCTTCCTAAAAGTTCAGTCGTTCGGAAATACACATTACCAAAGAGGAAAAACCATTTCTTTAATGTTACCCAGAAAAGGATCGCAAAAATCACGAGTTTCAATCATATAGAAGCTACCAAAGCCTCCCAACACACACCACTCACCGAAAGCGGATAAAAAATCACGAATCAAGTTGATTGCAATTAAAGTTTAAGATAGACGAGACAGCGGGACCAAGGCAATGACTGTCAGGATCAAATTTTTCGCACACTTTGTACTTACTATATCCGGCACAGGGTGCATTTCATGATTATTGGCAACGTTGTTTCGTGCAATTTTGGCTGCGGATAATTTGGCAACATTGCACGTTCGTACGACAAGCGAAAAAAGTAATAGGAGAAATTTCACCCTGAACTTTTCACAGTAGTATATCCTGTTTTGCGTCAGGTAGGGTGACTTGAAAAGAAACTTTATGCAATCGAAATCACTCCCAGTGTACATTGATACAGACAACAATGAAACATATGAGCAGCGCAAAGAGTTTGAGAAAAGGGGTTGAATTGGGTGGTAATGGTGAGTATGTGGAAGTTCAAAATTGAACTAAAACAGCTACATTGCGATATGGCGGATTAAGTCCCCTTGTGGGCCAGATGTTTTTATTTTGAGTTGTATAATCGAATTGAATGAGGACTGCTTTGTAACAGTAAATTGCACAAGTATGTTGAGTAAAATGACAAATAAAAACGGTGATCCAAAGAAAATAGATTTTTGAGTATAGATTTTTTGAAATAAGAGACCGAAAAATGACTGAAAAATTGCAAAATGAAGAAAAAAACAGGACTCTTCTTCAATTAAAAAAACAGGGCAGAAATCTATATGAATGTTGTTGAATAAAAAAATAATAAATGTAATGGGGAAAAAAATAAACCTAAACAAAATAATGTAAAAAAAGCGCATCAGAACCGCTATAAACACTAATGTTCGAAGAACAGTTGAGGATTTGTGGAGGTTTTGAGTGTGTATTCTATCACTAGTTACTTTTCCTACTCAAGACTAATACACCCTAAAGCTTAGTACTGTGTTCAATTTCACGTGAAATGTTCATACAAAATTTCACGTGAAATCTATTTCGGTGAAAATTTAGCTCGAAAATAAACAGGAGTTGTACTCAGTTTTTAGCATGAAAAGTTTCTTTGAAGTTGCTTTCGCTTTGAAAATATAGATGGCATTGACACATGTCTTCAATCATTTCACGCCAATTTAGTTTGTGCAGTTCATTCTTTTGAGCTAAAAAGTGACATTTGGTGTTTGAATTCGAAAATTGAATAGTGCAAATGTCTTTTCAATAAGAAAATCGATCGAAAATGTAAATATTTTATCCGTCAGGAATGAGCAGTGTTTCTGCTTTTCTCCATGGCCGAAATTTTGGCTCAAAAGAATGACCAGATAATGGAGACATGTCAAAATTTAGCTTCACGATTAGCTCAGTACCAGCCTTAAGTAATAATAGAGCCTAAGCTTATTTTAATCTCGATGAATTTATCGAAAGTTACAGCGATAGAAAGGTGTTTGGGGTTGCCATCCGAAAAATGTCCAGACCTCAGAAAATTTAAACATTGTTTACTTATTTTCATTGCAAATATTCGCGATGTGAATACTTAATGCAAGAATTTATTGGTATGAAAATAAAAACGCCTCGTACAGGCAGCCCTTTGCTAGCACCGAAGCCAAAAATATGTCACATCTGCATCACGTTGAAGTCAACCTGATCTGCGAATTTCGTATTGATCTGATCACTGCATTGGAAGTTATAGGGATAGAAAGAAATTTAGGGTTTCCATTCGCAAAAGATTTCAAATTTTCTAGATCTTAATATTTGGTGTTTATTTTCTCTACAAGATCACTACGATTTGAAAATTCTATATTAAAATCGTTTGCTAAAGATATGCAAAAAAATACAAAAACAACCATAGCTGGCAACCCTATTATTGTTTTTCCAACTAAATTTCTACAGAATACTGTCTACAATAAGTTTAATTTGCCATATGAATTTCGTTATGATTCCATGACTGTATTTTTCTGAGTGAATTTTCAAAATTGAAGACATAAAAATTACCATAGCTGGGAACTCCAATCTAATTTTTCAACCAAATTTCTACCAAACGTGGCTTAAAGTACTGTGTGAATTTCGTCAAAATCGAACGATTGAATCAGAATTTATAGGGCTAAAAGCAGTTATTTTTCTTAGTGATTTTTCAAGATGGCACTACTGGCGCAGAATTTCCCGCATTTCAAAATCACTTCTATCAGGCCTGGTCCTACTTAAGACCAATACATGCTTTAAATTTCAACTGCATCTGATTATCGGGTCGTGAGTTCCAGTGAACAGAAGTTTTTGATGCAAAAAATATAGGTGAATTGGGGAAGGGTTACCGTTCTTGCCCGATGTAAAATTTCAAATGTTTGACTTTGTCTATGTGGACAAAGCATAAGATTTATATGTGAGTGGCTTTTTTCCAAAAAGTTACAATTTTTCAAGAGAGTCCATGACTTGAAGGTTTTCACTTTCAGCACCTACCCTAGCTACATGGTTGCCAACATGCTCATTTATTTACAACACAAATTTACAACTTATTAATACCAATATGTCCTGAAAGTTTCATAATGATTTGATAGTTGTGTCAAAAGCTATCGCAATGTAAAAATTTTCAAATTTTCCCGATCTCTTTTTAGGCACCTAGCGCACACATGGGGTTAAAAAATTCAAAAAAAAATTCTTCCATTCACATTTAAAACTCGTTCGAAGTTCATTTCGCTAACTTAATTTTTGCAAAAATTATTTGTGGACGGAATAATAGGCATATTGAAAATATCACTAAAATGGACGCCGGCGCCAAAGGGTTAAAAATAAAAAGAAGACCTGGACCTATTCCACATATACGCCAATGTATCCTGAAAGTTTCAGCTGAATCGGGTGGTTAATGTTCCAAGAACATTAGTAAATAATAAAAATAAAAATAATAAATAGTAAAATATTTGGAAATAAAGGAAATACAGTATCAACTACGTAATAAATAGATACATAACGTAAAATAAAGCATAAAAATAGAAATAAAGAACAATACCCGATTTAGACATCGACATAAACTAAATAATAAAAAATCCTTTAACATCCTAAAAATCATTTTAAGCGAAATTCCCAAAGCCCTTCGATAGAAAAATTAAATTTAATCCTTTACAAATCAATCCTTTTTCAAATAATACTTCTCCATCTAAATACTTCACACATTCACTTTTTTAACACAAGGCCACAATCATTCTTTTCGTAACTATCAAGGGCATTGAACATTACTGCAATCGTCTGGACTCGTTGCTGCTCTTGACATAACAGTTGCCTGGAAACGTATTTCCGTATCGTACGTCACTGGAATCCTTGCTAACTTTCGACACACGTTACTACAAACTGAAACATCGAGGCAACGAAATAAGAGCGAAAAGGATACACGAATCATTGGGCCAAAACCAGGAAGATATAAGCATTCAATATTGCACCGAGCATGACGATAATGTAACAATATAGGGGTAGTTAAGCGCAAACACTTACAAAATAGTATTTTACTGGAAATAGAGTAAGTGCATTTGTATTGCAATTGCTACTCGTGAATTCATTACAGGACTCGTTGCTCCCTTTTCAGCCCCTTCGAAACTGTTGTTCGGGTGGGGGAGTACTAGTCCTGACAGACAATTCCGACTATAAGTCTGCCACGTCTACGTTAACTGCGAAAGGGCACTGCCACAGGGTCCTAGTGCTGCTTTCGGCGAATAGCCCAGTCAAGTTGTCTGGGGTGCAAACTAGTCAGTAGAACTTTTATCCCTTGTCTGGTGCAGCTGTCAGTTTCCTGAATAATTGCACCCCACGAATATCCTTGGTAATAACGGCGACCACGGTACCAAAATGTCCTTTTCGATTGGGTTGAGTCTGACTGCCTGCCAACCCCTCAGCTTCTGAATATCCAAATTATTTATTCACCACGTTAGTTGTACGAATGCGACTGTGGTGCTGATGAATGTCACGGGCAACCCTATGCAGCATGAATAGATACAGAGCGGTATGATTCGTTTGAGCTAAATGTACGTTTGAAGGATTCGTATGCAGTGCATCACACCATCGGGAGGCTGTGGAAAGCCAGAGATGTTGATCCCTCATCGAATCGAATGTTGCTTGGTGACGATTAAAGAGGAAACTATATAGAAAATTCGAGCGCAAACAAAAGAATTGATGAAAAGTGGATTATGGACCGGTGGATTGAATTTTCTGTGAGCGGTATTTAGGGGACAGAAACGCACGTGCCAAACGGCATAGAATTCGATCGCTCATGGTGGCAGATGCATGAAAATAATCGATGGAATCGAAAGGACTTAGTCTGGTTGAGAGAATGTGAGATAAATAATGCGGCCAGTGAACTAAACTCAGTGGGATAAGCAAGGAGTGGTTCATATGCAAAAGGAAAAGATCGATAGCAGCGAATTTAATGCTTCAAATGGTAAAAGTGACATCTTTATTTTCAGTTTAGGTTTTAAATAATAACTGATCATTAGCTATGCAAATTTATGGTAAAGCCAATTTTTGAGGGAATGTCAATGCTAATATGATTGGATCATAAGACCATGTTGGTAAAGATAATGTGTCAATTTTATTAAACCTTGAAAAAGCTAAAATTCACAAGTGCAGACTGCATAGTCCACAGCATATAACAATTCGGATTCATCTTACTGATGAAAAATTGAATTGAATGAGAATACTAGCTATGACAGCAAAGTTTGTTAACGATAACGATTTTTAGAACCTTGCAGGACTAACGAAGTTAACCAGTTCCAAAGTTAGTGTATCGGGCTCTGCAGGCGATTGTTTTCGCTGGAAGATTGCTTAATCCGGTACAGACCTTATTGTTTCCTCACGAGTACCAAAAACCGCAAAGGTCTGGATGATAGACTGGTCGTGGTACGTTCAACCTTGTATCTCGTAAGGAAATCAGAAAATCTGTAGCGAACTTTTGACTGTGGGATGGCTGAAATTCGTCCATTCTTCTGGAAGGACAAGACAAAAAGCATCGGCAATTTATGTACTGGATAAAATACTTATCAAACGATCGGAAGCTTCAAAATTATGTACATAACGAAATGTGTATTTTAATTCATTAGAAAACGTGATCTTTCAATTTCGATTACAAAAAGCACAGAATGACAAGTACAACGTTAAATGCCTACACATAATCTGAAATAGATATTTGGCTTACAAAGAGTACGCTCAATTAGGGACGTAAGCCAATAAGAAGGAAAGCTGCAACCTTCAGCAAATGGTGGAAAAAAATATTATCAATTATAAGAGAAATCGACAAAAAAAACCTCGTTATTGAAATTGAAAAAATAGCTAAAACCGCTCGTTAAAATTGTTCCTCTCTTTGAATTGGATCTCAACATTCCAAAGCTTCTTCTATAAACCAGCCTTTTAACCCAAACACTGAATATGTCTTTTGATTTCTGGTAAAAAATGATGACTAATTCATAGTTGAGTCAAATAAAATAGTGTAGTGGTTACTAAAGTTACTTTAAACTCTATGAATCTCTGATTTTCTACCGAATTTTCTATTTGTTGGCAGATTTTCTTAAAAAAAAACTTCAGCTCTTGCAGGAGCTCAGCCCAAGCTTCGCAGGATATACTTGCCAGTTTTTAGAAACTCGTGGATCCTAGTAGGTACATCACTGGTTCCTAGCGTGTAGGGACCCTGGTTCGAATCCAGGTATAGACGCGGGACCGTTTAATGAGGTTTGAGTCAAACTTGCTGTGATTAGGTACTAGAGACAAGTCAGTGACAAACTCACAAGCAATCGGATTATGAAAATTGATAGAACTCGACTACGTACCCCCCATAGTCGTTAGACGATTTTGTGTTGTTGTGGCTGTGTGTTTGTGGTTGTGTTTGTTTTTGGGGTGTTTTTTTGTTTGTTTGTTTATCTACAAACCAAAAAACACCCTGACGTTTTTGTTAGTTCTTCTTAAATTTTTTATCCCTGCTCATCCTCTGGTGGTAGGAGAAGCAAGCACTTGTAAAATAACTAACAAAAGCGTAAAAAAAACCACACGAACAGACAACATACTGAAGGGAAACAAACAAAAAACACTCTCAAAAACAAACACATAACCACAAAAAAACAATCGGTAAAATTGTCTAACGGCTATGGGGGGCACGTAATCGAGTTTAGTCAGAAAATTGAGTCCTTATCATCCACCAAAAGCCCAAAAATCAGTTAAATTTGGATAGCTTTGTTTTGCATTTAAATTCTTTTTTTTTCAGATTAAGTCGTTTTGCCGCATTTTGCTCATAGAAAATGAATAGAGGGCTTAAGGGGGCTCCCAACTTAAAAATCATCAAAAATATATAAAAAAAAACAATTTATGGGCTTAAAAAATGCTGCAACTTATTCTGCACATTTTGCAACTTGTCCCGTTTCAAATTTTCAATTAGAAGCATTTAATTTTAAATTTATAATCTAAAGCGTTTGAAGCGATTAGAGTAATTATGGTTTTTTGATGTGAAGGCATGGTTCTTTCGTTATTTCGGTAAGATATTTCATACAAAATAGTACACATATGATAAGGTTACAAACTAATCGTAAACACGTTTGTGAACGACATCTAGCGAGCGGTTTGCAAAAACTTTATCCCCCCCCCCGGTTCTTTCAAACGCTCCTCCTCAAAAATCACGTTTTTTCACCTTTAAGAACAGAAACCTCAGTTAAAAACGACCCGATTAGTCTGAAATTTGGTACAGATCTTCTACGATAGATTATCTTTGCCCTGACGAAACTGATTTAAAAAAATTACAATTAGAAATTTTATATTTTATTGAAGTTGCGACAAAAAAACTACAAAATGTAAGTTCTTATCAATATTCCCACAGTACTGTTTTGCTAAAACCTTCCGTCAAGACATAGACAAAGCTTCAAATCAGTTGCCCAAATTTAAAAAAAAAATTATTGAGCCATTCCCGAGTTCTGTGGTCTTAAAAAACGCTTGTTTTAGGTGGCGGAAGGCAAATACGGAACTCCCTTAAAGCCTAAGCAAACTAGTCTGCCTCAGCTTGACTGTCGCATCTCTTATTTCAGTCTTTCTTTTTTCTTTTGGTAGGTACCTACCAATAGTTTGCCAGTTGTTCCATTATTCGAAATATAAATGGTTGCAATTTTAGTAGCCTATAAGCAATATCATAGAAGCGATTCTTGAGAAACTAATATGCGCATCACTTGATCTATATTCTCCAACAGAAAGACGGTTATTTATGTACTTAATCAATTTAAAAAAATAAAATAAAAAGATTGAAGCTATCGATAGCTTTCCTATTCTCTGGTGGATTAGCGTGAGAAAAGCTCGCGCCAAGAGTCACACGGATTCTTATTTTGTTCACCAATTTATTTGAAAGTAGTGTTAGAATTGCTTATAAATTGGCATCAGTGTAAATGTTTCCGAAAATAGGTTGGCGAATAAAACGACTAAGCAGTGAGTGACGTCAAAAGTGTGACCTCAAAAGTTGTTGATTTTCAAAACAGACAAGGTAGAAGTCTAGTTTTGGGTCCCCTCTCGTATCTTCAGAATTTTAACGATTATAACGATTAGAATTAGAACGATTTATTTATTGCGGATATTTTCAAATAATGATTAATCTCCTTCAAAGTAATATCCATTAAAAGAAATACACTTGTCCAATCTTCTTTATCACTGACTGAAACACCCCTGGAACTCTTCAGCTGTGATATTGTCTAAAGCACTCGTCGAAGCCGTTATCACTTCGTCAACAGTCAGAAATCGCCCCCCTTTTAAGCTCCTTTTCATTCGGGGAAACAAAAAGAAATAACACGGGGCCAGGTCCGGGAGTAAGAAGGGTGGGGAACGAGTGTCATTTCAGAAATTGACGAATTCAAGGAGCTGTGTGCGCAGGTGCCTTGTCGTGATGAAGAAGCTTCTCACCCGATTCCCACAATTCTGGCCTTGCCTTACGCACTCTCTCTTGCAATCGTCTCAAGACCCCCCAAGTAATACTCTTGGCTCGCCGTCTGACCTCATGCGAAAAATTCCTTGTGCACGATTCCCTTGATGTCGGGAAAATATATCAACATGATCTTCACATTCGATCTGACCTACCTGTCTTTTTTGGAACGGGGTGAATCTTCCATTGACTGGATGCCTGCTTTGTCTCGGGGTCGTAACCGTAGCACCAACCTTCGCCACCTGCTATGACCCTAGGAGAAAAGTTAGGATCAATTTCTAGTTCATTTTTCAGCTCCTGGCAATCAATCAGTCGGTTGTTTCTTTGATCTTCTGTGAGCAGCCGTGGAACAAATTTCACCAAAACACGCTTCATGCCCTAATCTTCAGTAAAAATGCGCTGAATCGAGCTCCAATTAATACCAGAAGGCTCAGATAACTCGTCAATGGTGTACTGACGATCTTCAGATTTCCCGGACTTTTGAAACACTTTCGTCATTTCTGCTTCTTGAAGGGCGACCAGTGCGAGGTTGGTCATCGATGCTCAAATCTCCACCCTTGAAACGAGAAAACCACTTCAAGACTCGTGCACGACTAAGAGTTTCCTCTCCGCAAGTTTTGTGAAGCATTTCAAGCTCAGAAGAGAGAGAGATATATAAGGGAATGAAAACAGGAGTAAGAAGTGATACAAATTTTCTGAATCTGACCATTAGTGATAGTAAAGGAAAACTATGGGACCATTGACAAATTTGACAGGCTTCCCCTCCGCGAACAGAGTTGGCCTTGTGTACGATAGAGATAGAGATACATTTGACACGTTATAACCAAAAGCTCGTAGGTCTTAGGTATTTGATACACCAAAGGGAATATCTGAGGTAGTAATTATCTCGATTTGTTCTAATTATAGATTTTACTTCACGAAATTTCGTATGTATACGGTTATTTCATTTCCTTAAATCTCTCTGGTCTGAGATTTCAAGTGATTTCTTATTAATAAATTAAATTTCAAACAAATTCTTTGGTCTTTAAGGGGTTATTCTACTGTTAAACGGGTAAAAAGCAGTATCATTTTAAAAGTGTTGTAAAAAAAAACTATTAGAGATATCAATGAAAAATTTTGCATGCATCTTTATTAACAAAAAAAGTATAAAATCGCATAGTTGAATTTTTTAAAAAAAAAACAAAATGGCGGCTTCTGTATGCAATTGATGGAGCGCGCGCTGACGGCCAGAGTCGATTGCGCGGCACATTGCCCAGGTCGTCCAGGTGATCTGTAATCAATTTAACGATGAAATTCTATTAGTTTAGCTACAAACACACAAAGTGAACCTAAATTGAGCCATAAAAATTGAAATTTGGTTATTTGGGAGCACTTTTTTCATCGAAAAAAACGTCCAAAATCGAGCATGCTATTTTCCAACACTTGCCAAATCGCGAAAATTTAATATTTATGTCTCAATTTAGGTTCACTTTGTGTGTTTGTAGCTAAACTAATAGAATTTCATCGTTACATTGATTGCAGATCACCTGGACGACCTGTGCAATGTGCCGCGCAATCGACTCTGGCCGTCAGCGCGCGCTCCATCAATTGCATACAGAAGCCGCCATTTTGTTTTTTTGAAAAACTCAACTATGCGATTTTATACTTTTTTTGTTAATAAAGATGCATGCGAAATTTCAAATTGATATCTTTAATAGTTTTTTTTATACAACACTTTTAAAATGATACTGCTTTTTACCCGTTTAACAGTAGAATAACCCCTTAAAATAAGACATGATGATTTCGACCGTAATAAAAAAAAACTACTTTGATAGAAAAATCACGTAGAGGGAACAAAAACAGCTGTGAATGGCAGAGATATTGGAGAGTGGAAGTGACCGCAGTCATCACCCCACCTTCCGCCATTTGAAGATACTGAGAACAGCCTCGTTACTTTTGGGTTCCCCTCGTAGATGAAAGCCTCTAAGTGGTGTCCTGTTAAATCCTAAAAGTATATTGTGGGCTGCCATAGCCGTTCGACGGATCAAAAAGGCTCCTATATTTCAATTTTTCATTAAATCCACTAAGTTTGCCTGTTTGTTTAAAGCGTAATTTAGGCTCTTGAATGTCAGCCTGATTTCATAATCTTACACGTAAAACTTCAGCATTTCTGCCGTGCCAATTAAATTTCTCAACACTTTTCAGAAATCTATTCACAGAAATCTATTCGAAGTGGCCTGCATTTGCTTTCACACACTTCTTCAAACGGTCGGGCCACTCGTTGATGGCTGCACGCACGACTTCTAACGGAATTGAGGGTGCTGCTTTTGTCAAACTGGCCTTTAAAGCCTCAATATTGCGATGACGGTTACTGCAGGCCTTCTGTTGTAGCCTGTCCCAACAGCGATACTCAAGCGGGTTCAAATCGGGGGCTTCCAGAGGGCCAATCCTCAGCAGATTGTCCGCACACCAATTCTGGATCATCTTTGCTTTGTGAGCTGGCGCCGAGTCTTGCTGGAACGTCCAGTCTTCCCCATGAAATATGGTATCGTTCAGTGGTTTGAACCTTCTCTAAGACATCGCTTTGGTAGTTCACAAAAATGCAGCTGAGTGACTCCGTCGTGGCCTGCCATTTCTAGGTCTGTCATCAACAGAGGAGGTCTCGTTGAACCGTTGAATTCACCGATAAACAAACTTTTGAGAAATTTTCAATGGTATGAGCAAGTTGAAAATCTCCACCGGTGACTTGTTGCACTTGTGCAGCGCGATCACATTGATGGAATTCTCTTTGACGATCCACTTCATGTTGCCTCTTCGAGTAAACGATAGAAACTGAGGCTTATTTTGCAGTATAGGGTCCACTCTATATTTTGAAAAAACAAATCCGTTTTCGGCCGTCAGTTGTATGGGCTGTTCGGACTCATTCGACTTAGGAACAAAACTTATGGCACGACTGTGTATATTATATATTTTCAACTCCAAATAAATCCACAAAAACCTTAACCTCAACGCTGTGTTTTTCCAGTTCTCTATCATAGCACTACATTTTTTGTACCAAATATATATATTGATTTGATATTCAATTTTTTTTTTATTCTTTTCAGGTAAGAGCCTATTACGGATTCATCAACTAATTGTGAGTAGACTTTTATAATAACATTTTGAATATTCTGGAAGTAGTTGAAATAATATGAAAACTTACTCTTAATCATTTAGTTACATTAATAAACAGCGAAAAGTAATTTATTTATTTCAACAAAATCATATGTAACCTATCTATCAGAGCTATCGCCTATCAGAGCTTATCTTAAATGAAAACAAATAAGTAAAAAGCTAATGTGTAAGGTGAATTTAAGTTGAATTTATGTAATAAAATACGACTGGACAAAATAATCCCCGAATAATAATATAATAAAGTTCGTAAACAGTTTTTTCTAAGTGAAATAAAACATATTCCAAGTCGACCATATAAAAATAGGAATTTAGATAGTAGATTACCCGATAGAATCTTTTCAGTAATTGTACTACTAGCCTTTAAAGAGAGTAGTTTAATCGAAGCTAAGGGGGCAACAGCCTTCAAATATTCATTTGCCAACAAATACTTTGACCAAAAACAACCAACTTAAACATCGACAATTTTTTTGGGCCTTTCATACCGAAAAGTATTCTGATACTTAAAGTTGACACACGATATTATTAACCGTATCAAACTTTTTGATCTATGATTCACGAATATTTTTGCAGTTCACCTTTGTATCAAAGCAAATCTTCTTTTATTCATTTGTTTTATACGATGTTAATCCTTCACCTTTCGAACATCCAGACCTCAGTTAAACCAACCGTCGAACGCGATTAAAAGCGTAACCTTCTTCACTTCCGCAGAGAGTATCTTACGCTTTACAGAATGAGGTTTATTAGGGATTACATTTCAACTGGATCGAAGCCTAGAAAAGAATCAGACAACAGGTGATGGTTGTAGCCCATCATGAGGAAAAAAAGGAAGCTATGCTCCTTGAACAGCGTGCCGTAGAAATGGTTGTAAAGGCTCCTCGTCCTCCTTAGCGGAGCACCCTTGAATTCACACCCAGTATGTTGTTGCTCCTTTAGTATCATTCTATTAATCAACCTTGCATTCGCTTTTGAACAAAATATGTGGTAGCTCTTCGAATGCATATTAGGTTATACGACGGTACGATGCATACTCGATATATCTGTGTGTGGGAGGTGTTGCACTAAATTTTCCTCAGTGCAAGTCAAGAAATTTTTGCTCAGTTACGCTTGGTTTGTGAAAACCCTGAACAGGACTGAAGGATGCTCTGAAATGTAAATCCTTCTAAATCTTGGCAGACATCGGCCAATTCAATATACAATGCACAACTGATCATCAGGCTGCAGGATAATCGTCCTCTGCCCCTCAATCATCTCGATCCAATTCCCGCATTTATGTTCTGAACAAAGTTCCTGCATGCAGCTAACTCTTTTCACATTTTATCTATTCGAGTCAATATTTTTCTGACTTCCATCAAGAGCTCTCCTTATCTATCTAAAAAAAATATTTAGCTGTTAACGCCACTTCTTCACTCTTCAACTGAAAATTATGCATTTTTACTTCTTTTAATGAATCGAGCATGATTTATAAAAAAAAATTGAATTGTCCAACGAAGCGCGCAGTTGGTCCAGCTCATTGCGCCTTATACACGTTTTTCCCCGTTTAGAAATTTTCGATGTTTCGCATTACCTTTTCTAGCTTTTAGGAACTCTTGACACTTACTCGCTCCCGTACTAAAAAAAATCCCGCAGCTAGCTGTCAATCAGAGCTAACTCCATGTAGCATCACTATTAGCGCTCTCTGTAGAAGAGCCAAGCATACTTCCAGCGAATATGCTGCCCATTTGGCAGGTCCAAGCGCGTTTGTAGTGGTGGAACAAACTGAAACTTTTGTGGTGTGAATGGATCAGTTGAGTCGAGGGGGCAATTGTTACAAGTTCTTTTATTGTTGTGTTGTAAAGTGCTTTATGAGTTGTCAGCGAATATTCAGGTTCTATCTGAGTTAATGCCCCTTTTTCTTTCCTTGTGCTGAGTTTTCCAACTTCTTTTGGATTCACTTTGGCGCTGATTTTTATCTGTTGCATCCCTGAGCGTCTGCTTACCGGGTTGGTTGTATCCTCAGGGTATGCAACTCTAGGTTTCTATTTTTGATTATCGTCCAAGGGTTTGATGTGGTGTATAGTAATTTTGACTAGGGAATCAGTTTGCGCACAAAGAGTAGTTAGTGGATAGGTGCGTGTAAACCGTTGCATGGAAGCGTGCTCCTCTTCGAAAAAATTGCATTCTTTTATAGTGCAGTACTTTGGTGTTATTCTGTCACTTCTGGGTGTATAATCTATGCGATATCCTTGAGATTTGTTCATGCCGAATCACCACCTTCATTTCCCGCGTTAATGGGTTTGTAATTTAACCTCTATCTTCATTTTGTGTGGCTTGCAGCACCTCATAGCCGCTTTTTTTCATTGATTTTGTTGACTTCTTAAACTTAATAATCCATTGCAGGACATAAATAATCCTACGAGTTTGATTTTTGCGTGTTGTTCTACTTAGTCTTGGCAGAACTTAATCTTTCGCAAATTTTAGGTATTAAGCTTCTAGGCCCTGCAAGGATTGTCCTGGGTCTTGGGTCTTTAGCGCACACCGACCTCCTAACTGTCACATCGTGTTTCTTTTACTATTACTTCCCACTAGAAAAAACAGTTCACCAGACTACGATATAAGACACAGTTCCATTAAGGGGTTAAGGGCTAGCACATGTGAAAAAAAATTATCTTATAGTTAAGCATTTAAAGAATATAGCCCCAAAATTTGGAGTCAATCAGAGGAAAACTTTCGAAGCTATTGAATACAGTCCCATCTCCTATATCAGTGTATCTCCTCCGCCAGCTCGGAGTTTAGTAGTCATTTTCTCAAAACAACTTTTTAAAAGTCCGTGCTCATCTGTCATTTAAAAACCATATTACCGATTCATTTCAAACTTGGCACATATTTTCTACATGTAAAGTACTTCCTCCCAACAATAAGATTTGGAATTTTTTTTTACATTAAGGGGGTTTTCCACCTACAGTCTTCAAGTGTGTGTAAGTTGGAGTAGAAGAGAGCTCAGTATCTGATATATCTGTTTGTTGCAAAAAGTTTAAGATCATCACTGTTAAAACTATTTTCACATGAAAGAAGAGGTAGGAGGTCATTCACATAAAATAAGAAAAAAGAGGACCCAGTATAGATCCTTGTGGAACACCGGTTTTAGATTAAAATCAACTAAATAAATAGGACTTGTATCTAGCGCAAAAAGATTGACCATAAAGAAAGGACTCAAGCCACAGCATTGTAGAAGAAGAAAATCCATGTAACTGTATTTTGGGTATTATAATAGAATGGTCCACATTGTCCTGTATATATGGTGTGCATTTCGAATCGGTCATTAAGTGATTATCAGTAGAAACTGTTTCGAGCTAACATCGTCAGTCACATTGATATTTAGATTACCAGTTAAAAAAGATAATCACTTTCCAGTTCTTCCAAACAAGATCTTAGTTTGTACACCAGTCCAAAAATTATTATGATTGTGATGTATTCTAACATTCACTAACTCGTCGTCTTTATTCGATCTACAAAACAAATTTACTTACTTAAAACAAGCAATCATTTTTCATTCTGCAGTAAATTCATTCCATTCTGCGTAGTATCTTATGTGATTCGCTCTGTAAAACATTTATCTTTCTCAGCTAACTACGTTTCTCTTCCTTTCGACATTGTCATTCAACTCACTCGAAAATTCAAGGACTCTGCAAACGATAAATTACATCATCTAACCGCAATATTTCGTAATTAAATGAAAGGTCAATTGTATAATTCGTTCTTTATTTCATTCGCATCTCCTTTAATCACTTTAGACGAGCGTAGCAACTCGAACACGATTCCATGTGGATAGTGTAGCGGTAATAATAGTAGATTGTCGTTTTTTTTTTTTCAAAAGATTCGTAATTCCTCTTCTATACTAATTAAGAAGCCAACCACAAACTTGTATCTGGCATTCTAAACCGAGTTCTCGTTGAAGTATGTTTCGTCGTTGCTACTATGCTTTGTTGCATACACTATGCGTATTACATCATCATCATCCTGTTGAACAGCAGCGAACAGAAAACTCACAAACAAGCACGAACATCCGTAAGTGAAAGAGCCGTAGAGTCAGCTCAGGTCCTTTTTCAATTTATTACATAATTCAGACGGACCTTAAGGCAGACACAATTTAATTTCAACTTCTGCGAAAATGCTTCATTTTCCTTTTACCATTCATTCACTTCGCTCGACATTGCCATCACCAGTTCTACCACCTACCACAAACACTACAAGCCTGCAGGTTGTCTTCTGTGTTGTTTGTAGTTCATTCAGTCGGCTGTTGTTTTCGTCTTCCTGTCACTTCTCAGCACTCCGCGCTGTCACTGCTTCTGGCTTGTATATCCAAGTCCTGGATGCGGTCTATATCTCAGCACTCGATGTGTTCATTATGGCAGTAACAGCAGCCTGTTGTCGTTTCAACCTGAACTTACCTGTTCGAAGCCTAATAAACTTTCCTTTATTCACTCATCTGACCTAAGGCGCTAAAATGCTACAACCCAACAAGTTTCCGAGTTTTGCGCGATAACATGACCCTTGGTCGGAAAATTAATTATATCAAAGAAAAGTACAGGCATGAGGATTACCGCAAAAAAGTCAGAACATCCAAAAGAAAAGTCCGACAAAACCGAAAGAAATCCAACACTTCGCTAAAAATTAAGGACTATAGGTAGCTTCTTCTTCGTCGGAAAGTTTTTATGTGTTGTGAAATTAAAGTTGAAGTAAGAAAAAAGCATGAATGAAGGATAATCACAAACCAATATGATGCGAACAATGAATTGGAAAAAAATGGATTGAAGATACGTTTTTGACAACTCGCCATTCTACGTGCTCAATCCTCCAATTCCGCAGTTGAGCCAACTTCTCCGGTCTACGGACAATGTCAGTTACCTTCGCCGTTTCCTCCATTCATTTTCCTTTTGCGTCGTATTAATCTAATCTGATTCCGCAGGAGTAAAGCAGGCAGGAGGATGGAGACGAGCACCCTGTCTGTCTCTCTACCCGTGCCAAGCACCAAATCATCTTTCCCAGGCAGGTTCTTCTCTGTGTTAAAGTCACCGGTCCGCAACAGTCTGCCAATTTTACATCGTGCAGATCCTTGAATTTTCTTTGTGTTCGATATACTAGTATCGCCCTGCGTTCAGCATGTCAACAGCCCTACGAAGCAGGACAATAAACTCCCCTCATCGGTTTTGTATGAAGGAAAAAATCCACCCCCTGATTTCCACCGGAGGTATACTACATAAGCGAATTCTGATCATTTTTACCGTTGTGGGGAAAACTTCATCTGTTTGTATATGTTGCATAGATTTCCTGGGCACAAAATCCTTATTGTGGAGCGACCCCGTCTGGTGTGCTGAACGATGAGGGTGTGTATACGCTTGTAGTTGTGCAGTTGTCCGCCTGACTGATTGACTGAACATAGAACGAGCTTTACGGAAGCTAGTCAGTCCGCCATTACGCGAATGTGGCGAATGTGTTGTTTTTTGGTGTCTGGCGTTGTGTGATTGTTTTTTTCTATCTAAAGCCGGTTTGTTATTTCTGCTATTTTTGGATACCGTTCCAAGAATCAAAAGTCAGAAAATCACTTTTCGATAAACAAAAGAATTTTCCCAATAGTCGTTACTCCCATCAATCAGGGTTTTAAATATACACAAATAACAAATAGATACGATTTTAGTAGTATGTAAAGGGAGACAAGTTGTCAGAAGTGAAGTGAGTTATATATAGTGGTAAGCAATGAGTTTAGTGAAAGTTCTACAAGTTTTCGAAATAAAACGTGACTTAAAACGTTATTTTTGGTATCTAAATGGCTCTTGATAGTGTGACTTTTGACTTCCAGACATTGCTCGGCGGAGGCAGGCAGGGTAGCTATCATGCTCTTTTGTCTCTGACTGTATAGCGAATTTCCTCAATACAAGACGCGCATCATTTCATTTTCGTATCTGTTAACAATATATCTTTATCTGCTTGCCTCCCTCGATAACCATATGCACCATAATCATGCATCTCGCAAACACAGATTTTCGCTTGCGGGCATCAAAGAAAGTCCAATGTTTGCGGAAGTATACATTATCCACGAAAAACGAACAGTAAGCTCGCAGCACTATCTGTTCCTGTGCCGCAAGATACATTCCCCCCCCCCCTTTTTCGTATATGTAGATACATCCGAAAGTACGCAAAGTGCGGCAAGCACTTGGACTGCAGCAGCAGCAGTCGCAGCGTAGCATGGTTCATAGTAACGAAAACATAAACTGCCTGGAAAATTCGGTGCTGCTGCTGCAAGTGCTTTTTGCTCCCCAAACAACACCATTTTCTGAGCCGAGCACACCGTTCGCTCGCACTCTACCAAAAAAGAAACAGTAGATAAACAAAACAACAACAATGACGCCTGGCGAGGGAAGCGGATTAGACAAGAACAAGAAGAAAACAAAACGATAAAATGTGAACAATAAAAAAGCAGTTTTGCCGGTGTCGACAAACTCTTGCTCTTGATGGTCGAGCTTTTTTTCCATGGAGTCGGCAGGGGGAGCACTGGTCGTATGTAGTGATATGCTTACGATAAGGGGCCTGTAAATTGGAGAAGTGGAACCATCGTATGCAGACTGGAGACGCTGTACAGATTTCTTAAGAGAAAGAACTGCTGGTCGTAGTAGGGCTGCCAGATGTCGATTATTTATTAATGGTTTAATTTTCGGTGTATATTTTTTGGTCCCGTCTATCTGTCTGACTCATCAACAAGTGGAGATTTGAGATGTATTACTATGTAGTATCTTAAGTTCGCTATGAATAATAAATAAATGCACGAATGGCTCTTACTCATGATTCTGTCCCGAAAAATGGACTTAAGTAAGAAAGTTGGATGTTGTAGTGTTAATAATATATTAACAGGAGTCACCTGAGTCAATATACTCGTGAAAAATATATCAGGGATTAAAGCAGCCATTGATTGTTCCGAATTTCAAAATACACTTCCGAGAAACGTGAATGCTGCCTGCTATTTTTTTATGAATATGGAAAAATGTGTAGGAAAAGAACGTTTCCATTCATCAGATTGAAGCATCACATATCTTAAAATTATTTGTCCCTAAATGAAGGTGGGGAAAAACTAATAAAATTATTAAAAAAAATGCTTGATTAACGCTGAATTGCCGTACAATTATTTCGGTTCAGCGAGCGTGTCTTGCAGTTTCTGTACGAGCAACAATGCTGTTTCTTCGCCTTAGAAGCCTGACCAACAATTCAAGGTTTTTGTACGGACTTCTCCTTTTTATGTATTCAGCTTTTAAAAATAACATTTGTACCGATATGATGCATAACTACTTTGATTGAAATCGAATTAGGGCGCCCATCTGAACAGTCTTCCAAATTTTTTATATTTTCTTGTCAATGTGGCTTACTTTGTCAAATATAAATTTTTCCAGAGGTTTCTTCCGACAATTAATTTCAATATCGAGAGAAAACTGCCCGCTCTTTTACTGTCAAGCTTTTGATTTTGGGTTTTCCATTGCCTTAACAATTATACATCAATTGGGAAGCTGGTCTCTCATTCTAGATCTTCCCAATCTTCGCTCCAGATCATCGTTATATATTACCGTAGCTTTTGCAAATTGGAGTATTTTATTCAAAAATTTATTGCTGATCCTTAATTCTTCCTGGAGATTCATGAGAGTAAGCAGAGATATACTTCTTCCTAAAATTATCCAGAGTGTTATTCCTCTTGTCTTCAAAGTTTCGTTTAAAACAAATCAAGATCTTGAATATATAAAAAAAACTTCCTGGCGTTTTTTCACTTCATCTGCTTTCTAATAATAGTCCCGTCAATTTGCATGATTTCCCAATATCTATTGCTTGGCGATTTTTTGACTTTGAGCATTTTTTTTTACCTAGAGAAGAACTCTAAATGCTGCCACAAGAGCTGGATTGCTTTAATTATGTCGGATTCCAATCGATGAAAAATCACATATCTACATCAAGAATGTTCACACGGTATATAAACAGGTATTACTTCGAGGAGGCGACCAGCTCTGGTCACTTCATTATCTCTATTCGCTGCTCTTCTTTTCGGGTCTTCATCGAGATCAAATTGGTTTCAATTTGTTTTTTATCTCAGGGCCAATTAATATGGCTTTCATTTTTGCTCGGTTAGTTTCATCACACATATCACTGCGTCAGTAAAAATTTATATTTTAATCAGATCTTCGGCTAGTGTAACCATACCTAGGTCATCTTCAAAACCAATAATTGTTAGCGCATTTGAAAGTTTTAGGCTCAGCAGGGCATTATCCATGATAATCCAGAGCAGGGGTCCTTGAATAGAGCTATGTGGGGCACCTGCTGTAACGTTATAGCGTTTAGGGAAATTGGCGGAGTCATGTCAAAGTACTCTATATCTGAAATAATCGCAAATTAATGCTTCTAAGTAGTGAGGCAACGAAACCTGAAAGTTTCGCAATTATCAGATTCCAATTCACTGAACTCAAAGTATCCCATATGCATGTTAATGTCGTCAATTGTCGAACGTGCTTTGCAAAATCCAAATTATGGACCAGATAGCCTTCCACTTTTTTCGACAGCCTCAAGTATTCAGTTATATATGGCGCTGTAGGGCTTTACCTAGTCCGTGCAATAGGCATATAGGGCGGTTCGAGTTTGATTCTTTTGGTTCTCCCAGGTTTGATTGGGGTAATGCAACAAGCTTTTGCATTTATCACCATTTCGGGAAGACACGTTCGGCTAAGGATGCATTTAGGACATCGATGGATAGGCTTCGACTTAATGGCCATCCAATGCAATTTGTTTGTGAGAGAGAGTTCAATGTCGGTGCCTGGGAGATGCCATCTGTTGTGTGTTTCGTGACCAGCTCTGAAATACTTTCACAATTTTCAGGAAACAGCGTTTTCAAAATCTTAGAGAGAATCGGATTGTTCATTTGTGGTACCTTTGAGCCCTTCATTCCATTGCACAATTTTCCGAAGCTTTCCGTTTTACTTTTCTAGACTACCAGTTGTAGGCTAGTTTTCGCTCGTTTCGCCGTTTGATTGCAGAAGTTCATCAAAATTATGTCGGTTCCTGCCGCCTTTCAGCCTTAGACACTCAGTACGTAAATAAACTCGGTTGACCAGTCAGGTGAAGCCTTATGTGAATGTGATCTTTTTCCTCCTTCCAAACTCGGGTCTGCCTTCATTCGACGTAGAATATAAGCGTGCGCCATGTTTTATTTTGTGGTTATTATCACTTTTGGTCGTAGATTGAAGCCTTTGTCTAGATTTGCCTGTATTGATATATTAACGGTTGACTTTTTCTGTTCTACCATTTTTTCATCTCTCTTTGCCCGCCATTTTAACGACCCTGTCAGATGTCTTGGCTATTTCCTTAGAAGGAGTCCTGTCTATCTTTCTTTTTCATATTTTTCCTGGTTATCGTCTCCTCCCTGCGCCTCATCTTCTACTTCCCTGTAGAGTTTACAAATACAACTTTGGGGTGTCTACCGATACGTTGTTGCTGGTTGGTCTATTAATTCTATGTTCTGGATTACCCTTTTTTAAGCTTTTGACTTTTGTTGCGGGACATAAAAAATAAGTACAAGCATGATATAATAGCTTTATCTGCTCTTTGAGGACCTCATACACATTCGTCTAAGGTTACGTGTAGTTACAGATTTCTGTTATCATCTCTCGTAGCCCGTAAAAAGGGTCATTTTTCTTCTTCTCCTGCCTTTCTTGACCAACAATGCTATCTGTAGTGCCACTTTGTGTTCTTCCCTGGCAGCTAGCCTGCCTTCTCCCGGTACGAATCCTTGTATTCCCATGGTTATCGTTTTTACTGAGACCAAGCTGCAGCTTTGCAGTCGCTAGATAACGAATCCTTGAGATCTGCTTGCGCGCAGTTAACTGGCGATCCGACTCCTTGCACCGTTAGTTTATTCCATCTCTAAGCATTCATGCTTGCCTCGATTCCCTCGAATGATGAAGTTAACTGTAAACCATATGTAATCAGCTACATGTACCAGGACCTTATATTTCTTAAGGTGAAATTTCTTTGCATCATACGCTGAGATGCCATTAGACTATTTTTTCAATCTAACTGGTATTCAAGAGAACTGAAAACTGTTTGTTTGCTTATAAAAAAGGGGGTTTCCGTTGCATAATTTATTTCATAAAAATGAATTATGTGGCAAAAAAGCCTGGCACCTAAGCACTGAAGTCAAACAGACCCCAAGCATACCAGGGTTCCCGGCTCTACTAAGAAAGTCCAGCATCAATTATAGGCGGTGGGTGTTTTCATCACAACCGAAGCAGCTAACACACCAGTCTTACAAAAGAAACGCTGGGTATAAAATACGCTGGGTATTGAGAAAATATATGCTTCACCGAGAGTCAGTGCCTTCTAAGCAGGTTGGACAACATATGTCCTCCTGTCGGTATGGCTCTGCGATTTTCCCTACTCTCTTAGAGGAAAACCTCTGCAGTCCCATAGTTAGTCTCTGAGAAGAAGGTCTTCGTGTGTCTGGACCTATCAAAACATCGCAAACCATCAGAAGTTAGTCCTGAATCAGTAAACTAGGACCAAGTAAATTAGTAATCAGAACACAAGTGTTTGGGCTCATAAACCTTTCATCATAAAATGTGTTTGCATCCTGCTGCCTCGGACCAAATTCTCTAGTGGAATATAATGAAGGCGGGTGCCTGCATTTTTATAAGAAAGGCCGAAGCCTTGATACTTATAATTTGTTGTCCAAAAACTTTTACTTTCAGGCATAGAATTGTTCATGGACCCCTTCGCACAGGTCCTTAGACAATGTACACGTGCCCTCAGCGATAAAATAAATCTATGGAAGAGAAGTTAAACTAATTCAACTAGAACTGTCATAAGAGTAGATATTTCAAATTTCAACATCATTCAGTATCTCTTACAGAGCACCGAAAAACTTCCCTAGTGTATTGTAATCACCAGGTTGACACCATTCTCACCAGTAGTAAATTTTGTCCCTGAAGTTTTAACCACAATTTGTCGCCCATTTGACACCTGATTTTTACCAAAATATCTATTCTCAAATCGTGGAAATAATTCGGCTATTCGCATTATTAGATATAGTATATCAGGTTCAACCCAGCAAAACCGTTTTTCAGCGATAAAAACTATCTTCCGCCATTGCTTTTCCGTTTAATGTGTACACGGGCACACCAGATTAACTATTTTTTGTGCCTGGCAGTTAGCGAAGTTCTTTTGACTTTTTCTTCAATTTTAGGTGTCCCCCCTTTTTTATAATTCTTTGTTCGTTCCAAATATTTGCTTTAACTCCAGTTTTACCTTGCAATTTCCTTGAATTAGATGCCACACTTAAAATTACACGTTCTCCGCTTTGACTTACAGCACATCGTCGGTTCCCATAATTTTCAGGATCTCTGAGAAGTTTCATAACTACCCTTCGACTCCTTTTAATAATTTTAGCGATTTCTGTCACTCTTTCATTGTTTTTTATTTCAATTTGAATATTATATTCACTTCTTCCCAAGTTGTTCTCCTCTTATCCATTAGCTTATTAAAACTTTTTTCACACGTTTTATTTCAAGAATCCAATACATTCTCACCACATATGTCACAATACAAACTCATCACACACACTGTGCTAAGTTTTTGTAGAAACGAATAATTAAGTATGTTTAAAAACGCTTTAAGCAGTAAATGAAGAATCCCTTTTCCTTCGCAATGTCAATTACCTTTTACAAGTTCAAAAATTCAGGTACTCGCGTACTTTCCGTTCTATACAGTTTCTCGAAACTTAGAAAAATTAAAGGATGTCTTATAATTTTGCAACAGAGTGTATAACAATCCAAAACAAAAGCTGCTCCTAAGTCGAATCAGAAATTCTACCCTCATATTGCAATTCTAAAACACCGACTAAAAACTACCGACCTCATAAAAACGAACTCATCTCTACCAGTTTCTAATTTTATCGTCCGAAATATTATTTTTTCCCCCCTAAGTGGTATCAAATCCAATTTCAATAACTTCTGGCAACTCTAATTTCAATTGAAAACTTACTGAGTTGACTATCAGTTTAGTTACTTCCGTTGAAGAAGAGATTTTCTTAGTTCTATCTTCGGATGCTTCGCATATATCGGTTCCGGTATAAGAGGCAATATCTATGTATATTCATACTCAGTCATCCTAGACAGATAAATTGCAATCGACAGATATATTCTCCATGCGAAATTCCAAGCTTTTCGGTGTGATTTCGAAGAATAGACAGTTTCATGGAACCCACGGAGGATTTCCTAATGAGGATTTGTTGGAATTCGGTTGTTTTTGTTTTTATTATCTAATCTGATTGTAATTTTTATCAAATATGAATTCTGCTAGGTTCGTTGTTTGAATTTGTTTTTCATGCAGTTCTTTGTTGTCTACGTACGCCATTTCCCCTCTGCTTTTTCCCCATCGTGTTCAGTTGGGGAAGCAGTTGGTGTTGCTCCGTCTTGCAGACGGGGCTTTTCATTGGAAATCTATATTCTGGATATTCTTTGTGTGGTTGGGTGTCTGCTGGCCCCAAAATGTGCGCCGACTATGCGCCATGGCTTTTGCGTCGTACATTGGTTGCCTTCCATCCACCGCGTTCCGAGCATATTGCATGGGACCGCGTGCATGCCGGCTGGAATCCGAGTTGGGAGAAGAATTCCTGATAGCGCTGCACAGCAAACACATAGCCACAACGAGACGGGACCCTCTGCATTCGACCGGGCCGTAAAACAGTGCAGCATTGGAAACGGGAATTTTTTCCTTTACTCCTGGTCTGTTCGTCCGTTGGGTAAAATTATACGTACGCACATACATACATGCAAACATATAAAGATGAATGTATGTAAATGCATACCGCATGCTTAATGCCTGCGGGATTGCTGGCTTGTATTCACCAGCCCTTCCATACATCTATATTCCGTAGACAGGTATCTATACGTACATGCGACCCTACGAGTGTGTATTTATTGGATCGGTTGCGTTTTCGTCCCTCATTTTCCTCCTTTTTACCTCGTCGCTGTTCGCCGACCCGTGTGTATTCGTCCTGCGACGGCGTGCTTTTCCGTGTTTTCACGAACCGAACAAGGGACAGGGTGTTTGCCTTGCGTTCTCAGTTTTGAAAATCGTGTCTGGGATTAGTTCAAAGAGAGACCTTGTCGCTGTTGCCTGTTTTCAGCTGGGAAAATCGGAAAATATCCGAATCCAGCCACTGAGGAAAATTTATTCGAATCGACAGTATATTATCGTTTCGCGATATGAGAATTTTCCACAGTAATTCGAATGTTATCTTATTGAAATCCACAAAATTTACTACGAACTCGAGCAATTAGAAATTTATTCGGGAATAATTGAACGGCCCTTTCGGAAAATCGCTGTCATCATACGTTGTGTTGTCTCGCTCGATGGTTTCCGGTCGTCAAACGAAATTCGTTTTGATAGTTTCGAAATTGAACCGGTCTGGGATGGCAAGCAATTGGTTTTCTTCTGTCATACATATCCTTTGAAATAATTGTGTCAAATCAAGTGTTATACTTCGAAAATTTGTAGAATTCTGATGATAGTCTGTGAAAATTCAAGAAATCTTTGAATATTGTGATTGTTTCAGTTATACGATAACAGAAAACTAGAAGCTTTTTTTTCGAATTTCAAAGACTGATTCTAGCGAAACCATAAACAGTGTAGAAAATTTTAATTAGAATAAGGACTGAAAAAGGAAGTGCTTTTGACGCGAGTAAAAGTTTAGTGTGTGCGATTCAATCCTCAGAAATAGCCAATTTTTATAAAGATCTTCAAACAAAATTACTCCAAAAAAAAAAAACAACACAATTCGCGAGGAATAAAATTTTATTCAAAGTCGAAAATCCGCGCGCGTTTCATTCTCACCGGGCGATTCCAACGTAGCTACCAATCAAGTCACGAAACTTGCCAAGTGCTTTCGATTTTCATCGATAACGTTTCCCGCCATATGATTCGGAAGAAACGATACTGACGAAGCAGCATAAGTATCTCCGTGCGGGAAAGAAGATCTGGCGAAGTGAAATAGAAAAAAAAACCCCGGAGTAGATCGAAGAGTAGTGAGTGAAGAAAACAAACTATTCGAGTAAGTGGTGAAGATAAGTTGGAAAGTGAACGAAAAGATAGGTGAAAAGTGTGATAAAATCAAATAAAAAAGACTATCGGGAGAAAATATTGAAAGTTCTTGGTTATTCTCTCGAAACACTACTGATTCTAAGTCATTCGGTCGTCTTCAATTCGGCAATTTATCTGTTCACGTCGGGCGTTAAAAGATAGTTTTATCGGTACCGCAATCGAGTATGATTTTGCTAGACCCTGGTCTATGAAATCACGACTTCTGTTCGTCTGTCCCACTGTGCGATAGAACTCGAAACCCAACATCGGCTAATAGAATAATAAATCTGAAGCAAAAAAATTGTTCATAAATCGAAACAGAATCGTTGAAAACGAAGAAAAGAAAAATCTTGAACCTCCCCGAACGGAAAATCAGAAAAATTACAGACAAGATAGAACGAAAGGTGAAGTAGAGGAAACCTAAGCCACAAGTCGTCGTAGTGGTATACATTTTTGAAGACCCTGATCTCTATTGTTGTTGTTTTTGTCGTCGCTTGCATCTTTTGGCGTACGTTCTACAGTTCGCGTGATTCGAAGAAAATCTTCGAAAGACGAAGGAAGAAAGATACAACACAAAGAGAATTGTGATTGCATTGCAGGAGTGCATATCGTCGTCAAGTGCAGTCAGTATTAGGAAGAGCAACAACAGCCGCAGCATCATATTCTATTTATACATGTTGCTGTAAAGAAAATCATCTGCTGCAGCCGTATGGAAATTTTCCTGGACCACCATCGGTTCGTTTTCTTGTTTATATATGTTTTTCCTATGAATATTTGATAATATTTCGATTTCTTTGTTATCTATTAAATATGACGTAAGAAATTGGATTTTTACCGTTGGATTTTTTTTGTGTGTGTGAATAGATAACGAAGAAATTGGAAAATTATTGGAATTTTTCAGGTGACACAAAATGCAATTTGTTCGAATGGAAAGGATTTCGTCGTTTTTTATTGATGATCAGATTATAATGTTGCATATTACAGATATTTACTTTGATATCTCTAATTATTTTGGACAGAAAATTTACAGAAGAATTGAATATATTATAAAACACTAGCTAAAGTTGGGCTTATTAGATCAAATTCTATTATTTAAAATGAGAAACTCTCTTCAAAAAATTGTGTTGTTCAAAGATTGATTGAAAAGATAGGAATGCAAATTTACTAATCCAATTAGAAAAATGCGGAAAATTGACGATTCCACTGTGGAAAGTCAACATGTTTACAAATCTCTGTTTAAAATAGTAAAATTTACATACTTTTTCAATCAAACTCGATCAACTCACAGTAATTACTCATTACTGTACATTAATAAAGCTACATAACAAACAATAATTATATTAAATATGCCAAACAATTATTATAAACAATAATTAACTTAATATCTTTAATTTGAAGACCAATTTTTCCTCCAAAAACTAGATATATTTCAATTTCTTGAGAGATATCGATATATCGAGGAGAATCCTCCTGTCAGCTACTGACAGACACTGAAAAAGAGGGTAGATTCCTTTCGTAATATCGATATCTCTCAATAAATGGCAATATATCATGCTGTTACCGCAGCTTTCCTACTTCTGAAAATGTTTATCTTAGCATCTATAGTGTCCTTGATGTGTATTAGTTCTGCAGCTTTTCGTATCGCAAAGGGTTCCGCCTAGAAAATGATACTGTGATTCGGAAGCCTGAAAGATGCTTCTGTACCGCGATCTTGCAGAATATGCTGCATTACCTACTCCTTCAGCTGTTTTAGATCGTTCGGGTTAGATGTTAAGGGCTGCTGTGTCCATTTGCTGGTATCATTCCAAGATGAAGCAATGAGTGGGGATCAAGTATTGAGTTTCGCGCGTGCCCCTGCTCACTATTGGAAAGGGATCTTGGCACAAAGGATCTTGCCGCGGAAGTGTCCTCATTTCTTAAACGTAATAGCAGCTTTTCCAGCAGCGCTTCTAAGAAAGAGGTCATGTGGGGGAATATGAAAAAAGGTGATTAACGCAGATCAAAGATCCATGGTTATGGCGCCTGTAACCCAACCACCAAACGCTGAACTATTTTCGCTATGTCAGCAAAGGTAATTTTATCCGTTCTCGACCAGTAGATCAGTTAGCCCTAAACTCGGATCGGCCTTGCTTTTGTCGTGTAGATCCATTCATTAAGGGCTCCATAGGCTCCAGTGCATTAACGGCTCCATAGGCTTACGAATATATACACTTTAAAAACAAGAAATGCACTGGTTCGGTCGCCAGGTACGCGTCCATTTCGTCTGTCTATGGACGTTGCTTCACGCACAACCTTCTTGCTGGCGTACATCGCATTGATTATCCTCTTTACTATTTCATTTAGGTTCAGCTTCCAGTTGAGCTTGCTGTCAAGTATAAGACCCATGTACTTGGTGGGCGACTTGAAATTTAGACAGGTGCCATTCAAGTGCCTCTGTGGACCTACTTTTTAAGTAGCGTCCCCCCCATTCCGCCGATATGTGTTTTTGCTCAACCAAGCTGTTCATCCAGCTGCAGATGATATGGTGGGTGTAGGTTGCACAGAAACTTTTCATAATGGCTGATGTCTGCATATTATTAAAGGCACCCTTAATGCCCCTTAGACAATACAGTGAATTTTCTATTTCAAGAACTACGCCATGAAAAGCCGTTTCAATCGATTTTTCTCTTGTATGCGTGTTTTGGCCTCGATAGAGTCTCGGATCCTAGTCCTTCCTTAATGTGAAAATCGATTTCTTCCCAATGCTTTGAGGAGAAAGGAAATCAGGAAATTGGGCTAATTGGTCCGTAGTCAAATATAATTTTTACGGTCCTTTAGGCCGCAGGTACACAACTTAGCACTAAGCAGCCTTTGTTAATTGGTTTAAGTCAGAATATGGTGAGCATTCCAGTCCTCTGGAGATTGATAAGCGAAATTCTATCCAATCCTGGGGACTTAAAATTGTCAATGGCCCAAAGTGATTGGCATCTAGTTACATTTTCGCGAACTTCGTTTTGTACTTGTGAGGATGATGTCATCCGAACAGCCCAGAAAGTGAGTATCTACGAGGACCTTCAACATACTGGCTCACTCCCCATTAGTCTAAGGGTACGGACAAGACGGAGCGACGAGAGCGTCGAGTCGAGCATAGCGTCGAGTCCAGCATGGAACAGCTCATTGAATTGTGTTCATGTAGACGCGACGAGACGCAAAATTGTAAACGAAATTTTACAGTGGCAGTCGAAGTAATGAGTTCTTCAGTGTCGGATGGAGAGTTTTTCTCGCCACAATACACCAAATTGAAATCAATAGACTGCTGATATATATAAATCAATAGATTTTCCTAATCACTAGTAGAAATCTAATTGACTGTGTGCAATTCATAAAAAATATACCCAAAATTTCGAATTAACCACGAAAAACCCATTAACGCAATTCGTCTACTTACTGTATGCCATTGAAACACATTTTGCAACAACAACATACATTACCACTGCGAGCAGTCGAACAACGAAATCGGTTCGAATCGATGTCGTCGCTACTATCAAATTTTCACTCTTTGGTCGCTGCTTCGACATGGCCAATTCCATTTGAAAGCATAGGACCGATTTCGGCGCGTTGCTTGACTCGACGCTCTCGTCGCTCCGTCTTGTCCGTACCCTAAGTCTCGCCGTTCTTGACATGGTTTCAGTTTTCCCGCACAGTGCCTTCCAGGAGCGTCATCTGACTTTCCGTATTTGTGATTTGTAGATTCTAAGAACGTCCTTTTGTTCAACTGTTTCGGTTCATTTGAAGAATTCCCGTGCTTGTCTTCTACGATGATCCAGACGCTTTTCCCAACAAGTTCGCAGGAGCGTTCAAAATCTTCGCTGCGTTTACTCATGATTGCGTTTATCGCTTTGAAACATAAGCTCTTATCAACACCAAGTTTAAATAATTCCCAATTTAAATAATTCCCAATTTAAATAATTCCCAGTTTAAATAAATCCCAGGTTTCATAATTCCCATTTTATATTCCTGTAGATACAAAATAGGCCAGACTTTCAGGTTGACCTAAAACTCAGAGTGAAAATTATATATGCAAGCTTAGGGAATGATGGTCCTTCAAGGACGCTCCAGTTCTCTATCAGTTGTTCATTAGACCCTCTGTTCATTAGACCCTAGCACTCTTTTGCTAAGAGATCTCATAAGTAACATTTCCCCGATTTGCTAGGATTAGACTATGATTTGTAATAAAACTGAGTGAAAACTCATCTCATTCGTTAAAGTCCTTACTGCCCCATAAAGTTTCATCCGCTCCTATGAGCGGATTTTTGCCTCTTTTGCACCTTCGTGACGAGTCGATAGATTACACTTCTTTAGGGACGTGTTGTCAGAAAGCATTACTAGCTGATTACCAGCTTCTTTAACGTCCAGGAATTTTTCAAATCAGTGTTGGAACATCCGGGTTCTTTCTCTGCATCAGTTCCTGGGCCACTTCTGGTTCCACTACCCACAGTATTGCCACCTTCGCCTTGGGTAGTGTCGAAATGCTCCCTCTTCTCTATATGTCTAATAAAGCTCCTGCCCATAGTCCAGGTAACTCCTGAACTGCTGATTGAAACCAGCGCAACGTCAGCTCGTCGTTGTAATGATGATCTTAACACCCCTCAACAAGGGCATGACCAGTTCATGATAGGTAACACCACTTCGATTCCATAAGCACTTTCCTATCTTCTTTATTTGGCTTGAGTCGTATCCTCTTCTGGGGTCTGTTCGTTTTCTGGAATCTTGTTCCTTTTCTGGGGTCTTGTTCCTTTTCTGAGGTCTTGTTCCTCTTCTGGAGTCTTGTTTCCTTTTCTGGGGTCTTCTGGGTTTCAGCGTCATCGCATTGCTCATGAAGCTACTCCTCCGCTTCAGTCGAAGCTAGTCTATCTAAGAAGTTACTCCTCCGCTTCAGTTTAGCTAAGTTCTTCTAATTTGAGTCTACGTGTAGCATCCACATGCTACACGTGCAGCATATATGTAAATATTAGCATGCACGGCAATCAAAGGAGGTGTCTGTTTCTGTCACAATTCCTGTTGAGGATGGGGACCGTTGCAGCCTAGAGCTCCATCTGAAAGGGTTCGGCACCAGTTCCATCGCCTCTTTATTCTGAGTTGAATTCTTTGGTGCGATCGCTAAGTGTCCAACTTCTATAGCATTGCAGTAGTTGAACATCGACGACCCGGGACCTACTTGTTCACTCGTAACTGCCGCGGGTACTTGGTATCCGCAATTTTAACTCCTTCCCCTGTCTTCCATGATTAATTCTTTGAATCAGGATCTCCTGCTCCTAGGTCTGTTCGAACTTTGTAGATCATTGCCTTGAGTCTGCATCACGACAAGGTGGTAGACCGGAGGAGAAGTAATGCTCTGAGAAGAACCTGTAATTAATAAATAGCAAAATAAAGTCAGCAATTTCGGAGTTATTTAAAATATATATTGCATTATAAAAGGACATAACTAACAAAATTTTCCCATGATTTGACATTTGGCACTAATCCAAACTCATAACTATTATCTAATGTCAAAAAATAGCATCTAACACCACAAAGCCCGGTAGCAATTTTATATAACATTCATATCTCTCCTCTTCACCATAAATTGCATCAGATTAACCTATAAAAATCAATTAATTCACTGTGTTCCGAATTACTAGTAAATAAACAAACACACAACTTTCAAACATTTTGACCATATCACTTTCACCCAACGCTTGTTGTTGGCTGGCTGGTTTGCTGGCCTACTAGCCATTCCTCTACTAACCTTGACATCATCTCATCGCGCCGCGATAAAACGTCAGCCATTTACGAGTTTCTGTTGTTGTTTTTTTCTGTTTGGCGCAACACATAACAAACTCTTTAGTTTAGCTGCAACATACCGATTTGGTGACCTGAGCCAATGCATCCGACACTGGACAGACTAAAGCCAACTGAACAAATCTGTTCATTAATTTATGCTCATATGGTCATGGGCTGACCGAATCGAATCGGACCACTCTTCTTCTTCTGGTTACGTATGGATAATCGTTTTGCCGGCCAGTTTGACTTGTCCTTGATCTTATTACAACACACTACTGCCATCCATGGAAGCAAAAAAAAAAATGAAACAAATTGCTTCCCATTGTCCATACTTGGGCTTCTGTGTCTAATATATAAAAAAAAATAGATAAATCGAAAATTCCCCAGGGGGGTCTTTGAAAACTCTTCGATTCGAATTGGTAATTGCGATAATTCGATGTAATGATTTTTTTTTTCGCCCCGTAAGACCATGCGAACTTAAGATTTTCGTGCTGCTGATGAATTGAACGGTAGCAAACAAACCTACTTGTAAATATTTTTACGTAATACCTATCCAGCTGAACAAAGAGACCTAATGAAAAGACAAAAAAAAAATCGGAATACCATGCGGCCCGCAAAATAATTACACAGAGCGAAAATTAATGCAATACTCATTACATAATCGACTGTTTTACGTATTTTTTTTGGTACTTAATTTTGTTTATTTTTTGCGGAGAGCTCAATAAATAAGCGAACATTGCAAGGCCACGACGACGCTCAAAGTATGCGACAGGAGGGACTATAGATACAAATATTTTTTCGGACTGTCCGAAACCTTGTTGCATCGAAATCGATTTTGTCTCCGCGGTGTCGCGTAACTCTCCATAGCTTTTCCTCTTTTTTTTCATTTTACGTCCGCAGCGAAGAAATCGCTTGCAACATTGTTATCTGTCTGTCCACTTGATATGTTATAATATTTAGCAGGCTCAAACATAAACAATAATTCATTTTTCGGTTTGTGTCCAAAAGTATCTGCTAAGGTTTGGAAAATATTTTACAGATACAAAGATACTACCTGAGTGCGAAATGCAACGCATTCGAATCGTACGCCGGAAGATGTAATAAAATCGTGCGTTTTATCTTTATTTGATGCTTTTCCTGCTGATTGCAAGCAATGAAGGCGACAGTAGAAGCGGCATTTATGACAGCGTTTATTATGCAATCCGTTGCTGGTTGCCAACGGGGCTAAGAAAAAAATCGCCACGACGACGCGGATATTTCAGCATATCGTCGTCGTCGGATACACGGGACGGTTATCGATGAATTTCCAAAGATTTTTCTGTCGTACTTACGACGTATGTACATGTGCGGGTAAAGAAGATCTTGAAAAGGGAAAGTTATCGGAAGGAATTGTACAATATTATTGTTTTTTAACGATTCTCTTTCTTCTGACAGTATCTTCGTACAATAAGATATGATTGCCGTGTCTCGTAATCCAATCGATTAGGAATTAAGTATAGCTGGGTGAGTAGATCTGCGAAATCGATCTTTTGTTTCGTTCCAAGCGATTTGATTAATCGTGTAATTCGTTTTTAATTAAACTGCACTATCATCATCGATATCTGATCGCCGTTATTTAGTAAGTGCAAGATTATCGTTGTCAGCAACTCCAAGCTCCATTACTATATCATTAATTTTGCACTATGAACACTGTGCGAACGTGCTTCAACACCGGCTTTGAATCATTGGATTGAAGCATGTAATTGGGCTGGGGCACTTGCTAGCTGTCCAGCTTGCTGTTGAGTTTGTTTTGTTGGTAATGTTGTTTTTTTGCGAAGCAGGACGATAATTGAATGTAACATTAATTTAATAGCATGCAGTTTAAGCACTTTTTAAACGAAAGATTGATAGACCACCGCGATCAAGATACAGAGACGAACCTGTATCTATCTATAATATTGGAACATGAGTGAAGAAATTGCATAATGTTTAGGATTAAATGCAATCGATGTTGTAATCAGAGGCAGAGGTAATTGATTGTGACGATACGAATTGATGTGAATGGTTTATAATTATTGTAGGTGCAGATTTATTGTTCAGAAAATTCGTCGGTAAAATAAAATATTTAAAGTTTTTAGCAATAATATAAATAAAATCATAAGCATCAAAACCATGACAGGTGTTTGAGAGCCAATACCGAGGGAAACAGCTATGAAAATTTATATTATGTTGCCACAATTCTTTAACTAGGAAAAAATACTTATCTCTTAATCCAGTGCAGTTCTTATTTACTGTAACGACAATGAGTAAAAATGACTCTAGTTTCCATCCTGTTTTTTGTCAATTTCCTCAACTGTCATTTCCTGTATTATCTGAATGGCAAACTCAATCAAACTCAAGCATTATAATGAGAGAGAAGGTGTTGAGGCAGAGAGAGAGGATGATGAGAGAGAATGAAAGAAAGAGGGCGGTGAGAGAGAGAGCAATGAAAGAGAGAGGTGGCGATTAGAGAGGGAGGGTGATGGGAGAGAATAAAGAGATAGAAGGGACCAAGAAAGGTTGCTGAGAAATTTCATGATAATATTACACGTTTTAGGATGATTAGCATGAAGTTTAAGATGAGTTGATCACATCTATGACGACTCAAAAAATCGCGCCTAGCTAATGATCTACTAGTCGTAGATCATTTTATTAATTACAGATCTGAAAAACTATTTGGATTTGATTGATTTGATTGGTGGACTAGGATTAGGTCCTTGCCAAGTTGACATTAAGACATATTTAACCTTTTTGAAATTTTTTTTGCCCTGTGTGGGCGGCAAATGTCTAAAAGTTGTAAAAGATTTTATTTTTAATTTCAATTTTTGATAACTTCTGATAGAAGCATCAGATCGTTACGAAATTTACTTGAAATATAACATTAGCATATAGAAAAGGATTCCCTCCTATGTGGCTTGCATTAGTCCGACACTTTGGCCCCATTTGTCACCATCAACTGGTCAGTTAGAGCTGCAAAGTGACCACTCCGCTAGCATAAAATCTTGAGGAGTATAAACCTAAAATCTTGACGCGTTCATTATTTCGGAACGCACACTTGCAGAGATTTTACTCGTTGGCCTATTCTTGTATCTTTCATCTCTTGCATAAATTCACATGGAGAATGGATTAGAAATCAAACGAGAGAAATGGTCCAATTTTCGACTTTCTGCTTATTTAGTGTAAGAACGAGGTATGGGTCTCTGCCCTACCCCGTTCATACGGTAACGCCAATGTAAAAACCACAAGAGATCGCTATTTGGAACGTCGTTAGACATTTTCGGCAACCGGCGAGTTTTGATTAAAAAGTTTTTTTTTAAATGAAATTAACTATGGTTTTAAATTGATGCCAAAGGTTACTTTCACTTACCCGAAATACGATGTCCCCCGCGAAGCACTTCTGTAGCTACTATTGCAGCCTGGAACGCGGCACTTCATTTTCGCACTATATTAGAATTTTCGACCGCTAATTTATTCGGGAAACCGACACAGATTATCACGCACTCACGTAGACTTATGTTTCTACGGTACACGCCGATTAATTTGAAAATTTTCTGTGAGAAATTTTGACTTAAAGTCAATGTTTTGCTTTATCGACACTAATCAAACTGACATTGACATTTCTTTTTGTGTTGCCCGTTGCACGCTTTTACACCGATCTGATATTCCCCACATTTTTCGTAAATAAGAGACAGCATTAGGGCTTTTCGGTTGTGACTGCGGTAGAAAGGGGTGCATTGAGCGGAATTTTTGGGAAAGAGCAATGTTGTGCGTGTGTTAAAAAAGGCGAACTCACATATGGATACACGGATAGCCATTTCGTACCCATTTTCTTTTATATCTGTACATAAATTGCTTGATGACAGACCTATTCAAATTGCATGCGATGCAATATAGCAGTGCCCTGTAAAATAGCCAACCGTCACTCTCAAGCAGTTTTGACTAAGCTCGATGAGTCTGAGCTCGAATCGAGTGATGGCCATAATTTATTTAGAATCCATTTCACAGATATACATCCGCTTAAAAGTAGAAAACAAAAATAAAAAAGGCGCATGCATGAAAATTCAATAATCCGAATATGATAAGCAACGAAAATATTACAATAAAGAATATTAAGAAATAGAAATAGAAACAGAAAAGAAATATTAATAATACAATGAAAAAGAATGAAAATGAATTATAATAACAAATAAAAAAAGAAAATTGAAACATTAGCAAACTTATAAGCCAACAGGCTCTGACCATGTATGAAGAATATGCCTCTTAAAATTAAGGATAGGTACGGAAAGAATCAAACTGATGCTCATTATGATTTCTTAGCATTCTCGGTATTGGTGAATGAAAAAATACTTTAGTACGCACAAAAGAGATGGTGAAAAAAAAAATGTCTTGGCTATCCTATAGTCCGTTCTGTTTTCCCAGTCGGACTTTAGTTTAGCCCATATGGCCGCATCTAATTCGCTTTTGGTGTCAGCAAGTGACGATGGTACAGTAATATAGGTTAGTAAAGAGGGCTGCCGGGAACGCGGCCAGCATTAGGCCACCAGTTTGGGCCCATTTGCCACCCTCATAGCCAATCACACGCATTCACACTTACAGCCATGGTAATGGCGGGATTCGAACCCGCAGACCCCGTAGCACGCCGCTTTTCGGCCTGACGCCTTAGCGAGCAGAGCTACCGGGCCCCATGTACAGTGATATAGGAGCTGTTAACTAGAAATAGTAGATTTTGATGAAAGTTCGGGCAACTCATTAGTTACAGCACACACGTGAAAAAAAGTCCTTCAAATCACCGTTTCTGCTGACCGATTTTTTTCCTTTTTGAGGGAACGTTGGCATTTTTCTCAAATTTGCTAAATTCAACGCTCTTTTCAGCCTGTCAAATCGAAATTTTTGAAATTCCGCTTCACATAAAAACGGCAATCCTTCATCAAATAACCAAGTTTTTGAGCACTTCAAATTTTTGCTCACGAGAACTCACGATCAGACCATCAGATGAATATGAAATTCACAGTATAATTTTGAGTAGGAGCAGGTGTAAAATGTGGGTGCTATCTTGAAAAATGGCTCGACAAAGTAAAGACTTTGTGCCCTATAACTTCCGATCCGGTCATCAGATTAAAACGAAATTTAAACCTTGTAGGAACCAAGTTAGGTGGAATATTGGCTGAAAAATTAGAATACAGCTGCTAATTATGGTAATTCTGTCGTTTATTTATCAAAACATACTACCATCAAGTTTTCAAATAATAATAATCTGGTAGTAAAAGTATACAACAAGTGTTTCCATTTCGAATAATTTGACATTTTTGCGGACGATAGCACTTCGAACGAATCAGGTTGGGCGGGCCTCAATGTGAAGCAGTTTCGGTGTACTATTGGTTTTGGTGCTAGAAAACGGTTGCCAAGATCAGATCCGGTAGAAGAAATTAATAATGATCAACACCACGATAATCGATGAAATCTGTTAGTATTACCTTGATTTTTAAGTGATTTTGGTGGGATCTCTTCGGTCTAGCTTCACCTTTTTCGCGAAGTTTGTTCGATTGGTCGATTATTTCCGAGTAGTAGACATAAACCCAAATCTCAACTCCAGTAATACTTCTTTTTACGAAGTGATATTTGTCAGAAATAATTATTTAGCAGATATTAACGCGATCATTTGCTTAAAAAAATTAGTAGAGCCAAATGTGATTCGGTCATAAAATATCTTTTAAACGAGTCTGAATTGATTCAAAAAAAATGTTCTTAGTCTCAGCAAAGTCTGCAATTGTCCAACGACGATTTGTGAGCACCGTATCTTTGATTTCCTTGTAGGTTGTTCATTTGACGCTTGCCGCCGCCCCGGAAGTAGAACATTTTCAATGTTTTCTTTTTCTTCTTGAAACTGTTTCGATCACTTGTGAACATTTTTTTCAGTATAGCCTGCTCATCGAAATTTTTCTGGAACATCCTCACGTTTACGTAACAGTAAACTTCGTTGCTTAATCAAATCAATGCCAATCCTTGCTGACGACTATAGCGAGACTTTCAGTGATGCAGGTGCCTTAACCACGACTCCTTACTTCATCATCCACCCCTTGACCCCTTTGTTAGAAACACTACTGAAAAAGTTGGTGTTGCGGTTGAAGAATCCGGACACTTCGACTCAAGATCCTTTGCACAGAATACTTGGTCCCCACTCTTCACTTCAACCGAAGATGTCACGTTATCGTACAAGATGAGCAGGAATAGAATAAGCTTAGGGGCACAGCAGCCATGAACATCGATTTCGATGTATCTGTTTGGAACAGTAGTCACTTAAAAGATTATTTTTCACAAAATAATCTATAATATCTTTCGACTACATATGACCTTAAAAGGCTTGCATTTGAGGTAGGAAACATTGCAGATCTAAAGAGTAGGGTCATGCATTTGATCATATCTGCACATAAAATGGTTTCGATAATTTTGCTAATACTTGACAAAATTTTCAGTTCAACTAAAAAGTTAACCTCAACTTGATCTATCTAAAAAGTTTGGACACTATATTACATGAGTCAACGGCTATGAGAGGTAAAGGACTACGTCGGCATCTTTCCAATCAGTATCTAATCCGAATTGGACTTTTTAAATTATTGCAGAGAATAACTAGAAAACACTCTCCCAAATTCTTCGGTTTCAAATATAGTCATCCAATACAAATTGAATTACATACTCAAAATGAATTGCATAGTCTAGTAAGTTTAACCTTTTAACAAACCTATTACTGTTGTACTCACTATTACCTCGCCACTACGTCAATTTCTTTAAATTCATCGTGTGGAGACAAAAGTCTCCACACATCTATAAATCTCTACAAAAACTACTAACTCCAATAAAAGTTCAGTTGACAATCGCATACGAAACATATGATAAACGATTACAACTAGAAAAAAAAAAACAATGTTCACCATGAACCATCATAGACATCACTTCCTTTCCATACAACCGGTGCTGACACACTTCATTGGAAGGAACACTTGCGAACTGAACATTTTAATAAAAACAAAAAATCTATTACGCATTTAAGAACATGAAAAACAAAACAAAGAACACACAAAGTTATGAAATCGTAAGAATAATAACATGGAATTTTTCTGGATTTTTCAATTTGTCAGCTCTTTGTCGGCTCCGAACTTCAACCTCTTCCATCGTCTTCCCTTCTTGTTGCTGTATCAACCTGTGCGAAGAGAACTTTCCTGAATCAAATCAAAATGTTCATAGTGGGTAATTGATATTCTAGTCAGGTGACATTAACAATAGAAGTGGGTGGCTCATAAGTTACGTATGGTACGTTATATGGTCGAGAGCACACATACCTATTTAATATTCGTTCTTATCACTTGTGTTTTTCTTCGAAAAAAGGAAAAGTGAAAGACAGAAAGAAACAAATGATGATGAATTTCACGTATGGTAAGTGTAGGAGAAAAGGGAAAAGAAATCACGTTATTTCGAAGGGGGTATATTACGTAGCCATTTATGTAGCTTAAAGAGTTTGCTTGCTGGTTTTGTTGGAAATTTGAAAAAAAAAATGAAATAAAACGATTGCAAGTGAAGATACATTTGTAGGTTTAATAGAAGTTTGCTGTCAGTTTGATTCAAACAGTGTTCATTCATTCATGTGTAGCAAAGCAACATATGGAAAGTACATGCATACGGAGAGATCACAGACTGAATGTGAATTTAGCAAAAGGAGAAAGAAAATTTATGGCTTCGAATTGAGCCATGTGACAGGAAGATAAATAGAAGTCATGCAAAAATGGTTTGATGGATATAGTTGTCGCTTAGCTAGTGTTTGCGAAAAGCTGTTGGAGAAAAGTCGCAGGTTTTCAGAGGTAACTGTCAAATAACTAGACTTAGAAATAGGTCACAAAAATTATAGATTTCATAGCAGGATCTTGGCCTCTCCTGACCTCTTGGGTCGCTTAAACAATGTTCTGTACAATGAATTCTTGAGATACTGTTTTGTTATGAAGACGTCTATTGAATGAATATTTATACTTAACTGCAACAAATCGAATCACTGTATACCAAACTCGACGATTCAAAACACGATTTCGATTCTCATGTCACCTCGCTTGGTATTGTGTCACCTTTCCAGTTGTACTTTCGTCGTGAGCTCTTCATCTTTGCTTCTTTGGATGAAATCATATTTATACTATCCGCATTTGTCTGCTGACATCATAAATCATTAGTATGCTGGTCAAGTATGTATCTTTCTTAGCGTGATCTACGACAAACTTCCATATCATCATCTTCTTGAATGGTTCGAGTACGTAACTTAATGCTACTGTAGGGTTCATCGTGCCAGTCTATTTGATGAAACTCATTCAGACTGTCAACAGAAGTATTAGGTCTAGGCTTTTCATAATGACACAACATTGCTGGGACAGCCATAGCAACGAATTCGAATGTTGACAGAACAAATTCCCTTCGTTCGAATTAAAAGACCGAAATGCATGCAACAGGATGAACAAAAGCGGAAAATTTATTGTCGTCAATGCCTAAGAGAGATTTATTTTTTGGCGTGTTTGATTTGTTTTTCATTGTGTTATATATGTAGGTACTTACTTATTTGACGTTTAGACAAGAAATATGACATAATGAAATTATGATTTGTCAGAAATAATTCTGAAGGATTCATGAACTGCAGTCAGAGGCTTAGGAACACATTGAAAGTGGGACTGAGAAATGAACGTGAATAGAATGTTGTTCTGAAATTGAAAGTTTTGAACAACTGATCATCGCTTTTTTTTGTCTCTCGTGGTCTTACTTGAATAACATCTATTCTTTCCAATGCAATTTACTAGGCTGATGTAAAATTAAAAAAATTGGTTACCTTAGAGTTCTGTACGCTAGAAAATCTCAAAGCCAGGGTCTGTAATATACCAGCTCCCGGCAAATAATCCATTTTACTATTGCTTTGCCTATAGCCTAACCTCTAAATACTAAAAGTACAGCCACTAACCCTTTTCGCATCTGGCCATGAAAGTTCTTGCAGACTTCATCCACAATCAGTGAATGCTAGGGTGGGGTCATAAATTCCGTATCCTTTAACTCAGAGTCCGGCATATGTTCACAGTTGGATGTGAACCAGAGACCTCACACGTGTCCTGCTAGTCCTCTAACCACTTGGCTGTGCGAGCTGCATAGCAGCGCTGGAACTTAGATAATGGAATAGTCTTGAGCAGATCTGTCACAATCGTCTGAATGCTTTCGTGGGTCCCAAAATAATGTCCCGGGAGGCAAATTTTAAGTTTCGCGAAGAGGAAAAAACACGAATTGAAGTCAGATGAGTACTACGGCTGAAAACCACACAAAATTGGGGAACATTTTCAACCGATTCCAAAAAGTCGAAGGTACGTTCCCCTTTTGATAGCCTTTTGTCCTGCAAAAGTGTTTTTCTCATCAATCAATCAATTCTTTGATCAAAACCTTGGCGTGAGTCTAATTCATTTCCATTAAAAGAAAATTTAGAAAGACCTCGTACATTTCAATAGAAATCGTTCGATGTCTGGATTATTCTCGTTTAAATGACCGAAACCTTATTGCGATCGATCCGAATGACTCATACTTCGCTGATTCATTTTTGAATGGATCATATCTAGTTGATCCTTACCATTAATCATTAAATGATTCATATTTAAATTATTCATGCTTGAATGACTCATGTTTGATTGATTCATGTTTGAATGATTCATGTTTCATTGGTTCATGTTTGATTGAATCATGTTCCAATGATTCATACAATATTTCAAGTTCAAAACAGAACCTTTCTGAACATAGTTTGATGCAATTTTCTACACATTTCTAGATCCGTAAATTTCATTTGATATTTTAAAAAGCGACTTTGGTGCTACAGTACAGAATAGAATTTTGATTCAAGTATGCTTTTGTTGTTTCATTGGGAAACCAAACCATTTTGCTGTCATGAGTTAATGCAGGTCTCAACTGCGAAAAGGGAGATTGGAGGTTCCATTGGGATTTCTGCCGTGTATATTGTATACAACAGTAGAGACAGTAGTGATCCTTGCGGGACTGGGGCTTTTATTGGCAGTTTATTCAGCTCGAAAAAGGTCTACCGTCGAGAATTGATCCAATTATGCATTTCTACGATAAATCCTGAATGTAATACTTGGTTGAATGCTTTTTCATTGTCAAACATGACGAGGCTCGTCATTTTTTGTTTTTTATCAAATACAGTGGTTGAGCCTCCCTCAAGCCGAATTTTTCTTCTGGGCTAATATTTATTGTAAATTTTGGGAGTAAAGTGAAATCGCTGTTTGGTTTCGGAGCCATATGGTCACTTTTGGAAAACTTATTGTGGAGCAGCTCGTATTGGCAATATTATAAGACAGGTATTCGTTATCGTGTCAAGTCCTGGCGATTTGTGTTTAAAGAGTCGTGTTAGCAACTATTTGATCATCTTTCATCTTTCTAAATCGTTGTAGCTAGGCAGCTCTTTCTTCAATTTCTTCAACCTGATCGTAATCCTGTGTTATTTTTGGATTTTCTTTGAATTGCAGCTCAAATTTGGCGGCAGAACCTGCGGCTTTTCCCGCGTTTGCATGTTTGAAGTCAATGGGGCTGTAGGTTGCTGTCATAGCAAGACTATTCTTCTGTGTAAAATCTTTTGTCTGTCGCCAAAAATTATTGCCTCTCGTCTCCATGCTCTGTAAAAAGCTTTCCAATTCCGGCAGCTGATACTACATGTCAGCCAGTTCGCTTTCCTTTTTATGCTAGGGTCTCCAGTGCGCATAGCTGCTCTCTGATATTGGTTTCTTTTTTTTTTTTTTGGGGGGGGGGGGGGGGGGGCTGTTTATTTTCCTTCGCTAGCTCATAAGAGCTATAACCCACAACCGGAGCTTTAGCCGGACTATTTCTGATGATAGGACTTCTATCGCTGCCAGTGTCAAATGTTTGGTGGTGAGTCTCGTTTGCCATTGCGTCATGAAAAGCGTGGCAGTTGGTTGTCCTCTGGTATCAGAAAGGATCGTCTATATATAGGATCGTCTATATATAGGATCGTCTATCTCATCCAATACGGTGGTCCCTACACTTTGCTGGAGATTTATAGAGAGCTATGTGAAAAACGTGGGTGATGGTTATAAAAATGTGTGAACTAACCTGTTTGTCCATGATATACTTATTCAGTATGGTCTCAGCTATGTTAGTACTCTTGTTGGTGCTAGGCATTTAGATCTGCTGCTATGAAGCCTGGGCATTCTAGGTGAAAGAGTTTAGAGAGGTCTTATTCGAATTCAAGCGAACCTGGGGGTTTGAAAACCGAAATCGTAACAAACACAAAAAACTGAGTAAGTATTTTCATTGTTGTTGCCTGTATATGAGCTAGGTTGGGAATTGAAATATGCTAGTAATGATAGCGGTGGTATGACCTCTGCTAGACAATTTGTCACTCTTAAAGCGTACTTTGAAAAACGGACACAGTATGTTTCCTGAATGGAAACTATGTCCATCTTGTAGTGATAGACATTTTCATTGCGAGTTATTTTGAGAGGGACTGTGATGGCGAAAATTTTCCCGCCACTTTGGCCATCATATTCTACCCCATAATTTAAAATTACTCTTACATGTTGGAGAATATAGATGGCTCATTCCGGGTCCTACCCGAATGTTGATTTAAATTTAAGGGTGTCAACCTTTGTTGGCTGCGTGAGTAGCTACGCAAATGGTTTCCTTATGTTTTCGGATGCTTAGAAGCATCCTGCATAGCTAACGGTGTGTTCCCTGCCACAGTTTACGCACATGGCTTTTTCATTTTTTTGCTTGGTGCATTGAGAGTGGTGCTGAAGATCAGTACCATTGACACATAAAATAAATTGGATATTCTATTAAAATAATAATAAAATAAAAAATTAATGGGATATTCTATTACTCTTCCGTAAGAAGTCTGATGAGTTTTCTATGGTCTTGGTTTTTTTGAGGCCGGAATGATGGGATAGTACCTCGTGCAATATCCTACGGCTGTATTTCCCTGTCCGCTGAATCACATGTGGCTCAGGAAACGAGCTTTTGGAATGCACAGCTACGTTCATGAGTCATATGTGGCTCAGCGGACACCTACAACTTGTATTGAGAAAAACCAAAACATTTACCTGAATTACATATGGTTCATGAGCGTTCAGCGACTAAAAAGTCTGTGTACGCTCCTGAACCATCTGTGTTTCAGGTAAGAACTACCTACTTCTATTTTGTCTATCAACATTTTTCTATGCTTGGGGTGTTTATAGAATCATATAAGAACAAATTTCAGCAAAAAATAATTTGAACTTGCGGAGCAATTTCGTAGTTTTTTTCAGGACAGGGAAAGTGTTAACCAGCTTCAGATTTTACTTCACCAGCTTCAGATTTCGCTTCACCAGCTTTGTGCTCTGTTTCCTCTATTCTGTGAGATGTTTCTGCGTCTCCTTAAACTGTCATTTACTGATTTATTTGGCTCACCTGTACCTGATCTATGTTCGTGTTTATCTAATTCCTCCTCAAATGACCCTCTCGAATGACAAGCCTGGCCAAAACGGCTCAGAGTGTTCGTTTCTTTTCATTGCGGCTAGAACTAGATGATCTACTGTTTTGAGAAAAATCCACTCAGTCCACCTGTTTGAAATCATCGGTTTAACAAGAAATAAATCAGAACCAATTAATAAAGAAAGTAATAACAGAAAAATAATCTTGCACATTGAAAATGAGTAAGAATAAATACAAGAACAGTATTTAAAAACATTCGACAAATCGTTCCTAAGGCTGCAGAAATTTCGAAAAACTCAGTTAATTACTTTCGGATGAAAACACACTCACGTGTGTAGCCTCAAGTCCTGTTACCGAAAACAGGTCTTTCCTCTATATAAGATTCTCTTTTGCTCTCCGTTACGATCGACATTCCTCGTGTTCCGTCGGCGATCTTTAGTTTTCAGGAGAACAATTAGGATTGTTGTTTGGTGATTTTAGGTCCTGATTTCAAACTTTTCGAAAATATGACCGTCATGTCGGGTCGAATCGAACTCCCTATGTACTTTGAAATGGCAAGTGTTTATAAAATAATCCAGAGGCATGACATTTATAAAATAAGAAACCACAGACAATTTACAAGTACAGAAGGAAAAATTCACCTTTCTTATCTCGTTTCGTCATACTTCAAAAGAAACATCTAAACCCACGTTCATACCGCCTGCTGAATAGTTTTGCAAATTATTTCAAAAATTTTCAACCCTAAAACAAACACCTAATCAACAAGTTCCTTAAAAATAAGTATTTAATCTTGCCTACAAGTACAATCTACCTTGAAATCCATATTCCTAGAACTTATTTGAAAAACCCCTTGACACCGTCAATTACACTGTGAAATCCTTGAAAATTATTCTCTTAACCTGTTCATGGCAGGCAGATATCTGAAAATCCTCATGCTTGTGCTGCTTGATTATTCCGATTTCTAATCAACTTGTTCCGAGTTTCGGTATATAAAATTAATATCTGACTTTCCCAGAATCATCAGCTACAAGTACTGAGATCTAAGAAAAAGATCATATACACCGGTATTAATAAATTCATTCATCTTCTTTGAGTTTGCTGGAAGAAAAATGAAATATTTTTGAATTGTGTACCTACCTCGATATTTCATTCTTTGTTCAGTATCTCATACTCTCTTATTATTCTCTAATAATGCGCATTAGAAATGGAAATTTTCAAATGTTTCTTCCTGGAAAATGATTGCGAAAGCAAAATAAGATCGGATATTATTATGTAGCCTTTAGATGGAAACAAACAGCTTTGATGCCGCCGCAGACACAAAATCAGCTTTCTTCGACCAAGCGATGTTTATCGTTTTTCTCCCCTAACATCAAAGAGTGAGATTTTCACTGGAATTTCTAAGATGCTGTTGTGGTGGTGGTGTAAGTTCTCAAAGTCCTGTAAACTGAGAATTTCGTCAAGCTTCTAATTTGAGACGGGAATTTGTTTGGTCTTATTGTTAGTTAATAACTGACACCTTTATTTTGTACTGGGAGAGTGTAACCTTTCATCAAAGCGAGTGCTTCGCTGTTGTTCCGTTGTTTTGAAAGTATTCTGGTTATTCTGTAATTTAGCTATCTTGACTTCGTTCGGTTTCGTGTAAACAAGCTCAGCAGCGTTGACTTTGCTCTGAAGCGTAGGTTTCCAACTAAATTCCTAACCTCAGTAGTCACCCGTTGTTACATACATACATACATACATTTCGTCATCTCATTAAGAAATAAAATTCCAATCTGAAATTAGCTTCCATGAAACCTTACAGGATACAGGAATGGGGAGAAGTGTGACATGCGGCTGGAATGATGGAGATGGTAGCGATTTTGCAATCAGACAGTTCTATGAAATACCTGGATGCTCATTTCCAGGAACGGATCTTGTTTCGGTACCCGAGCTCTCGTTGTCATGCAATACTGTTGTAAGTGGTTGCGAAAATAGAAGAGGGAAAGGGTTGTGTGGAGAATTCTCTGGGAAACTCTGGTACCAAGACTGTTGTATATATATAATAGGAAGCTGGTTGAGCTCATGACTTGATGTGAAATTTGACTATGGGGAAGCTATTAAATATAACTCGACGAATATTCATTGAGTGCCTGGACCAAGGTTGAGAGGAGAATGTAGATCCTTGAAAATATTTGTTAATGGGAGCTGTTAATTTTGGGGTTTGATGTACGTATTTAACCTGAAACCTTACCGATTTCCGGAGTATGGATAACAAGTAATGAAGGGATGGTATGTGAAAAGGATGAAATGTTTACTTCATCGAGTAGTGTTTGTGTTTCCATAATTTGGTTGTGATTTCGTGTGTACTTACTAACTCCCGGCTACTACGTACATTGAACAAACAATATTGTTTGGTATGTATATGCCGCAGGACATTCTCCAATAAATTGCGTTCGCCATCAAAGAACCTTGGGGAGATCCAGTTCAAATATTTTCAACAGAACCCTTTTTCCAAGTACCGATTCAACCTTTTAGGTCTCCTGATATTATCACGCATATCGTATCGTTCATTCCTCTACACTATCTTCTAAATGACCTAGCAGATTCATATTTCTATAGTCACAATCACAAACTAGATCACTTCAAACGAAATAGCAAACCTATCAACAACAACAAAATAAAAAGAAGACTCCTACTGACGACGTGGTAAAAGTATAAATTTTCGTTCGTTAGCATTTCTTCCCTGGGCATTCTATTTCCAACGTCACAACCCAGCATATTATAACTGAGAATATGGCCAAATGCTTGGAAGAAGAGAAAAAAATTGACCCACATGCCATCATTGTTGTCATCGTTTTTCAGTTCGTCTTCGACGTAATACATTTTCTTTTGACTAAGCAAAGAAAATGAAAATAAATAAAATAAAATCTGATATAAAGAGATAAAAAATACATCGCAGACCGTACGAAACAGAATATTTCTCAAATTTCATGAAAATCATCAGAAATTGAGTTCGAAACAGTGTGCGGCAAGTATCAGCCAACAGCAGCAGCCGGTTGGCGACAATAAAATTTTCCAGACTATTATCATCGCAGCGAGTCGTAGTAGCGGCAGTTGTTGTTGTTGTTGACGACATTGTCTTCGATTGTTATACGTATTCGGCAAAAAGGAGGAAAAAGATACTTGCCTTGTCGTCCGTATCTTTATAGGCGAAGAGCTTTTTTCTTAGTTAGGAGACCGTATTTGGATATGAGCGATAGATGCTAGTACCATTGTTGCCAATATGATGTTGTCTAGTTTGTGTCTCGGTCTCGACTGTCTGAAAAAACGAAGGCAGGTTGCAGGCAAGCCGGGTAACCTGATTATTGAAACGTCTGACGCATAACATCTCATCGCAGACGATCTACTCATCTGCTGCGACTGAACACAGAAGGTGTGGAAAATTAACAATTTTACCGTCTTTTCATTATTGTGATTTTTATACCCGAGCCATGGCTGAGTCCCAGTTTGTATGTGATCTTTCTGGGGCCAAAAAGTAATCATCAAATTTGATGACCTTATTTTCAGTTAATTTTCGACCCACCAACACATTTTGTTTACGTTCGATGACAATTTTGTTAGTTCTGACTCACGTACCCCGATATCATTGTCGCGGCAGCACTCCTCCATTTTAGTGCTACTATATCAAGCTAATGTTAGTTCAAATATCTCTCCAGATACTCTTTCTCACACTCAGGCTATTTCTAGTCCTTTAAACATTCACATAAGCTCAGAGTTCCATTAACCTATAAAATCGTCGCTGCCGTCATCGTCTAATATCAAACTATCCTCGTTGTTTTCCTCAACTCATCCTCAGAACTAGCGTCCTCCATTTTCATATCTCTCGTTTGCTAAAGGACATTTTCATCATAAATTCTCTGAGTAATATAAAACCGAAAATTCATAAAATTATTGCGACCTTGTTTTTCGCTTTGGCGAAGAAGAAGAAGAAGTCGTCGTGCTAAGGAGAACTGCTAGGAGTGATGACGGATGGCGTCACTAGTAGTAGCAGCTAAAAGCAAACAACTACTTGGTCGTTATGCATTAAATTAGGAAGGTTGACCTGGATCTTTGATGATTTGATAGTCGCAGCATAAGACATACTCCAGTCCAAACTGAAGCTTGGGATGAGAGATTGCTATTATAATGGAAACTTTAACGAACGTATCTTTGTAATAAGAAAACCTGACGGCAATGGTCGAACGATATCTGCGTATTTAGTTCGACGTAGCATATAAACGCAAATGATTTGAATTATCAATCCAGCGAGTGTGTAGGGAGGAAGTACGATATAATGATGATGAGGTTCATATTCGATTTCATTCAAAATGATACGGTTAGATGAGAGATAGGAGAATAGTAAACGGAAGATTTCCTCCAGATTGTAATAGGGACATATAATCTCCTAGGCGTACTGTATTGTTAATAAAAAAAAGAATATAACGCTGAAGAAGCCCTCAAAGTTTGCGGAGCAATAATTCCGGAAGATTTCATTTCATTTCAGTTTTCCTCGAATTGACCATTCATACAGTGAATCGTGCAGCCAAAACTCCGCTGCCTTTTTTATTGTTGTAGTCTGGTTTTCGTGGGTACTTTTTTTTCTAGGATGCCTTGTTCCTTTGAATACCTCCATAGATCCCATTTCCACTTAGTTGCCATGTTCTTTTAGATACCATGTTTTTTTTTTGATACCATGATCTCTTGGATGTCTTGCTCTCCTGGGTAAAGATACTTCGTTCTTCTTCTATTAAGTATCTTTTTTTCTTCTTCTAGGTAGTGATGCGCGATTGCGAGATATTTAACTCGATCGTTTCGATTGTTGACGGCAATCGAGTTATCCATAAAGCACGTTCGCCTCCAGCTGCGAGCTGCTGCGTTGTGCTGATCTTAGCTACAGTATTCGGCTATCGCATCTGTCTTTAGTTTTAGCTACCCCAGAGCTACACATTCTCTTTCTGCTATAAACCGATCTTCAACAATCGAGTACAGCAATCAAACACCACAATCTAACACTGCAATCGAGAGCAACAATCGAGTATAGCAATCGAACCCAACAATCGAGTAGAACAATCGAGCATATCGACTGATCTTTCGATTGTTCTTTCGATTGTTCTTTCGAATGTTCTCTCGATTGTTTTGTGGCATCGATTACGATTATCTCGATTGTTAAAATATCTCGCAATTCTACTTCTAGATACATTGCTCTTTTTCTTCTTCTTCTAGGCACCTTGTTCTTCTTTTAAGTACCTTATTGTTCTTCGAAGGTCGTTGTTGTTTTTCTAGGTAATTTTTTGCTCTTCCTCTTCTAGATACCTTGTTCTTCTTCTTCTTCTTCCAGATACTTTGTTGCTATACTTCAAGATACCTTGTTCTTATTCTTCAGAATAGATTGTCCTTCGATTGCCTGTTATCTTTCCTTTTTCTGCTATAAACTTTTTTTTCCTGGATAACTTTTCCTTGTGGAAGCTTTGATTCTTGAAAACTCGATTGTCCTGAATGCCCTAGTTTTTGAATGCATTGGCCTTCTAGAAGCGTTGCTCTCATTGATGCCTAAACCTTGCTTGTTTATTGTCTTGTTTTTGCTTACTTAATGTCTTGTTTTTGCTTACTGAATGAGTTTTTATTTAGCCTAGACTCAGCATATTTTATCCAATATTTATTTATGGCATCTCAAAATGTAAAATGCATTCTGTGCTGATCCTCCGTATATTTTGAATCAGATATGTTCTCTGAAGGAAACCAGGATCAAAAGCAATTGGCATAAAACCATGTTTCTCAATCACTTTTTCACCGAATTCCTCAACTTCTTCACGAAGAACAACATCGGCCGCAATCACAGCTAGAAGATCCAGCTTTCTCTTTCATTACTTTTAATCCTTTCAACCACTCCTGCAACTCGTCGTCAACCAAGTCACGAACTTTCTTAAAGTCAACCATGACAAAGACATCTTGAATTTTCTAGGCTAAATATTGTTCTTCCCCACCTGAAACCTGTGCCCTCACCACTGCAGGTTTTCATTTGGCTGCCAAGCTTGCTTACATTCGAATAACTCTTCTCTGCAAACTGAAGCCTGAAACTTGCTGAACCCATCAGGAAGTGGCAAGAGTTCACATAACATATTCCTGATGTTCTTTTTAAGGAATGCACAAAAATCATCGAACCAATTATTCGTCCGAAAAGAGGGAGGAGCTTCAGGACATAAGCTTCATCAAAGTGGCCATGGTTTGAATACCAAAACTAATCAGCTCAGGCATTGGTTTCTGTTACTTGAATTTAACAGGGACCTGGCTGGAAACCTGATATTTTTGTGAAAGTGGAATTTGACCTCAATGCACCGTTTCCTTTAAGGACCGACGGCATTCCAAACCTTCCGCTTGTCCCTCTTTCCATTTACCTTAACATAAGTATACCTTCTGTTTCTTTCCCTTCTTTTTAGAATATTGACAATTTTTTCCTATTATGTGAAGCTAATTGTTATCCTACATGCGTCTTAAACTACTGTCCCATTTTCTTGGTCTCCTGTTTTAGCGAAATGCTGGAGAAAGTCGTCTATACAAGAATCTATTCTTTTATTCAACCTAATCTAGCTCACTAGCAACTCGATTCTGTCAAAGGTAAAAGTAAAGTAATCCCACGATCACCCTTGGACGGACCTGGTAGATAGCTTCATTACAAATTTACAATCAATGTGAATACGAGTTTGAAGTGGTTAGTTCTGCGACTTACTTCACCCCTGAATAATTCAGGTACCTATTTAGAGCTAGGTAAACTCAAAGCTTGGTGTGCGGAAGCTCATCTGAAACTGGATTCGAACCAGGGACCCTACACACTAGAAGCCAGTGCTCTAGCCACTAGGCTACTCAAGCTTCAGGATTCTGTCAAAGGTAAATCCACTTTAATCAATCTTCTTGCTTTCACAAATATCTATATCATTCGCTCTTGACCGTCAAGAGTACAGGTGGGCGTATTATATACTGACTTTTTCAAAGCCTAAAATTCCTTCAACCATAACCTCCTTCATCAAAAGCTGAATAATGATGGCATAGCTGGTCGTCTCCTGTTTTCGATTCCTTCTTAATTCTTTGGTCATGTCAATTCTTCAATTCTTGATCTTCAATATTCTTTTATCTCTCATCAAGTGTTCCGTAAAGGTCTGTCCTTGATCCTCTCTCTTTCTATTGCTCATTAACCATCACTTGCTTAAGGTTATTTTATTCGTTTATGGATTTCTCAAGTTGCACAAAAAACAAACTGTTCAAAGCTTAAACAACTTCTCATTGCCTAAATTATGAAGAATAGCCCGCTAAAAAGAAACGAATAGTAATGAAATAATTTGACAATAAAAAAGAAATGAGGGTAAAGAAGAACGGACTTGTGAATTCATCACACATATCTCTAATGCAATGTCAATGCTGACAGAATTGAAGAGTTTTAGCTCTTATTTCTTAGTTTTACTATCAGAACCTGAACTATTAAGTTTATAATTGTCTTCATCTTATCATGAAAAACTTGCTGCCATAGTTAAAATTGCTGTTTCGAACGCAGATCCTTCTTACCGTAGCTTTTCAGACAATGGTGACCTTCCTCAGGAGCTCAGTTCCTTATCGCTTGAATTTTTCTCATCATGATTGAAGCTTAAAGCTTCCTTGCAGCATTTTTGTAGTGTCTCTGTATGGTCTCCACAACTACTGTCGCTTGAATCCTATTCGGGTCCTTATAAATAAATTAAGAATTTTTCGCTTCGATACTGCACCACATTGTAAAAGTTTTTTAATGATGGCTTCCCTCAAAACAAAGCTTCAGTTTTTCAAGATATTTTTCTATTCGAAAAAGTATATTATTGTTCGTAATCTTTGGAAATATGTTACCCTTCAACCAAACAAAAAAATCTCTAACCTCGACTTTCAACCTGACAAATGCAAATCCTCCGTTATCCAAATACGTTGATGATATCCAATTTTCTGCTAAAACCTTTACCACAGCTAAGCTTGAAAAACAACTACTAATATCAACAACCATCAAACGACCTATCTTCAACATCCAAACGCGCAATTTCCATTTTAAAAATCCTGAAACAAATTATCCTGAAACATACATCAAATTCCATAATTTCTCAAAAATAACCATGTCTCTCACACTCTATATTTCCTGTTGTAAGTCATCCAACGCCTAGCCACCCCCGCCTAAACACATTGCCTAATTTAAATATACAATCATGAATCCACATGTTGCTTCGCGGAAACTTAAGGTCACTCCCACGGAACAAATCAAGATTGATGATGAAACCACCACCACCACCATCATCGTTCCCGTCATCGTCATGCTGGCAATGTAGTATGTAGCTGAGAACCATTACCAGCTAACACTAGACTAGCTTCTAAATCACTAAATCGCATGGCGGGGATCATGAGAGATTTTTCAGGATTCATGTTCCGGAAGATTTAGGCACGTTGTGTTCGTTTTATCGTTTCTTCTTCGAAATGAAATTCTGCTGTAGAACAGCTGGATGTATTCCAATAAAAATGAAAATCATGAAAACATAGTCGAGCTAGAGAGGACGAAATGGCAATGGCATGGACAAGCCAGCCAAAGCAGCTGTGGTGGGTGAAGCGACGAAAGGCGAACGAATGAATAGCAAAAAAAAAAACATAATTCACGACTCGTGTTTGGACATTTTCCGAGGACATATGTAAACACCATTGAGCTATGCATACAAGTCCTTGAACCTGCTTGGCCATCATCGTTTTTCATTGCCAGGATGTTGAATCGTAGATAGATTTGTGTCGCCAAATGTCTGAATTTTTCATGTTTTCAACGGCGCAAACATTATTTCAGCCTGGCAAAGTTCGAAGCGAGAGAGCGAAACGTCAAGGCCGTTGGGTCATAAAATCTGATCTCGCGTGCAGAATATTATCTTGCTATTATCTCCTACTAATGTAAGTGTCGAGCTGTTCTTTCATGCTGAAGTTTAATTGAATAAAAGGGCCTTGAAATTCCATATGGTTTTCGTTAGTATTATTGCGTCCTTTTATCGTTCTGATAATATCCTTAATGAAATATTCTATCACAGATTTCGAAATCACTAGCGCGAGGATCGACACAATACTCTTGATATATTCTTCGTTCAATTCAATTCAAAACATATGTTCCATTGTGACAACAACTACATTCATTCTGAAATCCAATAAGGACTCCTCTCACTTCGATTCCATAATCCGACATCCGATTTATATGCAAGATTCATCCTAATCAACATATTGTCTGACACAATCAGGATGATGTTGATTACAATAATTTCAAGAACCGAGCATCCTTGTAAGAAGAAAGCTGTTCATGCTCCGGCAAGGAGACCGGTAAGCAATATCCATACAAGATTTAAATTGATACGATTACTTTTCGAAAGTAGGAAATTTTCCAAAGACCGCCTTGAAATTATTGAAAACTGGAGGGTGGCAATTTGCAGGCGCACATTCCCTTGGAGTGTAGCCTACGAAGTAACTAGTTGGCTAACTAACCGGTGTCGTAAAACCGAAACGTGTCAGGGCAAATATTTATGCGGAAAAAAACATTTAAAACGCACACTCGGCACAGCTTTCGACGTCGTCGTCCTCGTCGTCCTTTTCGTGATCGATGTGTGTTGGTAGGAAGGAATCACTCTCGAATCGTGCTCGCGTCCATTTTCCTGAAAGAAAGTAAGGATTTCGTGGAAAGTTGGGGAAAATGGTGGAAGGGGACTCTAGTCTGGCAGAGAGAAGAAGTCTTTGCAGGTAGAGAAGTAGAAGGCACGCTGTAGGCTCGATTCTGTTGCGTGTTGTTTTCGTCTTTCGTTGAGGTTGTTATATGAATGGCAGCGACAAGGTGGCGGTCGTGATGGTAATCGAGGAAGTAAGGATCATAAAAACGAAAAGGAATGGCTGAAAGTAATTCTACCAGCCCCCGGTACAGTCGTTTGTTGCTTTCTATAAATAGATCAGCTGTTGCGCCCTACTTAACCACACTCAGCAGTAGTACCACTATAACGGTGAATCGCTCTTCTTTTTCGAGGTTGAATTAGAAGAGAGAGGTTAAGGATGCGAGCGAAGAGGTTGTGCCCGTCATAAAATCCTATCCAATTATGTTAGACAGGCATGCACGCACGAATAAATGGACAGGGAGCAAGAGAAAAAAGAAATCGGATTCTGAAAGCATGTCCTTGCGTGCGTGCTAAATTTTTTGAAGAGGATTGCTGAAAGCTGTTGTACAAGGACTAAACGATTTGCCTCAAATGGAGTGGATGTTTTCTTTGGAAACAAAAATAGACAATTTCTTCGTTTGTTGAACTGGTTGCATCTCAAACCCAACAAAAATCTACTCTCTGCTAAATCTAAGGCAACTTCTAACATAGGCTGACTATCAGCAAAATACCGTATCCTTGATTCTTATTTCAAAAGCCATTACATTCAACTTGTATTGCTTGAAAGTCAAGCAGGCACTACTACAATCCGAAAAAGCAACAGCTTCGCAAGTCACATAATAACAATCAAGAGTAAACCAGCAGGGAGTGAACGGACGACAAAGTCTTAACAGCAGCAAATTCCGAAGTTGTCTCTTGGTGAACGTTCTGCAGGATACCTTTGCAGGACGAAACAAGTAAAGAGAGAACGATGTGGATTTTGTTTTGTTGGTAGCCTGGGGAGCAATAGCAATTATTGGTCTTTGCAACAACAGGCTTAGTAGAGCCTATTGCAAAGCAATTCATAGCTCCATGAACTGGGGGGTTGAAAAAGATAAGAAAAATTATAGCAAGAGTGAAAAGTCGAGGAAAGACAAAGGAATAGAACTCAATGATCCACTTTCTGTCTCTTGGTTTCCGTTACCTTTTGTCTTGGGGCTAATATTGGACATGATATCGCCAGGACTAAATGTTTTTTGTTCGCTACTGTTGCTGGTGTCTCTGCGGGTTCTTTCGGTTTTTTTTTTGAGGTGAAGAGAAGCGGATGGTGGACGTGGGTCTCTTAGGGCCTAGAATACATACACATGCACCTGTGATTTTTTTGATGAAATATAGTAAGGTGTATTTTCTGCTTAGTTCGCCCAATAAGTTTCGATTGTGTTTCTTTGCCGGTCTGCGGCCTGTTTTCGTAAGACAACGGTCAAAAGCCGCAAATGTCGGTCAGTTGCAGATTGAATGCGTACAGGATAAAGGTCTTGAGGTTAGAAATAATAAATGTTCGGTTCTCATGCAAAATTAATTCGGTTATGTCGAAACATTTCTAGGTTATTTTGTTTTCTATAATTGATGTGCTCACTTTTATTTTTTCGCTTTGATATCAGTGATTTTTTAATGATTTCAAAATGCAAGTTTATAGTTTGGTGGCTTTCTTTTTAGTCGTTTGATTTTCATTTTCAGGTGGACAACTAAATTGTGCAATATGTAATTGGAAAGTTATTGGGAAAGCAGCCTTTATTTAATGTTGATGAAAGTAACAAAGACTGCAGTTAGATAACTTCACAGGAAGTGTTTTCTCAGGTTACTAAGTCGCTTTTGTCAATCAAAGTACTAAAGTACTACCTTCGCGATGGAACATTACTCAATTGGCATTCATTCGGTCCTCGTAAATTCCGCTGTGCATGCTGAATCCAACAGGGAAATTAATCTCTCGGTTACTGAAACTAATGCTACTGTCAACAATAAGACAGGGGGCTTTCGAAAAGGGTGTTTAACTGTTAATGCTAGCTGGTAAAGCCTAAGAGCGAAGTTGGCTTTTTATAGTGCCAGATCATTGGCTTTTTTGGTGGCGCTAGGTATTCAAAATACATTCTGTTCGGCGAGTTAGACAGATGTACTTCAAGTCCTTCAGTCTGACCGTATTGCCGTCAGTTTATTATAGAAGGGTTTTATTCCGATGACCAAGATCGTAAAGCTAACGAAGCGAAACATATCGACTGTTATCCTGTTGACATGGTGTCAGAAGTGGTTTCGGAGAGTGGTCTCGAGAGACTACTGGCGCAAGAACGCAAAGAATGGCGCCTGATTCGCTTGGAGCTGAAGCAATCTAAGGTTCGAGCGTGTACAGGGAAGCGAAGTCTCCAATGTCAACAGAAACGCTGGAATGCAAGTAGGAAGGTTCGCTGGACGGCGAGATTCAAAAGTGGTTTGGACCCTTGGATCAGCCTTCGCCATATAGAGATGGATTGCTCTCTATGCCAGTTTCTAACGGGACTTAGTTAATTCAGAATAAACCCAAACAGAATAGGTAGGGCAAGAAGACCGTTTTGCCGGTATGGTATAGATGAGCACAATGATGCTCACTGATCTGGGACATTTGCCAACATAAACCCTCATCAACTAACATTCACTCTTCGATGACTGCTATACAGCAGTCAGCACATGTTCAAGGTCCATAAACTTGAAATCTGTTGAAAGATGTTTCATGTATAATGTAATAAATTATTTTGCAAATACCATCTTTATTGAAAATCATTTCAACAAACGTCACTGACTCAGCATATCAAAATTTATGATTCAATGAAGTGCTTCGGTTCAGCTTACTTTCAATTTCTCTGCCCCCTATCAACTTACACCTTTTAAATCCATCGTTTAGTTTCGAAATTCCCTTCCATGACATTGCAATGAATTTTCAACGTTCATCTGCAAAATCATAAACTCTTCCTGACAGAATGCTTGTCCTTGTCTTCATAAAAACACAAACATTGTAAAGTAGCTTTAAACCTGCAAAATTTGCAGTAAACCAACTGACACTGACTCTGATTATAAAATATAGCGCAGTATTTGCGCTCCTTCATTTCTCTCCCCAAAAAACCACCCAAATCTTTTATTCACTTTCCGGGACATTTATGAAACGTATTACTGAGAAATTCTTCTTCCATTATCGTTAAGTTCCTCTAAAACAAGTCATTTCTCCCTGTATGCTTTTTCACTAGAGTCATCACTTTTATTTTACATTTAGTGTCTTTGTATGCTGTCTTTGCTTTGCTGTCCTTTATGTACATGAGACCCCAGATGCGGATATAATTTAACCTATAAACCAGGGAACCTGGCGACCGTCAATGTCGAAAACCTGGGGGATAATGTAACAAAATTACTAGTCAAGAATTATTTATTTATAAAAAGGAAAAAACGACTGAATGATGACAAATAAATAAGGGACACTGAAAAATTATAATATCCTGTCTCTTTACTTACATCCACCGAGGAAAGGCGATGGAAAGTAGTTATTTGGAAGAACTCAGTTCCTCAGATTGGAGCTCCTAGGAATCGACAGTAAAAAATACTTTCCTGAGCTAATTCTTAGCGACTCCCAGTAGTCCTTCGAAAATATTTCGAAAGTGCTCCCCAGTTGTGAGTAAATACCAAGCGAAGCATATAAAAGGAAACGAGACTTCGATGTCGCCAGATGAAAATACTAACCCCGATGGGAGATGCGAATCAAGTCGGGAACGATCCCTGATATTTCTGGTTCTAAAATATCCTGGTTCGTTGTTGTACGAATATTAAATGGGAATGAGTAGGAAGAAGGATATCATTTCGGAAAGCAACGTGACGACATTCATTTGTCGAATTCCCAGCCGTGTGTCTCAAGGGAGTTTCTTTGTTGGTGGTGGGGGACGAATTTTCGATGGCTCTATCATTTGGTAGTTGAAGGTCCTTTATTGCTTGAACTACAACTTCGAATCAAAATGAAATAAAGGAACATTCTGTCGTTATTATTCTGTGTAACTACTTAGTTAATATCTCCTACTAAACCCACAATATTGAGGAGGGGAGACCGAGGAGGTTGGATGGAAGTAATATTACTGTCATCAAAAGAATTGAGGCTTAACACCATAACGATTTTCATTGTTCATTTCCATGATGTAGCGACTGATATCTCTAATACGAGTCATAAAACTGTCGCGACAGCTTGGGTGCAAGCAACAGGAATACCCATCCTTGTAACTATGTGCGTGGTTTTTATGACAAAAGAACCGTTAAATGCCTGTAGCTTCTGCTAGCGTGCCTGGTGATTCTTTCATCATTTCTACAGTAATAAAACAGTGACTTTCCTCGTCACACTCATTATCGAACGTCTGCCACCATCTATGTAAAATCTCCTTTCTGGCTCTCACTCGATTTCGAATCCCCAGGATTATAAAGAGGTACAGGATTACAACTCATAGGGCAAACGCGAAACGAGGGAAATGAAATTGTGAAGCTACTGACATATGATTTGATTCGGGGTTGGGGATGGTTGAAGGAAATTGATGGTCTGTTGGGGAGGTAGTAAGAAGAATGGTAGATGGGTGAAAAGAATGGGCGATAAGATATAAATCAGAGCGAGAGAGGAAAGCTTCTCGTTATTGTTGCAAAAGGTGCTGAAATAACTTGAATATATTTTACGTCTCTCCGGCTCAGTCTGCTGATAATGTCAGGATGACGTTGACTGGGTATAGAGTTGGTTTTTCTCTGGGCGAGAAATTACCGTGATTCATTCTGCCTTGGTTCTGTTTGGAGTGTTTTTTTCATCACCAAGGTGAACTGTCCTGTTTAGTTGAGGTTTAATGTCTCGGTAAAATAAAGAAAACAATTCTGTGCAGTGTTGATTTTTTTTACCTCGACGAGCACCACTTACCACCACCACCCCGTAGAAAGTTGATGCCGATGTTGAGTTTTTTTCAGTTCAAACAAATGATGAACATAGGAAAATGTTAGATGGCCGTGGAATGGTGTTAGTATTGCTGTTCTGAAGGCTATTACCGTAAGAATTTTGCAGTCTACTCGATAGTGCAATGTAACTTGGTGGAATGAATTATGAGTCTCAGAGGAGATGAGATTTGTTGGAATATTGTAAAAAATGGGGGGAATTACCGGCAATATATTCATAAAAATATGACTAGTCTTAAATTAGTCGTGGGTAAGGAGACGCATAGTTTCACATACAGGTTCTCAAGCGTGACTTGACAAAGGAACAAAGTTCTTACTTAAATATTTATGTGTTCGTCTCGTTGAAAGTGTTTGCAAACAATCCTAACTCAAATAGCTCCTTATAGTGCCTTTTCTTGTTATTCGTATTTTTAGACACAAACACGAATAGGGGCAGCAAAAGTAGTCAAAATTTAACATGGAATATGGTGCGTTGTTGAGACATGAAATGGTGCTACGCTAGGTTCATATTGTCAAATGGAAACGTTATTTTTTCGTTTAGAAACCACCGAATCCTTATCAAATAAACCCAGTTTTATGATATGTATCTAGATAAGGCTCATATATCTAGATAAGGCTCATATATCTAGATAAGGCTCATATATCTAGATAAGGCTAACGAAACAAATGAAAATGAGCCAACGTTTTATTCAAAAACTCAGCAGAATTCGTGACAACAATAAAGACGATGAACTTCATTGGACCAAGTAGCGTCCGAAACTCAGCTGAATACTCAAAGCTAGACAGATTAAAATCGATGAATGTGACTTTAGCCCAGAAGATATATTATACTGAATATAAATTGTAAGGTTTACACTTAACGGCTCTAAATCACTCTTATTCTCATAAAAGTGTGGCATCAAAGGAAATGTGGGGGCGACCGACATCTAACAAAATTTCAGGCGTTGGTCTCATGAGCGAGCGAAATGCATAAACCCAGTCAGCATATACAGGTTTAAGCAGGATACAGTTCCACATTTCAGAAAATCGCTGAAAGGTAGGGGTCGTGAATGATGAGGTTTTTAGCAGCCAACCTGCTGTTGTTGCGTAAATAACATAGCTTTTCATGTTCACGCAACGTATTTCTCCTAATTGGCTCTTTTTATCGAGCATAGTTTAAAAACATAATTCTGTCTACTTTCAAAAGTTTAAATTGCTAGCAATCACAACGTCACTCTCACACTACTCTACGTTTTCAAATTCTTAATAATTATTCTAGAGAAAAAATTGCAAATCAATTTATGAAATATTCTGTTTACCCTAGCAAAAGGAAGCCAATTATCTGGTGCAATGAACTGTATTCTTATATCATCAAAGAGAAAATTGTTTGCTTTTCACTCCAGCTCGAACCTCGACATTTCTGGTCCACTTCTATGAAATCGAGCAAAGTAAAGAAATCAAAACACGGGGAGTGATTTTGTTGTTTGGTTTGTCAAGTGATATGAGTCATAATTTTTTATAAGTCACTGGTTTTTGGAGTGATTTCGTATCATTACTTTCGCAACATCAATGGATGACGACGTTTATGGAGACTTAATTTAGAATTTATTTTTTTTCCATCATTTGGAATCAATTGCTTGGATATCGCTTTCAAGCGTCTCACACTTTTCCGACTCATTGAGGACATTTTGTTTGTGCTCCATTTTCAATATCCGTCAGCTTGGTGAATTGGTATCGGTAGCGAAATCCCGGTCATATCGATTCTTCATCGAAACGACGTCATATACATAGAACCTAATTTTGAAATGAGAGTATGGAAATCATCAGCATCTTCATCATCCTCATCAACATCGTTTCGATTCTGAGCATAATATGCTACTCATCAGAATTTTCCCGGGAGTTGAAATGTGTATGTATCGTGTTCGTCGAAATGAGGATTACGAGATATGAAGACAGCCAGAAATGTGTTAGTTGTGCCAGTCGAGAGGCGACTTCAAGAGTCAACTCTACCTCTTGAAAATACGGAACAAAAATATGTCATCAACTTAAATAAAACTCTTCGAATCGAATTCCATTTCAGCTTGTCGTGTTTCTCATCTCTACCTTACTTTTTTTGAGCTATTTTCTACGTAATGGCAACCTAACGGAGGTGACATACCCCCTCGTTTTGCGGTAATTGCGTTCTAGCTCCCATTCTTCCGTTCTTTCGCAAAATTAGACTTCAATTTCTTCGACTCGGGTGAGAAAAATGAGTGCAAATGAAATGGCTTGTCAGCTAGCTCTACAAGCTAAGAAGGTTGAGTCTAGATATAGTGGGTAAAGAGCGAGATCAGAGTGAGAATCAGGAGCACACTTGAGAGAGAAAAATGTATTCTTATATACCTGCATACCTACATACCAAAAATGTGTTTAAATAATTTATTCTGATGCTTGATGTTTGCTTGTGTTCTTCTGCCACGATTTCATTTTTATTCGGATGAAAATGATGCAGAAGAGTTCATTCAACACGGAGGTCAGAGAAGTTTTTCGCATAAGAAACAAAGTTTCGATGTTGAGATAATTGTGTCGCCTGCAGGAAGATGAAATGTTCTTTGTGAAATTTTTGGAACTGTTACGTAAGATATCAAGTGAAAATTTATGACCCAATTAGTTTTTCGGTTGAAGAAAATTCGTTTGCCTGTAGAATGCCACTGTGTTTTCAACTAGTCAGCTCGTGGAGTTTGACGGGGAACGTAAGGGGCTATAAACAATTTCGCTTCCAGAATTAGAATAAAAAAGCTCGTATTAAATGTCACAAGAATAATGTAGTGCAGGTAGTGCGGTCGAAGATAAGCTTGGTTACCTCAAATTTGGCCAACTTGAGTAAAGTGAAGTGGTAGCGGTTCATTGTTTGCAAAATTCGAAACATTCATGGGGACAACCTATACCCTGTTGTATATAAATAATAGAAGGAAACAACCTGACTTAAATATAGCCATGATGGTGCCGTAATTAGTTCTACGATTTGAAGCCTTATTTATGTGTTGATTTGTACCCAAACTTCAAAGGTGTAAGCCATAAGTCCAAATCGATATCAGAGCGTATTTATAGTCATGCACTTTGGAGTCAAGCCTAATTCTGACTTGCTGTCTATCATCCATTTGAAGCTGATGAAATTGTGCTTCAAATACTGATATTTATGTTCAGCGTCGCTTTTTCTGGTGAGCTTCCTGTGAAGATTCATTCCGCAATATTGTACTTCGATACTTTGAAATATTGGTACATTGTTGAGACAAGTTCGCTATAACTATGCGAAAGTAACATGGACGGATTTGGTATAGTTCACCTGATTTTCCATTTTTTCTTTGGATCCTTAATACGTGAGCTGTGGATTTGCATTATTAAGTGGATAAAATGATGATGTCGTCCGCAAAGGTCGTTGTGGTTTTTATATCACTTATAGGAAATACGAATACAAGTCTTAAGATACACTTCATGCTAGATTTATTCGAAGTCTTGAGTTACGCCTAGAAAGACTGCTGAGCACTATTTCCTATTCTCTGATGCTGTTTTTGTGCCTCTCACGATTTGATGCACCTGTTGAACGGTTTTGTCAAGCCCTTTTAACCAAGCTGATGCTTGTATCCTCAGGAGTCGAAAGTAATTTTTACAACTTTTTTTTTATGACAAATCTTGCTTCGGTTCAGGGATCATTACAATTACCTCAGTTGTCTAGGCTTATTCGGTTCTGAACAAAGCGAAGAGTCAAGAGATCATAATTGGCGACAACTTCTTGAGCATGACATTGGTGATGAGATCAATGCCTGATCATTTTCTCAAGCATGTTTCGCAAATTTTAATATTTAAGAACTGCTTAAGTGAGTTTGCGAAAATAGTGGTTTCTGGTTCAGCGTCCATTTGCATCTCTCATTGGAAGCACCATGATGGTAGTTTTTTTCCTGCTTTTCACACCTAGTAATCGATGTTGGTTTTGTGGGAGTGAGATTCTCTAGGAATGATTGAATCTGCCACAAATTGACTTCCTCATGTGACAGTCTCAGCTTTCTAGGAGTCTTATTTATTTGAGCTAGTCTTAGAAATTGAAAGTCTGAAGAAAGTTGTTGTACATTTGCTGCATTTTATAATTAATGTGTCTTATTTGCTCTTGCCACAAGATGTTGTAGCATATAATTAACTGCAAAACAAACTATTATACTAGAGAGTGAAGAATAGGTTTTAGTGTGCTCGAATCTCTGACGATTTTCGCGTTTAAAGTTGCCATTGAAATAAGTGGCCATTGAATATTACTCCCCTAATTGATAATCTACTCTCCCGAATCGCCAGTGTCCTAAATATCTCGGTTGATGTTTTAGAATATCTTCTTGCTTTAGCAATTCGCCCAAATCAATAATTGAACCAGTTGTGGTCTTGGTGTTTCAGTTCAAAGCTAATAAGCTAACCTTCATTTTCCGAACACACAGTAAGTGGATTGTAATTTGCTAAAGTTTTATTTGAATGTACGCATTTCGGAAAGAAAATTACCCGGGTGGCTTGAACGCCGCCTGCTACATGGCCAGATCCTAGTACTAATTCGTTCATAGAGTGGCAACTTAGATCTTGCACCGGACGTTAAGGTAGCTTTCTAGTAGCTAGGTACCTACGTAAAATGATTCTTCGAACCATCACATCAAATTCGTTCCCAGTGGCTATTAAATTATGTCCCTGCCAAACGTAATCAGACAATCTTGCATCCCAGGTGATGCAAATTCTCATACGTTCTTCGATCTTAGGTTTTGAATATAAGATAACTGCACTCAAAATTCCTTTCACTCATCTAATTCTCTCTGTGATGCAAGTAAAATAGTGCGTTTCAGATACTATCTGATTCTGAGAATGAAAACGGGGAGATCGGGTACACAGCGACACATTCGTGGGGACGGCCGGTGCCCCGATGATTTTATGAAAAAACTCTGTGCTCCTACTGACCACTAGATCATTGTATCAAAGTATGTCAGGTTAAATTATTTTGGGGCTTATGATCTATTGAATTGATAAAGGTCAACTCCATACTTGCCTCTTTAGGACGATTAATTTAATTGATAAAATTCCATACCTCTCTGGGTCCTTATTTTTTATTTTTGTTTTTATTTTTAGAAAACCAATAGCATTTATGAGAATGCCAATCATAGGAAGGACGAGAAATGAAGTACAAAGTTTCTCAACGAGAATGCAATTGCCAAAACAATTATGGAAAAATAATTTTAAGTTTAAAAATTTTAGGCGGAAGATGCCTCAATCAATTACATATTAAAAACTAACCAGGACTCTGCATCAAATCTCCCTGTCATTTCCCTTTCGTTTCCTCCTGCCTTCCGAGCACAGAACTATGCAATACCCACCCTGAAACCAACCATCACAATACTAGGCAGATAGTTCTTACAACAGCACAACCTCTCGATCCATTCCAGCGAACATTCTTCTTCGACCTTCTCTGTTAATTCGTTGTCTGGGGTCTTATGTTCGGCGAACCGTTAAAAAATTTCTTAATGGCTGAGCAAACCAATCTAAAAATAAGAAAATAATGAAAATGTTCTTGTACTAAAGCTTGGAAAAAACATACGGACTGTATATCGTAGGAAGTTGGTATTCGTAGTGCGCAGAGTAAATGAGCGACAGATACAAGAACTTTGCGTTGAAGTGCCATTAAGACTACCATCGTCATCAGCATCACCATCATCGTCTTCACCACACACACACTCTAAGCGAATCATCTTCTATGAAATCGAATATACGTGTACAATTCGAGTTCAAACAATATGTTGGAAGCGAACCCGGTGGCCGTAAGATAGATGAGCACGCGGGAGCCTTCAAAACATAGCACATGAGAATCGAGGAAAGGAAATGAAAAGAAAAATCATTTGGTTGTTGTTGCGTGTGTGGAATGTTAGATTCTGAAGAATTCAACAATTTGTTGTTATCTTTCGAATGAGTGATTTTCAAAACGTCGACTTTGGCGCATTGTTGTTGTTCTTGTTGTAAGTGCTGTATTCGTTGGGTGTTGATGTTGACGTTGGCGCTAGCTATGAGTGGTCAAGAAACATATATATCTTACTACCCCCCATTGATACTGGCAGGCTCTTTTTGTTCTGCTCAGATTTAATTTTCTGTTCCTTGAAACGAACACAAAAGTGCTAACAACTCAGAAAGAGATGAAAGAAACGAAACGAAGTTTAAAGAATTTTTTTCGTTAGAATAATTGAATGGAAATTGTTTCGATAGAAAATTGTTTGAATGACATAGTGTGTGGAGGGAATTATCGGTGTAGCGAAGTAGATCATCGTTCCGCAGCATTTTGGAAGCGATATAGATATGAATCCGAAGAGGGGTCCTTTATAGCGAATTTGTCCCTTGACAACACATTTAGGGTCTCGGTGGTGATAAATACCATGTTCACACAATCGAACTTTTCGCGAGTGTAAAATGGTTAGTCTCTGGCCTCATTTTGCTTCGGATTTGCCTTAGGTTTCTACTCAGAGCTAGGCTAACTCCTCCTCTCCTTCGTAGCTGGATTTGAACCCCGGACCACACACATTAAGACCCAAAGCTCCAATCATTGTGCTATGCAAGCTTCGGAATTGTCCATTGAATTATTTTGAATTCCACACAATATCCTTCTTTATTCACCAGATTTCACAATAAATGCAACATGCATTTAAACTTGAACAAGTTCACTCAACTGCATCTGAAGAGAAATTTCGTTTTGTTTTCATTTGCTTTAGACCACGATTTCCGAAGCTGGGCATCTCATCGGCTGACTAATGGGCTACTTCTTCTGTTAATGTTGCTAAGAAGCCGCCTGCAGCTCAGAATGCGAACAATGGTCTACGATGAGGCCAATGATGGCTAACAATAGAGGTCGTCTGATAGGTTCCGCTCTATATTTTCACCATCAACGTCCGCATGTCCTCGACAAGTCATCGTCCATGCTACTGCCAGCATGTCAGGCCAATCGTATCTCAAATAACCCCGGCAGCACAAGTTTCCTAGCCTAGCAACAGACCGCCCTCAACGAACGTTACGACAGTTCCGATGTCATGATATTTCCACATTTTCTAGATTCCCAGCTGCAGACTGAAAAGATGGAAACAGGCAATAACAATAAATCCACTACATCCATAAAATGCATGAAACTGCTTAAAAAGCATAGTCCTTGAAAATGGTCGATGCCCATGCATACCATGCTGCCTGGCTGGCTTAGTTTGCACGCAGAGTGCTTGTTGGCTGGCAGTGAGCGGTGGTGTGTTCTGGCTCCCATTGCTTGCCAATTCATCCATAAGCAGATTCAACACCATCACGAAGAACATGTGTAGAGAAAAGCCAGCCAGCAGCCAGGCAGTCCGGCAGAAGAAAAAATGCGAAAAAAGTGGCAAGTAATTCCTTCTCAGGTTCTTCTGTTCTTTGTTAACAAATTTTCGAAGCAATCCACTATACGTACTATAATTCGTGGAATGAGAGGTCGACCGATGTTCACAGCAAGAGTCATTCAAAGGCAGTTCAATCCAGTCAACGTTCGAGGACAATGACTCACCTCTAAAAGACCACACTCATACTTTCGAGCCATTCCCATTTACCTCAGCCTAATTAATAGATAAACTCTGCACGTACCTGTACTAGACATTGAAAGCGCTTCAATTCAACGCTAGAGTCGCACCGAGGACCATCGTAGAAAACTACGAAATTAAACGCAAAATTATAAATGGAAATGAAAAGCTAGTGCTGCTGCTGGTGTGACTTTGTTGGCGTTTTTCATGAGCGTTCGCACCTTAATTTCAATTTCAAGTTTAAGGTCGGTCGATTGAACGAGCGAGCTGACAAGCTAGTTGGCAATGGCTGTAAAAGCAACTAAAGACTCAAGTACTGCTTGACTGTTCAATATGTTAATTTTTTGGGGTTGTAGGCCTGTTACAACGATTACAATCCAGATATAGATATTACGCAGTAAACAGAGTAAGTTACAAGTTCTGAAGGTAAACTGGATTGGTAAACAAAGAAGGGCACCACGTGTACGGGCCATTCAAGTACAAACCGAACCTTTTGCGTTCTTGTAAGAGTAAAACCATTGTTTTTTTGTTTTTAGTAGGAAATCATTTATCAAATGTAGAATTTGTTGTTCAAATGTAGGATTAGATGTAATATGCCGCATAAATTGTTGATTTGATGTAATTCGGTGGGTACCCACAGAGTTCCGAATTTGGGCCTAGTCTGTTTTTTTTCAAGTACAAGAAATATAATTTGAAGAAATGTACATAAAGTTGTGGGTTCAAGGCTATGTTTTTACGGTTCGTGGGAACTTAAAAGCTGGGAAGCGGAGGATAATCACTACTTGAAATTCTTGAACCGTTTTTTGTGTCCATTATCTTGAAGGTTTTGATCTGAAGTACGTGCTCTTGAATTACTTAAGAATATTCTTAGATTTTGTTCGAATGATTGTTTCAAATATTTTTTCCTAAAACTCATTGTCGATCAAATCATTTGTTCTCGCAATCAGTCATCGAAAAAAATATCAAATTTAATTTATTAGAGTGGGAATTCTTGTTGCAATTTTATTAGATACTTATTGTTAAAATATTGACTAGTTCCGAAAAATTTCTTGATTTTCAGCAAAATGTAGCAGGATACTTTTTACTGTCTTACAAGCCATTCATAAAATATTCGATTTTTTTCAATTATTTTAAACAAAAGTAGAGATAACAGTGTGCGAGTGCAAAAATAATAAAAAAGATAGTTCCTCATTATCTCAGGCATTAAAAAAAATTTTCCATTGCAAGATAACTCTTCCACACATATTTTGTGTTTCCAGCTATCATGTTTGTGTGGAATGTTCTCATTACTATGTGTTTGTGGTAGTCTTTTTGTAGAATTTCCCAATCGCAGTCTCATGCGTGAGTATGGAAGCCAAGAAAGATTCATTTGGGGCCAGATAAAATGAAGAGCTGATTAGAGATATGAAAATAAGTATAATTTAAGGAAAATATTGATAGACTTAAGTGATGTTTTTTTTGTAAGATGTAAATGGTTGAATTAAATCAACTAGATTAACTTATTGTACCTGTCAAAACTAAAGATTTTAAATGAAAGGCCCACTTTTCCTTTAGATGCTAGATACGAGTGATGAGCCGCACCTCTGTGAACCGTGGTTAATGTGCGGCACAGATCTGTGTACTGTGCAAGTGCGGCACAGTAAAATCGTTCCAAAAGTAGACTTGTACTGGCAATATAGTTCTTTACAGCCCAGCCAGTTATACACATAAATGCAGCACAATGTCGTGATGGCAAATGCACGTACGCCACACGTTGTACTATGTTGGTTTTGTATATTACAGTGTTCTGGACTGAACATCAGACACACTCTGTGTGTGTGTTTTTTAGTTTGGATTGGAATGTCTGAAAGAGAATTAAAAATAGTAACAATACAGTTAAATGAGGCAAAAGCACTTAAAGGGCGCTGTGAAATTCGGAGTGAAAGAGTCTTTCTGTGGGATGGCTAAACAATTGTGGTGAACTTTTGACATTGGGCAAACTAGGGTAGTTCTTAAACTACGAAGGAGTTTCTTCCGCACAGAGGTGGATATTGGCTGAATTGAACATTGTTTGCTCGACAGGCATGTATCATCCCTTACAACGACTTCTGCCGGAGCTATAGATGCGCTATTACAATGAACAATAAAGTATTGCAATGAATGGGCCCATGTGTCTAAGTGTACCTTCTCTGTAGTGTGTTTGAAGGAAGCAGCCGCAGAACCTAACCTAACAGTAGAAGCTTGCATTGACGAAAATTATAGTTGACTCATTGGGCTCCTAGCAGTGGCCTACTGCTAAAGTCTGCTTATTTTTAGGTTAAGAACGAATAGAGTTCCAAATGAAAAGTGTATTCGGGTCTTGCTAGGAAAGCTACTGAATACAAACTTGATATCTGACACTGAGGCTGATGAGAAAATCACAAAAGCTTCATATTGTTGAAGTCAAGTAATACCATCTCCAACAGTAGGTCGTTCAATGAATAAATTTTTTTACAAAAAAACTAGTATTCTCTTCAATTTCTGAATTTAGTTCTTACAATTTTACTCTGCTTCAATAGGTAAATGTAATATTCACAGAGTTAGCGCAAGACACCTTTAGAGTCCTTTCCACGGTAAATTTTTGGAGTACTCAGGGGCTGGAAACCACCCAATCGCTCTGAATCCGCGGAAAGAGGAAGCCGGAAAAGCTTTAGCAAGCTTCTGCCCCTTGAACGTTAAAGTATTGCTCCTGCAATGATGAAAGTAATTGTGGGAATCCATATAAATCCTAAAAAATATCGTGGCCTGGCTTGGCTTTGGCCTTTCGTCAATTTTAAGTTGCGGGCGACCTCCTGCACAATGTAACTTGGTTGCATCGGTGAATCTAGTCTTTGTTTACAAGATTGAAGTGGTATATAAGCACTTGTATCTAAGTTCAATTGATTTTAAAGTTGGAGATGGTTAAATCCATCCCAGTTCGAGCTCTCAACCAAGTTTTGGTGTGCATCCTAACCTAAACTGAACCTTCTCGCTTTGGATTGAAGGTTCATAAGTGGATGAAAACACTCCAGCCATCCAAGTAGTGGGATGCATGTCTGATTTTTGTTTCCATTTTTTTTTCACTAAAACACGCTTTCACAAATGTTTGTTGTTTCTATTACGTAGCTTTACTCCTGTTACTCCTCAAAGTTTTTGCGGATCAAAAAAGTCTTCCAATTGGTCGATTTATGCCTCGCAAATACTTAAAGCAAAATAGATCTGAAAAGAAATGCGTAATGAGCTCTTAGTTTGACAAGAGCTAGGCGTATAACTCTGTCTGTAGAAAAAATTTCATTTTTCATTTGTAGAAAATTCATTTCATTTGTAGAAAATTTAAATTCAAAAACCTATTGTGCATGTAATTAAAGCTCAGGCTTAATGTTACGACAATTAGGTCTTTAATCAAAGAATTTTGTTTAATCAAATCAAAGGCTTGACAGAATGTCGGTCAATACGTTTTGAAATTGTGAATTAGTTCTTGTAAAAACTCAAAGGTTTGGAAAATTAGCCTGCTAAGCAAAGTGACCTCAAAGAGTGAAGTAGGTTTTTCGGTAGAGCTCCGAAAAATGTCTGCTTTACAAGGTTAAATCAATGTCAGCTTTGCAAGGGTTACCCGATATCTTGTGGTGAAATGCGCGCATAATAACCTCGTTCTTACTGGTCTTATAAATTCTCCTTCATAAAGCTTTTCACTGGAACTTAACAAGTTACGATCAGCATAGATCTTTGCGTAGATGGTGTAAACTTACTGACTCGCAATGTGTCCACTGATGAAACTTCCTCCATGATCATCGGCCAAAACTGTTATTTGACTTCTCCATTTTAATTTTGTTGCATTGTAACCACAGTAGAAAATGGACCCTGAAAAATTTCAGGTATATGCAAAGTATATAGCCGAAAACATCGAAACTGACTTGAATTTTGGGGAACATGTTAACTTCCAAATTTTTGGCAAACTACCCTATAATCTGTCCAAAAGTAAAATGTTTTAATAATGCCAATAGTATCCCATGAGACCAAAACTGAGAACTTCTTGCATTAAAGTTATAGTTAGAGTACCATTAAAGCTAACAGCTTCCGTAAAATCGATCCACTAACTTTAACACTTGCGATCCTGCTATCTGCTGTCAAGAATTCATCTACAGTGCAGTGTCCTGCCCTTTTAATAGAACTCTTTAAAATCGCTATACTTAACATCAGTTCCTGGGAACACTCATTTTCTTAAGGATCTTCTTATAAAAAAAAACCTCATGACTTGCAGTAAACTCTTCCAAGACAAGCGCATCCTCTTCATCAAAGCTTTGACCTACAACACATCCTTTAAAAGAAAATTGCAAGAGACTCAAACTATCCACTAACCCCAGTCACTTTCATAAAAAGGCTTAATAGTTTATGAGAGCATTCTGAACAGGACATGGTTTTTTGTCGTTGTAGATATTCTACTTTAAGCTCTTGTGGATGTCACACAACTCCTACAATTTCTTTATACTATGTATCGTTGTTCTCAAGAATTTTTAGCCTCCTTCTTCGCCTCCCAGGATAATGCTCCATACACACGAGACCCGGATGTCGTCGACGATGATAATAACGACAACGCAACAGCGATGATGATGATGGCAATGGTTGCGCCTGGTGGTAGTGCTAGCGTTGCGATGATAATGGTGTAATAGCAGATTACAAATTGTATAAGATGCAAACTCTTGTTCGCTCGTTGTTGTTTCGTCCTTGTTGATGGTTTTTTTTTCAAGCCCTTTCATTTATTTCGCTCTTTCGCATAGCAACAGTTTGTGAGTCCCATTGCCGCAAAGACGACAATATCGCGCCATTCGAGTCGTTTGGAAATCTGTTATCTTCAGGGAATCTTTTTTGGAACAACAATGATTATGATGCGATCGATAGATAGATGGATAGATTGACAGCCAACAGAAAAATCGTTTGGTTCTAAGCTTGTTAACAAGGAAATTGTTAGGGAAGTTATTCGATAACAAATATATACGCATTATGGTGATGTGATTGGTGGGAAATGTTTGGTGGATGCTTGTTTTTGTATTTTCAGAGTATATATATGCCTCAGTAATGACCTGAAATGATGGCAAAATAAATTATCTAGATATTTTTTCCTAGGCTATTGCATTTGTTGGTTTCAGCAAATCAGTTTAGTTGATGTAAATAAAAATAAACTTCTTGGAGCTCTCGATAATCCCTACCGGATAATCTTTATATGCTGCTAAGAAAAAAATGATAAAGTTATATGTAATGAGCTCTGACTGTTCAAAGAATATTATCGATCCTATGAGCTTATAAGTTTTTTTTTGGAAAATTTTATGATACACGACAATGGGAGATATCTTGCTTGCGCTAAGGAGACGGCGTTAAGTAGGTCGCTTAAAGCTTGGGGAATCTAACTAGATAACCTCGACTCACGATTGGGATCAGTTAAGAGACTTGTTGGGAGAGGCCAAAAACGTACTCCGATTTGAACGGAGATGATGGTGATGCGCCTATAATCCTATTTCAAATTTTGGTCCTAACTGAAGAGACCAAATCAGGAAAATTAAAATTTACTTCAAAACCCTTAAATACTCCCGAAGACTGATAAGATTCATTTAACCTCAAAAACCTTCCTCTTTACTGGCCGAATAAAGTTAAACCAACCGTTTGAATCTGACCACATATCCTTTTGAATGCATCTATAAATCTTCCAACATTTTCGAAATCTCAGCAAAAACTTCCTGGTTGATCCATACTTTCAATGCATCATCACATCGTGCCAATATCGGAGCATATCCTTATAAAACATCCCCATGCATTATCTCTTTCAATCAACTATAAATCCTATAATATCTCTATAAAGGACCTTTTACAAGCTACATCATCGGGTTGTACGTACAACTATCTAGTTAATCTCTTTGCAAGAGTCTTGTCGTTGTAGTATGATATCCTTGCATCGTTCCATGTGTCGTAAACTTTTGTTTCATCTAGCTGTCATAGTATCCATTTATGGTTCCATTCTGATCATCATCTTTCTAGTCAATCTTGTTCTTGTTCTGTAAAGGACACGATGTTGGTAACTGCATTGAAATCATACAAACTATAGTAAAGTTTTGTATGGAATCTCTTGGCTTGGCGAGCTTTTATACAAGATTATACTGCTTCCTTAACTCTTCCAACTGCTGCACATACACAACATATTGTTCGTAGACTACAAAAATAATTTGATGGAAAATTGAAAAATATGAAATGAAAATCGTAAAGACAGTAGTGGATGATGGAAGATGTTGTATTTACTGATGCTCAGTGCACTATCTGACTCCTATTTTACTACCAGAGCAACCCGTCCTTATTCGCGTTGTTTTCCTTTCGTAAAGATTTAACACTATGTTCGCTAGTGTATAATATTATATCTTATCTGGCATTTCATCCACTCCTTCGTGTAGCCTTGGAAAAGGAATTTTATAATACGCTCTACTTAGTTTCTTCGTTCTGACAAGCCATTGTAAAAGAAGGGCGAATAAGGTGAATGACGTATAATTTTCGCACTACATCATGTTTTCTTTAGCTTCCTACGAGCAGACAGTAGTCAGGAAAAGTTGGGGAGCAAAATGGCTTGGTAACATGCAGTAAAGATAGTGAAATATTTTATTGTGATGATATGGACATAACGGTAACAGTAGCAATAGGAATCCCAGATGATAGTTCGAATAGCGAAACAAAAAGTCAAGGAAGTAGCAAAGGATAAAATGTTTTTGCATCCATTTTATCAATGTCTTTTTAGATAAAAATGAGGATACTTCTGTACAGTTAGATGTAGGTTTTTCTTGGAAAGTTTTCACTATGTGTGTTCTTATTATGGTCTATTTGACAGTAAGGGTATTGTAAATTACACATAAAATTCAGTTACAGTAAATGTCATGTTTGGCTTATGTGAAAATCATCAGCTTGATAAGAAAATAATGATATAAAAAGGAAACATAAAAGGCCACGAAAAAGTAGCATGGCAACATGCTGATGTCTCTTCTTTTCCAGCCATTTAAATTTCGTCCTAATTCAATTTGAATTGTCACAACTCTGTCAATTATTTGGAAATCTCGGGGTGTCGGCCGTCCCCACGATTGTTTCGTTGCACTCATAATTTGGCATTCTTATTAACTTTAAGGTATTGCTATAATATTTTTGATATGATTTTTTTCGGGTGCTATATTCTTGGAACATAGTGCTTAAGAATTAGCATAAAAATGCACTATATCATTGAAATATTTTTTGCCTCCGTAAGCCACAAGCTATGAACCACCGATTAAAATAATGGGCAACGACTAAAAAAAAAGTTGGTCTATTTCCATCGATCTAAATGAAGTCTATTTTTAATGTCAAGCATTTCAACGACTATTTCAATAGGCGACGTCCATGACAAAAAACCTTTGATGTATACCAAAATAAGTAACGAATAACTGTCATTTTTTTCAAATCAATTTCAATTTTCCACAGAACTGAATATCAACTTTTGAAGCCGGTCTGGCTCATATCCAGACAATGATTAAACATTCGTGTATTTCATGTCCAATTAGTCTCCTAGAATAATTTATGACCACATATACATCCATCCATACCTCCGATTCACTCATCAACCATCTATGCCATTCGTCGTCACCCATCCAACAAAGTCCCTGACCATCACAACAATTCCACTCAAGAATGACCAACACCATCGTGTTTTCTTCGTCTCTATTCCCTTCGTGACTTTCTTTTACTGGAAATTTTTTTCCAAAATTCTCGAGCTGAACAAAGTAAGAACCGGCTCAATTACTTGAAAAAAAACTCTGTGGACATAAGACATTAAAGTTTTGATGCTAGTCATGCAACTCAAGCAGACACCACTTACACAAAGCAGCAACATTCTTTTTGAAAAGGAAACTTGTAACACATGTTTTCTTGGGTCGATAGTCGCCACTACTGACTCATGTGTTGTAACTGTGTCCATTATAAAGAATGCTGTCTGTTGTTGTTCTTGTTTCATTTGATTTAAAGTTGCAGAGACAGCTACAATAGCTACGTATACAACGTGGACTGATTTAGGGATTGAGATTGAAACAATGGAAAGTCAACAGGTTGCTAAACTCCACTGTTTCAATCTCAATCCGGTTTGAATTCACTTTCAAGTCGCATTGTATACGTAGCTTGTGATAGTTACAGTGACTAAAATTATGTGTGAATTTTTCTAAATGATATCTTAAATTATGTTTTGGGACCCAAATGTGACATTACACTCAGAAAAGTCCGAAGTTGATAGAACGAAAAATCAAAGCTCTGCAGGAATGAAATAACGACACTAATCTTGTCAAATCACATCCATCTTTTTCTCCCTAAAGACTACAACTTAATACGCCAGCATAAAAATCACATAAAAGCTCCTGCAATATACCTGACAAAAGTCATTTTAGATCATGTCACAACGTCAAAGATTAGCGCACTGAAACATAAAAGCCACACTTTTCACTATCAGCTTGATGCATCCAATTCGAACGAACAACACACCAGATGGTAAATTCGTATTAGTAAAACGTAGCAGTAAAACGTACTTATGCACAAACATACCCAGAGAAAATGTCAAGAATATTCTAACATAATTCTGGAAAAAAGAATATTCATTTCTGACAAAACTTCTTGTCATTTATAATATATCTTTTTGGTCTTGGTTGTTCTTGGCGTCAGGATGTAGAAAATGAATTCCCACGTAAAGTATTTTTCGTGATGCCATGTAAAATGTGCATTAGGTTGACAACAGAAGCAAATATCATGTATAAATGTTTGCTTGATGGAATGTCATGGTAAATTCTGGAATTGCAAATTATCTTGAGTAATATTCCTGGGCTAACAAGATTTAAACTTTTATAAAAGAAACACAAGACATTGAGTATAAGGCATATTGCATTATATTTTCGCTGTTGACTGGCGATAAGTAGTGGAATGATAAAGGTGGATTATTAATGTTATGAGATAATCCGTGTGATGGAAAAATTTAGGATGCGAAAAGTTGAAAATATCGAAAGAAGGTAGTTGAAACGTATTGATTTTCTAAGCTAGATTTGATGAAGATTTAGAAAAGTATATTTACAAGGAAGCTTAGAAGTGAGCCGATCAAAATGGGCCGCACAAACAACTGAGCCAAGTAAGTCAGCACATTTCAATTCCATCGCAAAAAGTCACCATTCAGGACTTTGTCATCATCATGAAATTTGACTCTTGGCAAATCACACCTATCTTAAACAGAAGTGAGCTTGTAATAATCGTGTGATCGTCGCACAGAGCTAGGAGCAGTGCGCTTAGTAAATGACCATATGTGATGATTGATAGCACAGCTTAGGTAAGTTTTGTGCTGGCTCATTGCAAAACCATCGTCATTCAGGCTTTCGAAAATTTGTGTGCTGTTCATCTCTGAATACAATCGTAAAAGTGAAGCAGCTACATACAGGCAGCACTCTAAATGCTGTTTTAAATGACTGTGAGAGAGCGAGCCACTTAAAAGAGTCGTTATGCCCATCAATACTTTGTAAATAATTTGTAAAAGTAAAAATCGGGTTTTAGTAAGGCCTTATTATGGTGGAAGTATACATTATCCTGAAACCTGTTCAAAATCTTTACTGTAAAGTTACCTTAATTTTGGTATCGATTGGATAAAACGTCACTAGATGGCCCAACACATCCTCTGAGGTTCGTATTTCTCAAGATATATGTATTCTGGCATTCTTTTTGCTTCCCACTATCGATATATGCTATTAACCTTCCTCGAGTGATTCAGCACATATGGAAAACAATACCTGCAATGTCTAAGCCAAGGATGGATATTTCTATTTAACAACTTCATACATGCAATAAACAAAACAGTTAATTGCTGTTGGAAACGGAAAGATAAACTTGTTTATCACAATTCATTGTCCGAATTTTCGCAATATAATATGAATTAGTTATACAACTCTCAACTTTTAAAATGTCCAATGAATTACTCTAATCAACAAGTTAATTTTCTCATCCAGAATTTACTCCTTAGTTACTCCTTAGTACTTACTCCAGAGTTTATTCCTTGAGCTGATCCTTGTTAAATAAGCAATCGTTGAATTTGATTGACATGAAGCTATATTCTGTTTGATAAAAGAAAACTCGAGCTACTTGGCTTCAGGGTGTCGGTCGTCCCCACGAACGCTATAGGAACCGGTGATCTTGTCTATGCTTGATGTAGTAGACCTCCGATTCGATACCCTCAACAGCTTTCAGACACAGCTCCAACAACCAGGACTGTCTTTGTGTCTCTTTCCAATAATTTTAGCCCCAAAGTCTGTCGGAGCTGATTTTTTTTCTCCCTGTCACAATATCGCTCCTATATGACAATTATTTTCAATTACCATCGAAAATGTTTATTCAATTAAATAAGAAACTATTTTTCGAATATTTTCCTCCGTTCAAAAACATGTATATTCGAATTTTAGACCGACCAAAGTCAGTTACCCCTTCCTATGTTCAATTCCGATGTATCGCTCAAGCCACTTTGATGAAAAACCCTTAGCCAACAAAACCCGACATAGACGTAGGTATCCGCCATCCTCTCCAGCCATCATCAAAAACCGACATATATTTTATTGAACAGAACAATTCAAGAGCTATCCTAGCAATAATACAATTGTTTCGACGACTAAGGGGTTAGGGTGAATTATGTGAAGTGTGTCCTCGAAAAATAATCCTTATTTTCCTTTTCCACTTCTCTCTCGCTCTTGCTCTATTGTCATGGTTCATTATAAGCCGTTCGTACCCGTACCTCGCTAAGGGTGGTAATATGATGTGGGTTGTTTTCGTTTCGTTCTGTCAGCTCTCCAGTTTTGTTTGCTTGCAATTTTTTGCTGGCTTCAGTCGAGTATCCTTCAAGTAATATATAAATACGTGCGTATTGAAATTATCGACTGCGATATTTATTTTATTTGCACGATTGATAAAGGACAAGAAGGACTTGAATTTGCCAGCTAGCAATCTGTCCACCTTCAGACCATAGAGATAAATATTGTACGTGTGTGAAATTTAATTCGAAAATTTCCTGTTATCTCTGATCGATTGAAAAAGTTGAGCAAGCAGCGCATGGTAGATGATTGAACCCTGCACTGAACACGACCGGAAAATTTTTGTGTAAATTTAATGTATTACCCCGGTGATATTCAAGAACGGTATCGAGCTACAAAACATATGAGGGAACATTATTCATTCAGACACAAATATACTATATAGTCCTTGTGTAATAGAGGCACCGAAGTTTTTTTAAAAATGGATTCTTGTTTCCAAGTGGGAAAGGGATTGAAAACTGCACACAAGTATAAAGCCAGTTTGTTATGTGAAATCAACCCTCGGCATGAATTTGAGTTATTTGTTTTATTAGTTCATTTTTTCGTTGGGAAATATGATGTCCTGTCACTATTTACCCCTATCATATATTCATTCACCTCTCTTGGAAAACCTTTCGAATTTGCAGCATGCCAGACGAGTATGTCATGTTAAAGAAAGGACAGGGAAAAAAGAGTAGATATATCGATGAAGTTGGAGAACAGGGATCTGTATGTAATGTGATGTGTTATATCATGAGATGATGATGCACAGGCATATTTTTATTGATCTTTTCTTTCTCTTGCACTTTGTGAAATTGTTAAAAAATATAAACCTATAAAAAAATTAATTTGCTAGTCATAGGTTAAAAAAAAATTCGAAATTAACCCTCGATGTGGCAGTTTTTGCTCGATGCCAATTTCGGGTCCAATCAATTTATCCGTGCTCAATTCACTCCTTTGGGGCCATTTCAATTAGTATATGCATACTAAATTACCCAATTCAATTATTAGACCTAAAAATTGCTCTTATCTTATTTTAAGGAACCGAATTTAATTGTTCGGCTCGATTCGTATTGTTGAGCTCCATTATTTGTTTGGGCTCTGTCTCTGCATTTGGACCCAACTCAATTTTAAAATCAATTGATTGGCCTCAACTTCGTTTCATTTCGATGAATTTTTTTTTTAGCTAATTCACATTTTTTAGGCCTAAATCGACTTGCTCCACTTTATTAATTTGGGTATTTACTTTTTTAAAAGCCCAATTCATTGTTTTACATTAACCTTTTCCAGGCGAATTCAATTTTTAAAAGCTTTATTCAATTTGTCGGAACCTCTATTCAATTTATTGGGACCTCTATTCAATTTATTGGGGCCTCTATTCAATTTACTACCGAAACCTCAGCTCAATTATTTGTATCTCTATTCAATTTGCTGGGCTTTAATTCAATGTTTTGGTTGTCTATTTAACCCTTTAGCATTTTGATTCAAAGTTTTGGACCTCTATTCAATGTGCATCTAATCAAATGTTGGGCCTTTGTTTACTCTTTTGAGGTTCCTATTTAATTTGAAGGCCTCGTTTCAATATTTTGGGCCTATTGTCAATATTTTACGTCTCCAATTTATTCTATGGGCCTCTATTAGATTTTTGGGGCCTCTAGTAAATTTTTTTAAACTTTTATTCGATGTATTGGGGTTCCTAATCAATTTCCGTGCCTCTATTCAATGTTTTAAGGCCTCCATAGAATGTGTTGTGTCTCTATTGAATATTTCGAGGCCTCTAGTTTGGCCTCAATTCAATTTATTTTTCGAATCCTATTCGATTTTTGATGGCTCAACTCATGCTTTACGGTCTCGATTAAATTCTTTGGGGCTTAAGTAAATTTTTTGCGCCCAATAAACTTTTTTAATCAATTTTTTTCGTGCCGTAATCTAATCCAATTTCTGATTCTTTAATATATATTTTTGGTTGAATTTAATTTTTTGGACTGAAATCAATTTTATGGGCTTCAAATCAATTTGGTGCGCCTCAATTCTACTTTTTGGGTTTCAACTTCATTTTGGTCCACCAATTCAATTATTCGGAGCTCGTTTCAATTTCGGGAAACCAAATTCATTTTATTTTGAGTCCAATTCAGTTCTTCGGAGCTCCTGATGAATTTTGGTGGTCTAATTAATTTTTTTTTGTTTTTTGGTGCGATTCGTTTCTCTGGGTCCATCTAATTTTTCTTAATACAATTCATTTGTTGAAGCCCCATCCGAGTTTTTTTTTGTCAGCTCCAATTGAATTTATTTTTGACACCCAATTCGGTTTGTTTTTTAGGCTCAATTAATATTTGGAGCTCCATTCAATGGTTTGACCCCATTCAAATTTTTGACGCTAATTTCAATTGTTTTATTGATTCAATTCAATTTTTGACACCAAATGAATTTTTTGGCACTTAGTAACAATTTTTAGGCTCAAGTAATTTATAGGGCTCACTTAGTAAAACATTTTGAGTCTGTTTTTGGGCCCGAATAAATTGTTCTTTTGTTTCAAATCGGCATTTTTGCTTGTTTACAAATCCACCACACCATTAAATATTCCGAAAATTGGTGATCAGTTTCAGCAATATTTAGGACAGCTCTGCAATACCCCAAACGCAATGCCAGGTCAGTACGAAAGAGCTGTTGAACCATTGGAACTTTGAAGGAACTTTGAATTCTGCTACGCGATATAGCTAACTGTGCCGAACGCCATGAGGTTCATGTTTCAGGGTTTTCTACAACACCTTTTTCTAATGAGGTTGATGTTTTCACCCGATCGTTTAAAATGAGGTCTGCCTGTATACCTGACATCTCAAATGCTCCAATATTGTTCAAATGTGAGCACCGTAGCATGAGCTGTAGGAGCTTTAGCAGCACTGAAAACTCTTATAAAATCGACGGTATGAACATTGGGCTCCCAAACTTAACGTCTGAACTAAAAACAACAAGAAATTAAATGTACAAAAACACAATTTTTAATCGGAAAGATACTGTTTGTCCACCCTGTATATCTGTTCCAAATAAATATGTCCAGCCCAAATAAAATGTTTTGGTCAAAGTCAGTTTTTTTCGTTTCAAATCCAATTATTTTGGCCCGGTTTTGTTTCTGAGTCCCAGTCAAATGTTATTAATCCAAATCAATTTTTATTGTTTTTATTTTTCAATAAATTTTTTCATATATTTATTTTCTTTAATATTTATTGTATCCCATTCAATGTCAAATTTTTAGGGCACAAGTTGATATTTGGGACTACAACATATTTTTTTCGATGCAACATATTTTTTCGATTCTTTTCTTGAAGTTGAATTTCTTGGTTCAAATTATTTTATTTGGCACAGTTCAAATGTTTTTTTTTTTTTTGGGTCAATTTACTTTGTGGGCCCCGGTCAATTTTTTGGCCTTGATTTTTTTTGGAAGCTAGTTTTTTGAGGCAAAGCCAATTTTTTTACCGATCCTAATAAATTTTTTGAGTTCAAAACAATTTGTGGCTTAAATATATTTTAGGTTCAAGCAGATTATTTCTCAAACAAAAATCGAAATTCAAAGGACTGTCCTATACTGGCCCAAAAAATTAACTAACTGACCCAAATCAAAGACAATAATAAATCCAACGAATCGACTAGGTCCCACGAAAGTAATTTCATGTAGAGTATTGCATTGTCCAAAATTGTAATGGTGTAGATGTAAAGTAATCCCAAGGCAACCCTCTGCAGGTCTTTGGGTTGAAACTGGTAAAGAGCGACTTTTACAATTTTAGAATCAATTGTTGACAAATTGGTTCCATTACTCACTTCAGTCCTGATTTAGTTCAGGTATCTAATTAGAACTAGGTTAACTCAATGTTAGGTTAACTCTAATTGACACTTTTCAAATATAGACAACCGAAAGAACAAGAGCTTGGCGTGCAGCCCTTCGTCTGCACTTGGTGTCGAACCAGCGACCTTTGTCACTAGGAGCCAGAGTTCTACCCACTAGACTATGCGAGCTTCGATGTTGTTGATGATAGATACAATTCTCGGAACCGAAAAATCTGCGTCTATCAACTCTCTACCTCTCCTCTATCTTTATTAAATATTCTGCGTAACGATATTCCTTGTCCCTTTGACAACTCAATTCCTTAACCAAGAAACCCAACGAAGACACAAATTCAGAAAAAAAACAATTCTTTTCGCAACCAGGATTGATTGAGTGATCTCTCTCACTGTGAATCGGATACCTTTGACATGTATTTTGTTACAATTTAACACCGCCAAAAAAAAACTACTAGCCCCATCGACATTATTGTTGTCATGGAGAACAAAAACGAAAACAATAAGCAAATGCTGATATGGTGGTCCTCGAGACACAGTCTGTGTTCGCCGACGACATGTGATCGCAAAAATCGAACTTGAATCTTTGCTTCGATTCAAGGTCTGATAGAGGGTGTAAACTTGTATGTAATTTTATACACTGGCACATAAACTAGCTTATGCTATCTAAGGCTATATTTCGCTGGGAAAGAAAGACTCCAACGAATTTCAAATGAAATTTCTTGTCATCATTGTCGTCGATAGCAACGACATAATATTCATTGTCTATGTCGTCAGATGTGATTCAGACGACTCAGTATCAGTTAAACTTGACAACAACGAACCGAAAAAAAATTATCTATTCGAGAACAAGATGACTTGGATCCGATCGCTTGTTGTAGTCGGGCTTTCGTAGCGAATTTATTTCCGAGAAATAATTTCTGCTATAATAATACTGCGAATCATCCCAGACAGGATCAAATGGTTGAAGATGATGGCATGTGTGAGTTTATTTTCTCTTAGATTTTTAATCACTTGGGAGTTCTTAGAATAATATCTGTGGTATTGGGTCATTAGATATGTTAATGGGGCTCGGATGACCTTTTCGAAGTGATTGAATGGTTTTATGATGAATTGAAGGTTAATTGAGGGCAGGATTTTAGATGTAAATAAAATGCTGAAACATTTTTTTTTGGAACTTTGGTGGGTGTAAAATGTGAGTCAAATGGTCAACTATTGTTTCAATTTGAGTTTAATTGATGCTTTTCAAATATAGACCATAGAAAATAATCAGAAGCCAGGATAAATTGAACAAATTGACACATAATATGCTGTTCAATATGAGATCTGCGATTTCGAACTGAAAATTGTTCCATCTGATCCTTATTGTTTTCATCGCTTTGTATATTCTTTTGTTTTTTACAACTTTCAGTAATTTTTATTTCAAAATTGGCGAAAGCCTTGAACGATTGAGCCAAAAGAAGCGAACGTTTCTGTTTTTGATGCGAACAAAATTTATGACCATTTCATGTCTGTGCATCTCCCTACATTTGATGTTAAATTTTTGACTACTCTTGTTGCTTCCATTCGTGTTTGTAGTTTGAGATGTGAATTACGGCAAAAGGTAGTAGAAGAAAAGCATGTATGTAACTTTAGTGACATCAAGGATCAAAATAGAAGTGAAATCGTTATTAACTAGATTTGTGACGATTATGAGGACTGGAAATCGATTTCCTGGTGTATTTTTTCAGCTTTGCTGAAGTCAAGTAAATATTTTTGTGCATTTCCTTGGATATTGGGTAAAAATAATTCTAAAAATTGCTTTTGTTGGGAGCGATTAATCTTCCTCCTCTGAAATTCAAGTTTTTTCCTCATTTTTCGCTAAATCGTGTTACATCGTTTAATTTTCATATTAAACTAATCAAATCGTCCGAAGTTCCTTTGATAGCCACATTTGTTTTCAGCAGAACACCTTGACTTTTAAAATCAGTTTGGTTTGTACCAAAAACTATCCTAGGAAACAATGCGGTTCTCTCTGTCTGCATTTGTACGCGAATTCATTTCGTCGAGTTAGAAATGCTGGAAAACGTTTCATATTTTCCGGGATGTTAATTATGGCGAAAGGATGTGGTTTTGAGCGACGCGAATCTTTCTACTCGACGAGCTCATGAATGCTGCTGATTGTGTGTCATCTGTAATTTGAATTTTGTTGTTGTTGGTTATTGTTGTTGCTGTGCGGTAATTTGATTTTCCATTTGATATTTGAAAAGACAGTGAAATTGGTGATTTTAATGAGTTTTCACGTGAAATTTGTGGAGAAAATAAATGGAATTGAGAGAGGAAAATGGAGTTTCAATTGAAAGAGGTGAATGTGGTTTGATGATTTGTATGCTGATTGAGTTGTATAGAGTATAAACAAAAATTGTATAAACAAAGGGATCACAATTGAAGGATTTTGTGAAAAAAAAATCATCCTCAAAATTTGGTTCGAATCCATGTACTTTAAGCTTTAAGTTTTATGTTAACTTTGCTCTGAGTAAAAACCTGAGTCAAATCCGGGACCATACGCTGGCTCATGTGCCTGGAAATTATGCATGCTATTCCAGTTATTAAGGAGATATTTATAGCTTAATTCTAACAATTAACAGCAGGCTGCGTATTTATATCTGAAGCTTTGAGGCGCATCGCTGCCACAACTCATGAAACTAGAAATGAACCTTCTTAACAATTGTCTATAGAAAAAAAATCCTCATGGCTCAAAATCTCCTTCCCACCACATCATATTCAAATTCACCACACCACCAGCATTGTCAGCTTAATATAGCATAACCAAATAGCATATTACGCACTTTTATGTTCATTTTCTTAGCATCTAATTAAAAACATAAACGAAACAACAATTTATGGAAATAACAGCGGAAGCAAAAACTCTCTCAACAATTTAAGTTGATATCAACGCACAACACTTCCATAAGGATGAATTTTCGTAGGATTTCCTTCACTGTATCAACCTACATGTTACATCATATTCATTTTGTTTCCTTCTTGAAGCCCTTTCTCTCTTGATCCTTCCTCACTGTCTAACTCATACACGCGAATTTTTATGTCTCAAACCGTCTCATTATTGTCCTTGATCCTTGTTTTGTTCTTCGTCATACCACTTCTATACAAGGATGTAAAGTAATAAACTCAAACAAACCGTCAACTGTAGGTTTTAAACAATCCGCTCCGCACCTCCCTCTACTTACTGAAAACTCAACGATAATGGTTGGTGGCACCTATAACGCTTTTAATAAACTTTCTAATTAATTTAAGTAAATTTTAAAACTTTCACAATTCGCAGGATTTTAAGTGTGTTGTTTTAGGCCTGTTTGTGGGTGAAAAGGAGCGATTAAGGATCTACCTTTCAACAAGCTTATAGGCTTGCTTTAGTGGTTAGATAAAGTGATTATGAGACAAAAGCTCCTTGGGTTCAGCCTTTCATTATATGAAGTGGCTGGCAGAACAAGCCTCTGGTACACAGCAATTAGTTTGAAGATTTTATGGGAAAACTTTTGAGTACTTAATCAGCCAGGAGGACTACAACATACAGTTGTATACTGTTCCGGGTGCGAAACCGGATGGTAGTGTTATGAGTTATGCATATTTAAAGAGATCGAACAGGACAGAATAATCCTTTTAATGGTTTCAGTATATGTAAAAAGCATGCATAAATCCATTCGCTCAGATTTTATTTTCATGTTCCTGACATATAAAATCCATTCGTTGTGTCAATCTACGAAGTATCCCTTGGTCGACTTCACCTCAGTTAAATTAAAAAATATTTTCATCCGATAAAATATTCAAAACAGAAATGAAATGTGGTTTTTAGTACGCGTCATGGACAAACAATCGGTCATTGAGATTGCAAATAATTAAGCGTCACATAAAAAACATGACGCTGAATTTCAGGGTTTTTTTGTCGGGCGGTAAGGGGATTTTAAGGATTCAGTAGTTTCAATTTTAATTTCAATTTCTGGTGTCAATCGATTGGATTTTTTCATCTGACGTTAAGCTTGAATATGTCCCTGATCCATCACTCACACCCAGAATCTAGTAGGTAGTTTAGGGCCCAACAAAAAAATCTGAATGGGAATTTTGGCAGAAAATCCTTGAAATCTCAGCATGAGTATAATGAAAACCAACCGAATCGTAGGTTCAATCTGACTGACGTAAGTTGTTGACGTAAAATTTCATTTTCATCACTCACTCTCTTGCTCAGAAACGAACACCACCACACCGAGCAATGTGACTAACCGTTCACGTTGTCATCAATTTTAGTCTCGGTGAAATTTCACAGTAGCGTAAAGATTGCACATGAAAAGTGTCAGTTAACATTATTGAAGGACAAACGATTGAACGAAATCATCGTTGAATATGTGCCTGGTTTGAAGTGGTGATACAAATCAGGAAATGAGTTTTTGTATGTTGTTGGAAGAGTCCTGGAGCCAACATGTTAGTTTTTTTTTTGTTTTTATGGATTATGAATTTAATTTGTTTCTTTTGTTTCTATAGAGTGTATGAAATATTTGAAGAAATGGTGGAAACATAACTAAACCGATAGTACACTTGATTTTTCGTGAGCTATATCAGGTAGACTTTATATTTGCAAGCCTTTTGCGTGAGCTTTTACTGCGAAAATGGATTAGAGTGCAAATGTCAGATATCGACGAGGGATTCTTTAATCTGCCTGAGTACCAAACATGAAACAACTTTGATCTTCAAATTCATGCATACTCCTCAGCATAACCTTCAATGAATGATGCGAGTTAGTGTATAGCGGTTAAGTAAGTGGCTAGTAGAGGTAGGCTAATAGTATAAGGAGTCGATTTCCGAACTGAACGAGCTTTGACCTAGAACTTAATTAAAGGTAGTGCCAAGGGCCGAAATATCCAGTCGGCCTCGAAGCAGAACATGGGTGTCCTTTCATTCTGATCCAGAGAAAATTCTGAAGATTGTTACTGCTTCTGTAGCCCCGCATCACCAAATACGGGGTTGAGAAACTGATTTGTATAAGAGTGCTAGCGCAAACGGCTCTAGATCGATAGGTTTTGAGTCCGCTATGAAGGAGTTGAATCAGGAGGCACTAATAGGAGAACATTCACTACTCGAAGAGTTGCATCTGAGGCAGAGTCAGATTCGGAATCAAGTTTGGCTGATAGAACTGCAAGGCTGTCTAAACCTCCTCATTCTGGAAATCGAACAAAGGGTGAAAGTGCTATTGTGTTTGTGGAACACCTTGTCTCGATCCTTATTAATAATAGTGAATGTACTTTTAATTAATCTTGACCACATCAAAGCAGCAACCTGCTCCTCCGCTAGTTTGAGACTGAAAAAGAGCTTATTCTGATCCGAAAACCCTTTATGGCAACCAACCCAGTTTGGCGATTGCGCACCAAAAGATACAGACTGATGGTACCCGAGAGTTAGGGTTAACTACTAATATGTATTCTTCCTAAGAATTTGTAATGTTTTGACAATGAAAATATGGCCATTCTTGCGGAAATCGATCAGACGGCATGCTAGTTTGTTTCATGCTACATGGCTCACGATCATGAAACAAATCATCCTTGTGACATCGTAAAAAAAAAACAGTGGCTGCAGCTGCGAAGATTCGCGTCCTTTATATTCTTGGAGCTAACTCTAATTCTCATCATGAAGTGTGGGACAGCTCCAACAGAAATGGTCGACGTGAGTTAGTTGTTGATTTCTTCTTGGCGTATGACCAGGCCATTATCGATATAACAGCCCTGTTCACCTCTAACCAGAGGAGGGTTTCAGATTTTATAATATCTAGTGGGCGCTACACTCATCTCCTTTATGAAAGGAAGGCCATCCAGGAGTGTTTGTTGTCAACTGAGCAGACAACCTTTATTGATAAATAAAGATGGGAATAGACGAAGTTTCAATCCCTGGGCTGATCCTCATTGGAATTTTCTCAGGGGAGAATCGATTCTCACCAGGATCTCACCCAAGTGGATTATCACTCTTTCTAGCGCTCTCCACTCTGCTGCTACGACAGCATGTTAAACACCCAAAGTCAAAGTGAATCCATAGCCCGCTAGGTGAAATGTCGAGAGTGTAGGAAATAGCTCACTCAACATCACGAACAGATTTAATGACTGGTAAAAATAAAATGACATTAAGTATGCCGTACATAAATCGAAGAGATCCTTACGGAAATTCTTCTGTGGCCGCGTAGAAAGTTTTAATGAGTCTACGGTATTAAACTCAACACCAAAGGCTATAGCGTGCATCCAGAGTCCTGATGCCATCCAGGCTCTGTCGCCCAACATACCCGGCGGTGCATCAAGTGAAGCCGGCCATCTTTTTAAGTAACGAACTCCCTACTGAAATGGACCATTAGCTTCCTCGAGGTATTCAAAACCCCCCAAGCCTTGATGGCGTTCTTCCAAATTCAGCAGTCTATAGAAGTAACTCTTCATCGCGTAAAGCTGATAATGCGTGCTTGCGCTACTCCTATGTTCCCATCAGCTGGCAAAACAAAAGAGCTGTGTTTATTCCTAAAGTAGGAAATCGGTAGGATATAAAGGGTTTACTTCAGTTTATTTCAGAAACTGGATGGTTTTCTGGTTAGGGTCGCTGAGAGAGAGTAATATCCGAAGCATCAAAACGGGCCTGTTCGGTTAGATTCTCCGATTTTCACTTGAAATATCAACCTACTTTGGCACTTAAACAAGAAATTTTTTCTGCAAATCAGTGGCGACCAGAAAAACATTTTTGGGAGGGAGCAAGCTCAAAGAACTTAATAAAGTCCAGCGCAGACTCTGACAATTTGAAATTGATATCGACGATATCATAATTTCGTGTTTTTTTATTAGTTAAAACTATTAGTGGATAATGGTGGACAATCTCCTACATCTAAATCAAAAATCTGAAAGGGGGGAGTATGAGTTTCCTGCATATCAACTGTCTCGGGCGAAAGTTTCTCTGCGACAAAGGCTCACATATACGAAGAAATTAGAGTCAAGAAATTTCTTCTGCCGAAAGTAGACAAGCAAATAACCTTATAAATGAACAGGAAGACACAAATAAATATAAGTACTAAAATCTAAAATCATGGCCCTAAAACACTTTACTGGAGTCATCGAAATTTTCGGGCTCATACACCTAAAAAAAACCTTCACCCCCACCTCAAAAGAGAAAATCCAGAACAAAAACCGACCACCTTCAACATTTCAAATTAACGCATCCTCTCTTGTCCATTCAGAAGTCAACAAAGATCGTGGAATTTGATAAGGCCATTACACACAACGTGTACGAACCAGTGCAAGTTCACTAACTTCTTCTCTGCAAACGCACACACGAACACCGAGTTTAGGTCCAACTGAATGATACCGGCGCAGCCATAAACTGCAATGATGCATTACAAAGGTCTCCATCGTCGTCGTCTTCGTTGTCTCTAAACTCAATGTATTCCGTATATGTATATTTATATGTTCTACTTGCACCTCTATAACATACAAAATACTCTTGGTACGTTTTCATGCATACTGCATCTAAAAATGTTTTCGGTTCTTCTGTAATGTTTATTGAGAGATTTCTAGAGAATTATAAACCGACATGAAAAACAAGCGCAAGCAACCGCATCAAGACCAAGCGGCACGGCAACATCATCAACAACAAAACAGCAGCAATAGCAACACGTATAACCTTTGGAACCATATGGAGCTAAAACATCTATGGGCATCCATGGGCTCTTGAATGTTGTTGATGTTTTATTTATATTTGGGTAATATAGTGCACCGTAACGACGACCACGATGCATCCAAACCATAGAAATCTATCTGGCTTGAAGCCCGCGAGGCAATGGGAGTCATTCAAGTAGAAAATAAAATCATTCGAGTCCTAGAGAGTAGTTGCAGAGCAGCGTGCTAGAAACAGCCTGTGTCCGCTAGAAAGGAGGGAATTTATCGGGCTGAAGTACTAGTGTCCCGAAGAAAACACGCGAGTGGAACGACCTATCATCGAAAATGCAAGACGAACAAATTGGTATGGAAGACGAAAAGTATGTGCTCTTTGGATGCAAGGTTCGAATTTTTCTCCCTCCTACATAGAAAGCAATGCCATTTGTTGTTGTTGTGAATGTTTTGGGGGCTGTAAATCGACGTGGTGTATGCAATGGAAAAACACCACTGTTAAGAAATGACTGGGCGCTCTGCACGTTCTACGATGGTGCATGTGATTGTGGAAGAAGGGAAAAAGGAAATAGAAGACGAGAACGTTCTCGCTGTTTCATTTTCGAGCCCTAGAATGACCATAGAGTTTCGATCCAGAACAACCATTAACAACAACAGCAACAGCGCCGATGATGATGACGACTAGTTGAAAATGTGACATGGATCAGTGGCTTGGAACTAGAAGACTTGCTGTAATTGATTGACTTTGATGGAGAGGAAATTTAATTTTTGAGTTGAGATGGTGGAATTAGTTGTGGCTGATTTAGTTTTGAATGAAGATAAAAGAGGAAGAAGTGATGAACTTGTGATGCGAGTGAATACTCTAATTCGACTTGATGATTTTTTCACTTCAAGCTGAATTGCATCTAGAAGTTTGCTTTTTCGTCCGAATAACTTAGAAACCGCCGAATATTGGGAACTAAAAATCTCAGTCACCTTAACCATATCTAGAATTGGTTCAAACCTGCAGCTATGAAAATTATTCAAAAATGAAGCGGTTGAATTTCCCAAATACTCCTAAAATAGTAGCTTTTAAGGTAACTCTAGTTCCTAAAACTTGTCTTATTCGCTAGCATTACAATTGCTACGAAAAGCATAGGGTCCAGGAGGGACGCCTGGGTCAAGTCGATAGAAATCGAAAAATCAAGTTGGTAAAAGCCTAAACGTCTAAAGAGCTCCGAGCTAAAATCTTTAAATAACTAAACATTGCATCCAATTGGTAGGGAAAAATATAAAAGTAGCATGAGCCACAAGTGAGAACCTTGTTGACAGTCGCTCATAATTCAAATAAATCGATATAAGTGGATTATATCCAAATTAAGTTTTCATTTTAAAATTTATCACGCAACTGGAGACACAAAGACATTTCGTCTTCGCCTGTGGAACTTCGAATATCTTATTGCAAATTAAATCCCAAGTACCATTCTCAGCATCCGAAGTATCTTTTTTTAGGCCAATATCCTTTTAAAACAGGTTCTCCATCACTGAATTCAAATCATGCTATCCTCTTCCATTCGATACGTGTGCAGCGGACAACACGATGATAGGCAAAAGCAATAAACTAGAAAAAAAAACTCAACATCAACAATAACAACAGCAGCATCATCCTATGCACAATGCAAGAAGAAGTGCATCCATATAGACAGTTGATCTTTGGCATTCGATGCCGTACCGAAAACATCATCGACACATAACACTCGTTTATCATTTTCACATTGAAAATTTTCCTAGAATTTACCGAAGTGAGAAGATTGTGTGGGACCAAGAATTCTAAAAAAACCGAAGACGAGAGTCTAGTGCGAGCGAGAAATCAACAAAACTGTAGACAATTTAGGCCAATGACAGACAGTTCGGTTTCACCGAAGCGTTTAAGGCCAATGACAGACAGTTCGGTTTCACCGAAGCGTTTAACGCTTCGGTTTCGCGCGTCGGCTGCCACTCACAGCGGTTTTCAGAAGCGTTTATCGAGTCGGTTCAGTTACAAATTACGTCGGAGTATCAGATTTTCCTTCCCCTATCCCATGCATTCATCAATGCATCCAGAAAATTTCAGCTCGATCGGACTACGCAGCAATGAACTCATCGAAAAACGCTCGAAAACCGAGTCGGTGGGTCATTTCTCTCATCAACCGACGCGATTCTGAAACCGAGAGGCGGTTCGCACCGCGGTGTGTGTCATCACAATGCTAAAGTAAGGCCAATGACACACAGAGCGGTTTTTGCGAGGCGTTTCCCGAGAGGAAAACCGAGTCGGTATAGTCGTACATTACTTTAGCATTGTCATGACACACACCGCGGTGCGAACCGCCTCTCGGTTTCAGAATCGCGTCGGTTGATGAGAGAAATGACCCACCGACTCGGTTTTCGAGCGTTTTTCGATGAGTTCATTGCTGCGTAGTCCGATCGAGCTGAAATTTTCTGGATGCATTGATGAATGCATGGGATAGGGGAAGGAAAATCTGATACTTCGACGTAATTTGTAACTGAACCGACTCGATAAACGCTTCTGAAAACTGCTGTGTGTGGCAGCTGACGCGCCAAACCGAAGCGTTAAACGCTTCGGTGAAACCGAACTGTCTGTCATTGGCCTAATGTACGACTATACCGACTCGGTTTTCCTCTCGGGAAACGCCTCGCAAAAACCGCTGTGTTTGTCATTGGCCTAAAATGGGAAAAGGGAAACTTCCATATGCAAGTAGCTACGGCAGCAACGAGAAGCTAGTTGTTTATGCTGTTGATTGTGTTTCATAGCGCTGTTGCATTCAATGCACTCAGCGGAGAAAATATAGTGGTATGTGAGTTGAGAAATGTACTTAAAATAGAGTGAATTTGAAGCTTGTTAGCATCGAAATTCAATGGTTTTTGTTGGATAGAACGCATGAATTTAGATATCCATGCGACTCCAAAATATCTATTTCAGAGTTTGAATTTTGGTTTCATTTGGAATCTTCGCAAAAAAAAATGAAATAAGAATTTATATATAACTTGATTTTTGTAGTCATTTTTTGTGAGCCTCAAAACTTGCCCAACAATTGATACGATTTCAGTCTTAAACTAGGCCTTTGAATTCGTTGAAACCACATCCTGTTTGTTGCAGATTTGAATTGATAGTCGAGGTTAATTCCTTAAAAATAAATGTCCATACAATTGAATTCTAGCAAAAGAAATTTCAGCTCTCGTCCTAATTAGACCTACATTTTCGACCTAATCACATATTTCCCATTCTATGCTATTTTCGGAAGGTTTGGTAAAGAAATAATGAGCTAGAGGCATCAGATAAAAAAGCTCTCGGCGTCTCGGTACTTCTCTGTACTCGCTCTTCATTGGTATGCTACATAGGCGTGCACAAGCCTTGGAAATAGAAGGTGCAAATATCCAAATCCAGCACACACTTTCCCTAAGCTTCAGTGCGGTTTTCTGAAGGCACAGGAAAGATGTATCATTTGGCGATGTGCAACACAAATTTTTTCAAGAGCAGCTATGCATTAGGCAATTGCTCTCTTTGCCCCTTCGTTCGCACGCCACTGATTCATACATGATCTTGTCACTCCTTTGTAAGCGTGACTTCTTCTAGCTCATTACTTTTCTGTACTCGTTGATTCTCTGAACTGGGCACGTCTATGGACTCGTTACTTAATTCTTTGAGCTTATTACCGTTCTGGACTCCTTGCACTCGTTGCTCCTCTGGACTCGCAAAGCAATCAACTTGTCAAATATTTCGCACAGCACACTGTCCGAACTATTTATTTCGTTTTGACTGCGTTGACTTTTCTGAGAACTCGCCAATCAAGAGTTGGATATTTTTCTGAGGTAAACGAGTGGATGCTTGTGTTTCGTATTACAAGTCTTATATTCGACTTTGAGCGTAATTATCTTACATACACAGGTGTCTTTCAATTTCGCGATAGTGTTTTGTGATTTACACCTGATGAGTCCGACTAGCCTTCAGTTCCTTCTCATATGTACTATTTTCCGTCGTAAATTATCAGGAAGCCGCCGAAATTATGTTTTAATCAGCGGATGCCCTATTTCTATGTATCGTGTAAGGTAGAAAATAATAATAAAGCATTTATTTATGTTTTTTTCATATGGTTGACCCGAAACGTCTCGCCGAAGGAAGGAAAAGTGTTTCGGTGGAAGTTTCTTGAAATTAAATGTAAGCTAAGCTCACTAGCTTCAAGACAAAAACAACTCAAATATCCATTCTTCTTTAATGAATAAACAGGAAAAATTTAGTCACAATATGTTAAAATCACTCAGACAACAACGAAATCTCACAACACCAATCTTGATAAATCCAGACCACAATTTTTCTACTTCCATTCCACAGTTCTACTTCCAGTTTCCGAAATTTTCAACACCCACATGATTTTGGACGACAAAATTGACTTATTGCATTTCCCTGCCCTATGGTCTTTTGAAAACTCTACCTTCATCTGATAAATATTTGGCGCTGCTGAATCTTGAATCCTAATTCTGAATTTTCTCAACAGCTAATGCCTACGCTTATACTTGGGTGAAATAAAGCAGTGTCACTACAACCCTTGTCGGGTCTGGGGGCTGTAGCTGGTGGAAACTTCATTCATTATCATTTTAAACGATTCAACTGCTACCTCGTATCTGACTGAGGTACCTACTTAGAACTAGATTAAATCAAAGCCCGCTGTGTGATCATGGTTAGATTTAAAGCAAGCTAGCATTATACAAGCTAGCAGCCGGTACTCCACTCACCGGCTAATCTAGCGATAAATGAGTATTTACGTCGAATTGACACCTAATGAAGGGATTTTCATAATCCCTCTGGACTCCACCTCTACCATCTAATTATGAAGTCTAAATCAAGTTTGAGTCGTTATCCAAACTAGTGATGCGCGATTACGAGATATTAAAATCGATTGTTTCGATTGTTCAAATATCTCGAAACATCTCGATTATTTAAGTTGGACTCGATTGTTGCAATCGAGATAATCGAGACAATCGCGCGATTCGAGATAATCGAGACAATCGAGCGATTCGAGATAATCGAGACAATCGAGCGATTCGAGATAATCGGCCGATTCGAGATAATCGAGACAATCGAGCGATTCGAGATAATCGGCCGATTCGAGATAATCGAGACAATCGAGCGATTCGAGATAATCGGCCGATTCGAAATAATCGAGCGATTCGGAAATATTGATGTATAAAAGGATATGTTTATCTTAAGTTAAAATTAAGATATCTTTAACTCTTTGGTGGCGGTGGGCATGTTAGTGTTTAAGCACACCAGTATACACAGTACGCTTGTAGAACCGCTTGTGAAGAATAGATTTGAATGGATTGGATATACTATTTAGTAGATTTTTTAACGTGTGCATACATATGGAATGTAATGATCAGATATGCATGGAAATTTGTATGGCTAGCATTTATCATGTATAAATGGCTGGTAGTTTTGCTAAAACTATTAAGTCTGATCAAATATTATATGAAGTTGAGTTTTGTCATGCTGTTAAGTATGTTAAAATAAAATCTGCTTTTAGATAGTGCAGTTTGAAAGCATATCATTTATCCAGTATTTTCGTACTTGCGAGTATTTTATTCAAATATTCAAAAAGTTTTTAGGGCAAAAGTACCTGAAATCGGCCAATTTTGGGTTAGAGTGGTTTCGGACATAACGGGCCAAGACCTATTGCTGTGATACAAAGATTTCGGTTTTGTAGGGGAGTAAGGGGTTTTTTGGCCATAGTTTGGCAAAAACTGCCTTTACCGCGCTTTCAATGATTGAAAGTGGTCGGGGAGTACAATAGTGATATTTTAAGGATGAAAAAATTTTTTATGGGGAAAATTGGGCAAAAACGTCGAAATTTTTCAAAATTTTTTTTTTTGCATAGCTTGAATTCGGGGACACTTCTGAGCTGTTTCGGGCGAAATGTCCATACAAGTCTGTGAAAAAGTGGCCTAGTTTCGAAGATATGGCAAAATGAAACCCGCCCGAAAACCGACTGGAAAAACTGAAAGTAGCACTAAAAGTGCTAAATAAGAAAAGGTTGAGATCCTTTTTGGTTCGATGATTGGCTTCTCCGGCTGTGCCTTATGCCGTATCTTCGAAACTAGGCCACTTTTTCCCAGACTTGTATTGTAAAAAATTTTTGGAGAATTTCGACGTTTTTGCCCAATTTTCCCCATAAAAAATTTTTCATCCTTAAAATATCACTATTGTACTCCCCGACCACTTTCAATCATTGAAAGCGCGGTAAAGGCAGTTTTTGCCAAACTATGGCCAAAAAACCCCTTACTCCCCTACAAAACCGAAATCTTTGTATCACAGCAATAGGTCTTGGCCCGTTATGTCCGAAACCACTCTAACCCAAAATTGGCCGATTTCAGGTACTTTTGCCCTAAAAACTTTTTGAATATTTGAATAAAATACTCGCAAGTACGAAAATACTGGATAAATGATATGCTTTCAAACTGCACTATCTAAAAGCAGATTTTATTTTAACATACTTAACAGCATGACAAAACTCAACTTCATATAATATTTGATCAGACTTAATAGTTTTAGCAAAACTACCAGCCATTTATACATGATAAATGCTAGCCATACAAATTTCCATGCATATCTGATCATTACATTCCATATGTATGCACACGTTAAAAAATCTACTAAATAGTATATCCAATCCATTCAAATCTATTCTTCACAAGCGGTTCTACAAGCGTACTGTGTATACTGGTGTGCTTAAACACTAACATGCCCACCGCCACCAAAGAGTTAAAGATATCTTAATTTTAACTTAAGATAAACATATCCTTTTATACATCAATATTTCCGAATCGCTCGATTATTTCGAATCGGCCGATTATCTCGAATCGCTCGATTGTCTCGATTATCTCGAATCGGCCGATTATCTCGAATCGCTCGATTGTCTCGATTATCTCGAATCGGCCGATTATCTCGAATCGCTCGATTGTCTCGATTATCTCGAATCGCTCGATTGTCTCGATTATCTCGAATCGCGCGATTGTCTCGATTATCTCGATTGTCTCGATTATTCTCTCGATTGTTTTGGCGCATCGATTGCGATTCTCTCGATTGCGATTATCTCGATTGTTTTGTGGGGCCGATTGCGATTATCTCGATTGTTAAAATATCTCGCAATCGCCCATCACTAATCCAAACTGATGGGTGTTGGTCGTCCCCACGAATGTTGCACATCAATTCGAACTTTCCTAGATTTTTGACAGATGCCTGTTTTCCAAATAAATAAATAATGGAAAATGTTTTTAGATAAAATACTCTCTATTTCAACACGTTTTTCTGTGACTAGACTCTCATATTCCTCCCATTCATCCAATCATCTACCTTGACATGATCTGTCATTAATTGCCTGTTAACTCTTTCATTACTCTACGCTTAGTGTCACTAACATACCTTAAATATAATTCCTTCCACTCCTACATACTCTGGTCTTCGAATTTCAAACCCTATCGTCTAAAACTCAACTGAATGCAACCTCACATATTCTTAACAATTCTTCCGTAACATTCCAACTCGGCCAAAAAAAAGAAAGATAATCTCTCATCATATCACTATGAAATTATCGTCATTAATCTCTGTTAGATGTGTAAGTTTAGTGTAGTGTACTTTGTACATTGACCCTATTCACGCTTGGATTGACAAATGTTCTTCTTTTTCGCTTTCCTTCTCTAATTTATGCTTATACCCAAAATTCTATGTGTAGTTGTTGTCGCAAGAATATCTCGAGGGCCCCCGAAACCGATTATTCTAATGCGAGATTCGAGTTGAGAAAATGACCACCACCGAATCATATTTGAATGACTTATGAACGTCCACACAGTATTCAGTTCTATGATTTCTTTTGGGTGTAATCTGTGAATTGTGTAAGAACTATCAAAAATGATCATAGATAATGTTTGAAGCGTGAATTAAATTAGAATTTGGAACTTGGGAAAAGATGCTGGGATTTGAGTTTAAAGAGATGCTAATAGTGTTAGATTATTGTAACTGTGACAGATTGCGCGACATTGAATTCAAAGAGGAGTTAAAATATTCATGAATGAAATTAAACTACGGATTAGTTTGGGTCAAAATAGGTATGTGAGTTTTACTCTGCTGGTTGTTGATTTATTACCAATATTTAATGTTCGTTAGTACTAAATCGAGCGCTAAAATAAACAGAATTGAAGATTTGAGGATATTTTCTTGTGCAAGTAAAAATAATAAAAACAAGGTCGCTATAACTTGTCATCGGTATCCGTTCCTACCGGTATTCGAACCAGGGACCCCACATTTTAGGAGCCAGGACTCAATTCACGAGCTCCTCTGCGTAGCTAGCTACAAGTATAATTGCGTCGATTGAAAAACAGAAGCAGCTAGCCGCTTACGTAGTCTCTTTGCAAATAACCCATGCACAGGTAAACCCAGCCAAAAATTTGGGTCTGGGTGGGTCCTTTCTGTGCTAAGGGGTTGAAGTTGGAAGAGAGTTGACTGACAAGCTATCCAACAACAAATTTACTCGTGACATGATTCGGGCAACTACTAAGCCGTAGATTAACTGAAGCCAGGTTTGTTTCATGGTTGGTCGTCCATAGCTGGATTCGAACCACGGACCACACAAATACACCGCTGGTGCTCTATCAACTCGGCTATGCAAAATTCAAACGTTAAGCAGCTTATTCCCATTTATTGGACTGTAAAAAAATATTATTTAATAATTTTTTTTTCCAAACTTACTGACTCTACTGATAGTTTTATTTTTATCCCCAGTCCAATTGTCATTCAAAATACCTGTATAACTCTAGTCTAGACACTGGATAATTTATTTAATACATCTATAAAGAAATTCCCCGGTTCATTCATCCGAGTCAACAACAAAAAATGAATAAATTGAGCTGGACAATTATCGAAAATGACCCTAATTTCCTCTTCAGCATTAACATACTGTAAACTGTAGGGTTTGTTACTCTCGATTCGTTCAAGTTGAGTGAATCGCGAAGAAAATCAACTTGACTGCGTTTACCTAGGTCTCGCATTCAAATAGAATAAGAAAATATAATTTTCAATTCTAAGTATTTTTACCTCTGATGATTATTGCTCACATTAAGATACCTAGACTCACACAACTCTGCCCCTAGAACTTGAAACCATCAAACCATGCAAATCATTCCAGAGGACCTAAACAAAGCACAGACAATAGCTTGTGAAGAGTATGTATTTCATAATTGCCCGGGATGATAGGCAAGCGTGGAATCATCGAAATTACCATTAGAACAACTCTCCAAAAAAAAGAAGGTTCTTTGACCAGAAAAGTCATAGATGTGTGCGACGCTTGTAAATAATTCAGACTATAAAATGCTTTGGAAAAAATACTAGCTGAACTCCAGTCATCTATCGAACCATGACACTGCCATTGGACGCATCCGAGTCCAATGTTCTCTCGCTATTTGTCAGTCCCCAATGGTTTGTGCGAAATAAAATTATTAGGAGAATGTGCTGAAATAACAATAGAAATTATAAACATTGGTAGCGTGAAAAAAAACGGCATGGAGTCAGTCACCCGAAGAAGATTACCGACCGTTCTTAAAATCCAATTTGAACGAGTCAAAGCACTTCGAGTTCTGAAGAGAGCGCAAAAAAAAGGTGGTTAGTGACCCACAAAATCATCACCACACGAACAGAGATTGCGTTCTAAGAAAAAAGTCTGAAGATGATGATATCGTATGCCCAGGATGTATGTTTGGTTAAATTAATTACAGAGTCCGACGAAGATCGTTTGTTTTGAGGCCCAATTCTCTCGCATACACGTACGAACACAAGTCTCCTCGAAACATCGTTTAACCTAACCTAATTCAAAATTGCAACGCTTTATACCGATGGGGCTTGTTAATCCCAGGATAGAATTGCGCGCGATGACTTCAAATCCCTCTTGAGACGACTTAAAACAATCGCACGATCGAAGAGAGAATCTTCATGTGCATATTTTAGCGACGATCTTCACATTCACATATTATTGTTATTAGCGAATCGTTTAAAGTCTTTTTGCGAAATATAAATAAATATAAATAACGATCATATGTCTGCATGGGTTTGTTCTTTATCATCACAGTCACAGGTCGAGATACAATGAAACATTGAAGTGATATATATGTGACTTTAATTGGCTCATCGTCTGAAGATGCCAACCAACCTCGAAACAGAAACATTCTGGACACTGTGATCTTTCGCATCTGCTTCTGCTACAGATTTTTCTTCTCTACAAATGTGCAACAAGTTAAATAATAAACTCCAAAACTTGCGTTTTGGAGGTTAACTTGATAAATGAATCAGCTAACGGACCGAATCGGAACCTTGTGATATTCCATACTGAGCTCTAACCTTGAATTTTATTCTAAAACGCAACTAAAGAATTTAGCAGTGTGACCCTTAATTGTGTCCAGACTAATAAATGGATAAAACCATTCTCGGTCATTACACACTGAAATCAAACTGACGCATAGAGCAACAAAGGCCTCAAATGGATACCCTATGACTGTCCAAGCTACTACCTTATCCTCAATCAGTCTCTGCACTTTCGGGTCATTTGAGTCTGAAGTTTGTTCAATTTTGACTGAAACCGACCGGAAATTGATTCATTGCTGCCTAGTTATTGAAATTCAAGGCCCTATTGTAGCCCTTTGAGCCTTGATGCCATTTAGCCATTGTCATTATTATTGTGGTCATGGTAGATTTTCACACAAATTGTATCTGTCTTCATACGCGTAACAGAAACTTCTCGATGAGAGTTCTCTGGGTTCGTTGAAACTCCACATGTAATTCTTGTAGGTTTTTATATTTCGTCATTCGTTGGAGCAATAACGAGGTTTTTTTTGTTGTTGCTGCTGTTACTGCTCTTGCTTATTCACCATATACTATTGATTGGTGATGCGGCTCGCAAACCAACAGTTGCTGCTACGGCTGCTGTTGCTGCGCTGGTGAGAACAAGTTTCTTTGTTCCGGAGTCGGATTCTTGGACGATGAGACGGTTTCTTCGTGGCTTTTGGTTAAGATCAAATTTTTTTCTTTGCATTCGCTGTGATTTAATGGTTGGTATTAAATCGTCGGTTGCGTAATGAAAGAGTCGAAAGATGTGTTATTGGTTTGGTTAGGGGAGTTGTGTTAGGCAGAAGATTAGATTTGATTTGATATAAAAGTATGTAAGTGAAGAATGATTTGATTGGAAAAGTGATTGACCTTGAAATGCTTCAATAACTTCGAAAAATTTGTTTGAAACTTTGGAAAGAGGTTTTGTTAGAACGAACGAAAGTATTATGATAAACGCTGAGCGCAAAACTTTCTAAAATTAAATTGGTTCGCGTGGGTAATAATCTTAATTCTTGTTTTATCATAAATTCAACAAAATAACATTGACACTTAACTTATGACCTGGGGTCTCAAACGCAGGCTAAATTTTTATTACCTTGAAAGAGCTTATGATTTTTATGATATGCTTGTCAAGTAGAGAATAATAGGCTAATCCTTTTAGCAAGGCACTTTGTTTGCTCCAGCTTTTATATACGACCGTGGTTCGAATCCGGAGCCGACCATTTTATCAGAATTACTCGACGAAATTATAGCTCATTAAGCTACGAATCATGAAGTTGGCTGTGTGCTAAAGATATTTGGGGCCTGGTAAAATAAAATCTTATGGTGCTATTGCGCTTTTTTAGCTCGCAGCCTCTAATTTAACTTTTTAACCACTCGATTTTATACTCAAAATAATAATTTTGCTATTATGGATTCAGTCATGTTTCATCGCAGCTTTTATAGCCCCGAATTTGATTGTTTTTTTTTCGATTTTTCCAGACAGTGTCACAGTCTATTCTTAGTTTCAGTGGATTTCGCCTTAACTCTGCCTCTGCGCATGCATGTGTAGCATATCCAAAGATATTGAAAAGCTGCTATCCATTTGATATAAATCCTGCGTTCATGCCATTCTTACATAGAAGATGAACGTAAATCAGTATTTTCAAATTTAAATTATTCATATATACTCTTCTGATAAAACATTTCCATCGTTCACTTCATTTGACAACTAAACCTTTTCAACAACTGGCGAGAGAAATGCGATTTCAACTAGTCAAATTCAACACAGCTCTTCTACTTCTCGTACAGTCCTTTGCGCGAAACATTTAGGAGCACCGTGTAAATGCATTTGAGCAGCAAACACATTTTAATAGCTGTGAAATTTGCATAAACTCACTGAAATCACTGTATGTTTCGCTCCTGCAACCTTTTAGTCCTGAATAGGTACTTCGGCATAAAGCAAAGTGAAGGAACGTAAAGTGAAGTATCTACGAACCTACTTGTCGGGTTGGAGTGTAGAATGTTTGAAGTTTGATGTCGGTAATTGGGTTGCTTGCTATTCAAACGAAGGCAATCAACTATATACGCGAAATATGATGTTAAATTCGTAGGAAATATTTATAGGTAGGATGTTAATTTGAAATATGGAAGATATAAGGGGCTTGTACTGAAAGTGTATATTTTCTGTGATGTTATTTGTTCACCCCATTGAAGAAGCAGAAGAAATAGTTGCGTAAGCAGTTTAAAAAGAAATTTGATTGAATCCCTTGAGAGTATGTTGCAAAATCAATATATCACCCGTTTCTGAGAAAATATAAAATCTTCTTTAGTTCTTTCTTTATTCTCTTTTAGAAGTTCTTTCTTTTACACGGTCGCACTAGGACCTTAACTTCAATTTGCCTCTACATTTTTCGCTCCTTCGCTATTTATTAGATCATATACACTATCTCTGGTAAGACTCATAGTGTAGTCGCCAATGAAGTTACGGAAGTTTATCTGGATTCAAAAGATTGTTGCGGAACAGTGTTGTATTCTGTTTTGTGCAGCGGCCCACCGACCATGTGCAAATTAATGTACAAAATGATTCCTCACGAGCTGCATGTCAAGCTGTTTGGAGTTTTTTTTTCGAAAAAGAGCTCAGAACGTTATACTAGATGCTTTATCGAGAGTTTATTGGTCGATCGAGATGAGCAAATTTTTATAGTTAGTTTGTCTGAAGACTTAAGGCTCGCTAAAATACTGGCTGATACAGCCATCAGTATTTGGATCTCATTGCTCAAATTGAAAACAGCCCTGAGGATTTTAAAGACATGTACGTAAGGAAGAATCACGTGCTCATCATCTCCGGAACACACAATGACTTGTGCACCGTTATTCTTCCACTAATCGCTATGCTACTAACCTTGTTCCAAAATTAAGTCGAACTTTTGTTCAACGAAACGGATAGCGTGACTTGTAAGTTGTCGATCAAAACGGAAAAAATATTGTCTGCAATGGCGAAAAAATCGATACATATGGATTAATTTTGTAACATATTTTTGTTTTCTTTTCTTCTTTGCTCAGCACACTTTGAGATTCTTTTCAAGGTAAGGTCGTCCCCACGTTCCAATACCGTGTCAATCATCACCTGCAATGGCATCACTATTTGGCAAGGCTCAGAAGTCAAGCTGCATGAACAAACCACGCTCTTTTCGTTCTGAACTTTATGGCTCGTCGAGAGTTTGAATTTGTAATAATGAATCTCAAGCATAGTTCTCAAAATTTTTGAGGTAATGAATCCTATAACATAAAGAAACGAATATTTTTGAAAGCTACTATTATGCCAAAGATGGCTGATTTCAAATTTGATCTAAATATCTGTAGCATCATTACAAAGATGATCCCAACTCTCTTCTTTTTGCGTACCTCCTACTTCAGTGGTAATCAATCAACTAACCTATCAATGAGACGATATCTTTATTTTAACAATCCTTCTTAAATATTTGCGCGTTAATTGACGTCATAATCCCCGGCTGTGGTTTCATTTGCCAAGGAAAAGTTCAAAGCTCATCCGACAAGCAATCATTTTTGCTGCTAACCACAATCCGATTGCGATCTCCATAAATCCATGACTTTGATTACGGTCATCCGCAGCTGAGTTGACAACGAATTTAAATAAAAATGCAAATTCACGTCAAAATATCACACATCTGACCCAATCTATAATTTGTCCTTGATATGCGTATGAAATACGTGTTATTTTAGATCGTTTTTGAATCTACCTGGTTTTGATAGATTCAAGAGTAATTTCCTGTCAAGCTTACACTACCGAATATGCCTCCATTTACTCCACCTACTCTCAAACATCGCTTCTAAAGCCATCCGAAAAAAAAACAATCAATGAAATTCACCAACAACGATTGACATTCAAACCAGCCTACTGTTCAAAAAAAATATTGTCACATATCACACTTCATTCGCGAGTTTTCCTCCAAAATAGAGAAAAAAAACGCGGCATAGATACCATCTCATGAATAAAATCAGCCACCACAATAGCAGCAGCCGTAACAAAGACTTAGGACGAAGTTGAATCAATGAAAAACACCTACCATCATTCTCATTAATTTACAGCCCACATAGCCGTTAAAAGACAAGGTGGCTAGAATTGGCATGCATCTATGATATAAACATATAAAAAATATGAGCGTTGAAGCGATCGCTCGCGTACAATTCAAATTCAGCCGTTAACCAAATAAGCTCAACGGCACAAAAGTTGAGGGCAAAACCGAACCATACACACACATACTAAACATATGTGCATATGCACGCGATAAAACAAAGACCCCTAATATAGATAATTCAGTTGGAAAACTTAGTCAAGTATTATGCCATATGATGCAATTACAGTAGCATTGCAAACACACTATGTATATGGGGACCGAGAAAAAATAGCAGTCAGGGTCAATTATTGTGTTTAGTTGATAGGTTAGCCACTATATGCGCGTATGTGTTTCGTTTCATTATTACTAGTCTGTGACTATTGTGCTATTGTTTGGACTTGGACATTGACCTCTAACCCTAAGCTTAGCCTAGCCAGATGCAGCGAGTGGTTTCTGGGTTGAATGAATGGATAATTTCGATCGCAACGACAAGACCCACACAGTGTACTCGTCGTGAAAGAACTCGAAGTGATTGTAGTTTATTCTGTTCTATGTGGACCCTCTAATTGTTCAATTTCTTCAGGCTGTTTTCCTGACTTTCTGATGCGTCACGGTTCTAGGTTTTCTTATGCCAGGCTATTGTTTGTGAATCATTAGAAGGTTTCCTTTTATTTACATACCACTCCATCTGTTTTGGTTTCAACGACCATATAAATTCAATTACAGTGTTTAGAGCGGGTCAAGAATTTTGGGACCTTCTAGCTATCCCAACCCACTAGGCCCATAGGGTATTTATATGAAAGCAACTCATCAAAAATCTGAAACTAATACAAGATCCATGTCGAGAGCCTGCAAACAAAAAGACAGCCAGCTAGCACCTATACCTTTCACAATCAACTCAAATCAAAGCCCGCAAAAAAAAACGTTCAAGTGTTTAATAGAACATTGAACCCGTTTGCAAAAAAAAAGAACGATCGTGATCCCGACACAAATTTAATTTCAACCGCTGCCAAACAACAACACGTTTCGGTTATCTGGTTACTGATCTTACCCTCTCTTTCCTCCAGCACCACACCAATTGATCGACTTGTATTGCTGGTGTTGCTCTTTTGCTTCAGGTTGTTGATTCCATTCTAATCGACGAGCTATAACCATCATCATCGAAATCAGCGTCATGTCATTAACGTTGCTAGATAGCCTGACTTATCTATTTACAAATTTATCTTTACGATCAGGGAATACTGAAAGGGGACATCGATTAGATTGAAATCGAGTGTTAGTTTGATATAGACTACTACTGGAATTGAGTGGGCCGCCAACTGTACATGGTAATGATAAGTGGACTGCTGCCACTAGAGTAGTGGATACAGATTTATCATATAGAAGAATTCCAAGTGGAAAGATCGATCACTGATCGTGTCAAAATTTGATCTCCCCAGGCGATTGTCTTAATTCTTACACCCCAGAATGCTAGGTCTTTCTAACGTACTTATAGTCGAAATCATTCCATCCACCACACCATTTCGATTGACTGAAAAAATCGTTAAGTTGCCACGATCGCTGAGCCTAAAAGCTATTAGACGAACTAAAAGCCAAATCGCACAGTTACCTGAAAGTTTGGCTCAAGCAAGAATAACAAAACGATCTAATCAGCCGGATAAGAAGGTGGTAATTAGATTTTCTAAATGAAATCAATCAACTGAAGCGATCTTCAGCGATTTATCTCAACGATTAGTATAGGATTTCGATCAGGATTTTGAAATACACCAGGTTTTAACCTTGAAGAGAGAGGGTTGGTCACACATCATGTCGATGATTATGTTGCTTGACCTTGACAGCGCGTGATTTGTTCAAGATCGGTTCAGAGATTGCTTCTTGATTGCAAATTAAGAATTAGCTGCGAAGAACCTAAAAAAAGGAGGTCGAATCACCTCATCGAAATTTGGTGGTACTGTGAGTGATCGCGGACGAATGATCGGTCAATCGTCCAATGATCTCTCTTAGATTTGATTTTTTTCTTTTTTCTTTTGGATAGATAAAATTATGAAGAGGCATTTTTTCGCTTAGATCATGGATATAATATATGGTCAGAGGTCTAGGTGGTACTGGTGGGGGTTGTTTTTTGGAATTAACTCGAAGTCGAATTGTTGATTGACCGGAAATGAAAGAGTGGATTTTTTTATATGGTCGTTCTGTTGTGGTTATTGTTGGTCTGTGGATAGTTTAAATTTTTTGTGTAGTTGAACTCCGACGATTGCTCGTTGAGTTTAATCAAAAAATATTTTTTATTGCATGCTAAGTAGAAGTAGATTTGCTTTTGTTACTAGGGGTGAAATTTTCTCGCATGTTGTCGATCGGTTTTGAAGACGAATGATTTTCGCTTCACCCAAGGCTATATATTTACTTTTCCGGAAACTATACTCAGTTTTTAAAGGGAAGCGCAAATATTCACGGCGAACGAGTAAGTTCAAACTAGTTTTAACCTCTGGCATTAACCTTCTAACATTCGGCTTAAAAGACACGATCATTTTGAGAAGAAACTTATGGCATTCAGAAAAATGATTGCTAAATAGTACCAGACACCAAAAAGTATGTGACGAAATCTTTTACATAAATTCTAAATTCACTGCCCTCTTAATTCAATCCGATCTCGTCGTTGCATTCTCGTTACAATGGAAATTGGTAGGAAGCGGTTTGACAGCCAGTGCTTGCATGTATGGCGTGATTGGTTCTATGGCTATCTTTACCCCTGTTGTGACTCATTCACTCAAATGCAATTAGGTTAACCACGAGTGTGATTATAGTTAATTGTCCGTAGTTGGATTCGAATCAGGGTCCTTACACACAAAAAGCCAGACTCTATCCACTCGGCTAACTAAGATTCTTTGTTTTTGAAATCAATATATTATATGATGACCCAGAAGTCATTCATTACTGCAAAAGTTGTAGCTCTCTCAATCGTCCTGTTCAAGTTTGATATTTAAAGATATCCAGACTATAAAACATCCAGAGCCTTGAGATTACTCGTATTACTACTGTATGCCATGAGAGAGACATCAAACCACCACGGAAGATACTCTAGGGATCTCCTGTTGTTGTCAGTTCAGAAATACAACTTAAATTTAAATCTGCTTCGTAGCACGATTTTGTGCAGTCAGTAGCTTCCTTTGATTTTTCAATCCTTAATCCTCTATCTCATAAGAGCTGTAATCTACTTATCGTGATGCATTGAATGCACGAAAATAAAGCAGTTACGTTTGTAGTTCTTGTAGTCTAGTCATTAGGATGCTGGCTCTTAGTGCATTGCATCTCTGGTTCAAATCTACGTACGGACGAAGGAACGCGAATTGAGCTTTGGGTTAATCTAGCTCTAAGTAGGTATCGTCGCCAAATAAGGTGAAAAGTACGTCGTGTATTATCAGTTTAAGTCTGATGACGAAAAATGTCGTTTGTAAAAATTAAGTTTTATCAACTCCCGTGCCCAACGCCGATAAAACAATTTTGTTTTTGGCAGCAGTGCCTGACATGCCTTGCAAAACAACAAAGTTTGCTCAGAACTACTGACCATCATTAAATTTCATAAGCAATTTCTCTATTATATACCTACTCATAAATGCTCATACCCAACGTCAAACGATAAGTCCGAAGTAGAAGGTAAGAGGGTATCTGACTCATTTATGGAGAAAGGTTCGTCTCTGTTGGCTGTGCTAACATAGCAATCCATGGACTTTCCTGCTGTATACGTTCAATAAATAAGACCTTTTATAACCATAGCTCGTATTGTATGTCGGGTGGTTCTAACATGATCAGGTTGATAATTTTTTTATATCCCTTCAAAAACCAAAATTATTTCGGAGGTCGAAGTAGTAAAGCAAATTTGACAATCATTGGAAGCTTCAAATATTCCAAAAATCAAATGTTGGTATCGAAGAAAAGAAACTCATTGAACAGAGTAGTTTTTCTATGGAAACCATCACGTATGACTTTTTACGTAAATGTGCATGATATTTCTTAGTGATGGTCTCATTTTTGCTTTTATGTTTTTTCTAACTTCCTGCACAGTCTGGTAAGCCAATATTATTCAAAAGTTGTCAGTATTCATATAGTTATCGTGCATAAATCGACAATGAAATTTGAGTTGACCTTATCGTCTGGTTTATATTTTTCCCTAATGTCCGTGAGAGAAAAACTTCATACCAGACCAACTAGTGAGCTATCAGAACGCGAGGTGTGTAAGGTTTGACTCACTAAAAAATACCATCTACAACACCATGAAGTTCCACGTCAGCACCCACCTGAGCAACATTTCGACTCATCTAAGCAGGTGCCCGTGTAATGCGACTGCAACTAAAACAATTGCGCTGAGCATCGTCAAACTCAGTCTCACAGTATCGACAATACGGTTTGCCAAACTTACCCATTCTGTTGCGGCATTTCTTCAAGTAACCATGCTCTCTCAAGAATTGATGGTAGAAATTCACCTCTCCGTTGAAACGGCATCGCCAATCTCTAATAGGCCTGTCAGCTTAGCCGCCAATTGTCAGTTGCTACTACTCCATCCCTATTGCCAAATTTGAAAGACTTGAAAACGCGCGCGCATCAGAAGCTCAGCTCTGTCCGACTCTGAGCGAGAGAGGTATCATTCCTCCCGTTTACTATCGGGATAGCTCCGAATACCACCATCACGGCTTCTTCTGAGGCCGTGCTACAACCAATAGGCAGAATACCACTGGAGAATGACGAAGTGGGTTCGAGTTTTTCGCGTCCGGTCCCATGTTGGAAGACGGAATTGATCGTCACCATCAATAGCTTACAACTCGTCTCGCTGTGTCCGCTGATGCACGCCATTAGTCTACTCAGTGAAATTACGACTCTAAGACTCCTTTTACATGCCCTGCAAACGTGAGCTCAATTGGGCAGCTTTAGATCACTCCCAAATAATTGACCGACTTGTTAATCTGGACCTCAATGGAGCCAACTGTTTTGGGTGTTACAGTTGGCATCCTCGTCCGCTCAGTCAGCATAACCATCTCTGTCTTTGACACTGCCAGCTGGAGGCCATACTTAGTCATCCATCGCTCCACCTTCTTCATGATTTGGTTAAATCTGAGTTATCTGACAGTAAATCTGACAGTGACAGACGTCATCTTAGCGTTGATTAAAGTATTCTTCTAAGAATTTCTTCGGCATTCTTTAGATATTTTATTTCGTCCATATTCTTTATCCTTCTGAAAATTTCTTCGAATATTCTCGTCACTTGAGGTACTCTTGTTATTGAAGTACTCTCGTTATTCGATATAATATAGTAGCTGAAGGTACTCTCGTTATTAAAAGAATTCTCGTTACTGAAGGGGCTCTCGTAACTGGAGGTGATTTCGTTACTGGAGCTGTATTCCCGTTACCGAAAGTACTTTCGTTGCTGGACGGTAAAAAAAAGTAAAGCAATCCCACGACAACCCTCGTACAGGTCTAGGGGTTGACGCTGGTAGAGAGCTTCATTACAATTTTTAATCATTGTTGATACGAGTGTGGAGTGATTAGTTCCACGACTCACTTTACCCCTGATTTAAATCAGGTATCTAATCAGAGCTAGGTGAACTCAAAGCTTGGTGCGCGACGCTCGTCCGAACCTGGATTCGAACCAGGGTCCCCACACGCAAAAAACCAGTGCTCTACTCACTAGGCTACTCAAGCCTCCGTTGCTGGAGGTGCTTTCTTTATTGGAGGTACAATCGTTGCTCGAGTTTCTCTCGTCACTTCAGGTAATCTGGATATTTGAAGTAATTTCTTTACTGGAGGTGCTTTCGTTACTTGAAGTACTCTCGTTACTCGAAGTACTCTCGTTACTGAAGGAACTCTCGTTATTAGATATACACTCATATCTGAGGTATTCTTGTTATTGCAGATGGAGATATTCTTGTAATGTCGTTACTGAATTTACTCTCTTTACTCGAAGTGCTTTCGTTAACTTTAGTTTTTGGTAACTTTACCTTTTGATTACCGGCTGAAATAAGTGCCGTTATCTCTGTACTAGTTATTTCAGGCACTGTAGATCTTAAATATTTGTTAGAAATTAATAAGCTATGAATGGTTTCAGTTCAGAGCGGGATTCTATCCGAATTTGTCATTTGAAGTGCTTCAGGCTAATCTTTAGGTAGCCTCCATTTCGCAAGTGCATTATTTGGACTTTAAGGGCACATCTTTTACAATCTTGGATGAATTAAATGTTCCAATAACTGAAATACCTTTTCGTATCTATTCGTCTACAGTGTACTGTTCATTTGATGCTCTGACGCTGCCTTTCAAGTGCTAGTTTAGTGAGCTATTCAATTTGACCAGCTGATGTTTAGTTAGCAAATGAACTGACTCCTTCATCATGAGAATTTCTAATGTTTTTGTCTAGATTTTTTTCACTTTGTCGTTTTTTCTAGAGCCGAACGCTATAAATCTTAATTTTTTCAGGACCCACGGTCATAAAATGATCTTTTGAGGGAGATCTTCTAACTTACCAAACATCTTACCTGGTGAAAGGTCAAAAATGTGTAACATTCCAGCTGTGCCCTTTGGGACTTGTACAAAAATTCTCGCTAGTGTATTTGGGGACTATATTAGCTAGTTTCTTTATATGGCCTGGTATTCTCTGTTTATTTAGCACTTTCTTTCCAATTGTTGCTACTGAACAATTTTTAGTATCCGAGAGTAACTTATTTTCTACTCAACTAAATTCTGGCGATCAATTCCATTTCATATCGGAACATTTATTGTATGTTTATTTATGGCTAAGAATTGATAATATATATGTGAAAAAAAAAATTGCTCGAAAACATCAAAAACAATCAGGCCGCAGCTCATATTTTATATATTATGACAAATAGTGACATTTCGTTACTGAAATTAGTTTATCGTAAGAGTTTTTTTTTATTTATGGGGCAGAAAAAAAATTTAATTTTTTTCTAAGCTCATCGAAAATCATCAAAATTGTCTCAAAATTTGGCGCGAAATTTCGAAGTTATTTATGCTGAAGGCTTCCTATTTTAGAGAAATGATCGCATTAAACTGAAAATGAAAGCAAATGTTGAAAATTATAGGAAATGGAATGTCAGAAAAGTTTGTCAAATTATTACCATTTTTATGTAGGAACCATAAATGAAACTATAGTGCATCAAGTGATCCAGGTGTTCCTCGAAAAGACTGGGATTTCATGTCTTGGCTCAAGCCATCAAGTTTAGCATTTGGAAAATAATCCCGATAAGCTTAAACGTCAAAATTTTGAATTTACAATTTTTTAGAACAATCTTTTGGTAGTTACTCTTTTTTAACGCATTGATAATTTAGTCACTTGCTTAGATAGGTTAGTCATCCATGATGAATAGACACTTTCCAACATTTCCAACATCCACGGTGAATAGACACATTTTCATTCGCTATTGGACCTCGATTTTCTCAAAACTTTGAAGAAACCCGTTGGAACTTTTGCTGTATGTCGGTGTTTTTGAATCAAAAGTCAAATAGACAGTTACACAACTCCCAGTTACATTGTTGCAAACATCCTAATTGGCTATGAACAATCATAATTGCCATCAACAAATACCATTTATAGCCTCTAGTGTCCCATAATCTCGAACATCATCTGGTAGCCTTCTTTTGTTGCACTCTGCTCATGATCATCATCCAGTCTGAGTCTGCACCCATCTGCAGTTCATTATCACAATAATGTGAACAAACCATTTTTACAATTTACAAACGACAATCATGCACGTTTCTATTGATTGCAGCATATGTATAAGTAGTGATCTTGATCGTCGAAATATTTACATCCATATGCGCCAACTCCATTACGGATGATTTCAACGTGCGAGATCATCACTCGCATAAGCGATCGTGTGCGGCGCGTAACGCAAACGCCGCAACGCACCATGAGAAAACACAATGACCTGTAGAAAGACCTTGGAAGATACACTTCAGATGATGCTCATAGATGGTATAACTAAAGCATTACCGTATAATTTCAATGTAGTTATAGTGTGTTGAGATCTTAGTGCGTCGTCGTTGTCGTCGCAAGCTAGCCTCAGTCCACGATCATCTAGATTCCCACCAGCCTATTGGGAACTCGTCTGCTAGTAAGTTCGTCTGTTCGTACGTTCGTTCGTTAGCCGGCTGCCAGTTTAGATGGTTTGGTTTGATCGTTCCGATGAGCAATTTTTCTTCGCACAAACTGCCGTGTATGTATAACACAACCTCGATGATATTGTATGCGAATGTAAAGTTTTGCGATCGAAATCGCAATCTTTTCGCATATCACAGCTGAGGGAACCAAAAAAAAACTCAACTTTTGTATATACACAAGCGCTACCACAAATTCTACATACATAGCTTTGCGGCCGGATATGAGAAATATATTTATATATGGAAAAAAAATGTTTGTTAACATGTTGATACGTTCGCATTTGCGCAGTGTAATAGCAACAGACCGACAGAGAGAATAAAATGATGGTTTTGATTTGATTGTTTTAAGTCGAAGATCGTTTAGATTGTCTGGAATGGAATTCGAGTCAAGATCATGATCAGTTTATGTAAAATCGAGACTAAACATCGAATTTAGTTTGTTTGGCTAAGGATCGAATAGTCTTCGGCTTTCTTATTATTAAATCACTCGCTGGTTGTTGATCAGTGATCGTGATCCTTAATTGACTGGAAATTCAAATTGCTTGCCAATCAACAGTCCTTCTTTGTTTCGTCTAAACAAATCCACGAGAATTTTCGCTAAACCTGAAAATCATGGTCTTTGTTGTCTCTTCCTCTGCCAGGCATGGTTTCTTCCGTCGATCTTCAGGGAAGTAATCATGTTGCCATCACATCATGATAGCTTTATGGTAGCCGGGTCTCTGTACTATGCTGCAAAGTCAAGGTCATTCGCGCGACTTCTTTACGCATTGCTGCTACTCTGACTCGACTTAACTTGGTTCGTTGTTTTCATTCTTATTCGCGTGTTTGTCGTTTTTTCTCGCAATCGTGCAGAACAGAACAAGTTGCGCAGCACAGATAAAGGAAAACCGACTTATTTCGTGATTGCATGGAAAGTATCATCATCATCATCGTCGTGGTTTACGCTGTAGTTCAAGATCGTCGAGACCAACGAGAAGGAGGAATTCTCCAAGATTTCTTGTGTGTGGTGCACCTCGGTCTCAGAACAAAGAAAACTTATCTTCATCGAACCGACATAGTATCTTTTAAGCTTGGCAAACATTCAATCCGTGCAAGGCCAAAAAAATAATAGCATCAGCACTTACTACTAAAGTCAGTCGGGCGATCGGTCGGTCCGTCGCGGCGAAAACAAGTAAAAGAAGTGAAAATGTAAAACAATCAACAGAACGATATACAGACGAGAAGTGAAAGAAGATCCGTGCGAGAGGGAAACAAAGCAACAACACTAAAAATTCTTAGACTTGTTCTTGTGCTCCGTAGCCATGATCTTCACCATGCTCCTCGATCATTGCTACCATCGTCGTCAAACACATCTTCTTCGTAAGACAAATCTGAAGAGTTCTTTGTTTCTTAACTCCTGTACTAGACGCAGAAAAACATGCTAAGAGTTAGTTCTCCTCCTTGATTTGATTTTCTTATTGTGTCTTCAGCACGATCGTACGTTTCATCGCATCGTCGCCACCAACCAGCTGCCGGATTCTTCCATGTTGCACTGAATCAACGAGATCCCGTCACTATCGTCAACGCCGGCGGCGGCTCTTCAATTTATTCTTCTTCTTTAATTCCAAAGCTACACTATTATTTTTCAAGCATTGTGTGGTTGCTTCTTTGTGGAGAAATATGCTGTAACCCCCGTGAGGTAGAAAAAGGTCATTCAACTAAAATTTACCCAGGCTCAGTGTGGTTTGCGCGCTCGCAAATATACAAACAATGAACTTGGAAAATTTTCACTTCGTCCACTAGTGCCTGGTTCAAATTTTTTTTTGTCTGCTCGTTGAACGACCATCAGTCCCATTGTTCAACGGTCTTGATTCGAACGCTCTGCAATGTTCTAGGTAGTAGTTCTTCGTACCACTCATCTGGTTATTGACCAAACTACAAGTATCATTTAGATGTCGAGGGAAAATGGGATTCTAGAAGCGATTTTCAAGAGATTCTTGGCACAATTGTTTGTGACCAGTGGCATATTTCTGGCAAAGAAGCAGTTAGTGATCTTACTGAACGATCTAAAGTGTTAATTATGTGCTCGTTTAGAGGGCATGAATTTTATAGTGTACACAAATTGCTAGAGCGTGTTATGGTAAAAGATTTGCTGAAGATACGTGCGGAAGCAGAAGATGATGGGAAACTATAAGAACCACATTTCTATAGAAAGCTTGGAAGAAGAAGCGCTAGTTTTTGCGCTATTAAATTTGATTTCCAACAATAAAACTACTCCAGCACGTTCACCATAATAAACTATTATACAAGCTGTGACATCCCACGATAAATCTAGATAACGAGTCTAAAAATAGTCCCATGATCACTAACAAACTTTTGGTGATCACGACTAATAACCAATTCGAAAGCTCCCACAAAAAAGCAACTATCAATCGTTCGTCGAGTAACGTACTTCTTCAAATATCCAATCGAATAAGCATAACGTCTTGGTCAAGATCACGATCTGCGTGTGTCTAGTTCTGCCGATCATCGTCAATAATTCTCATCAAGAGGAGGAGTGATCGGAATTCATTGACTCATTGCGTAATCAAAGAAAAGGACAATCAACTTGAATTCAACTCGAATTAGAATAATTCAATCTTAGTCTTTGTTCGATCATCATCCACTCTTCTATCCTCCTCGACCTCCCCGCCGCCACTTCATCGCGCACAGGTCAAGTTTCCTTCAATTTGGTCTATTGAACTCATTACAATCGGGGCCAGAACTACAACAGAATTATGATGATAATGCTCTTCAAGTGAATGACACTGCGTAATTTCACGAAAGAAGAATATTTCATCTAATAGGCTAGTGTCAGAAATTATTTGAGAAGTTCTTGTCTTGTCTTATGTTTCGTTTTTTTTGTCTCAATCGATCAGTTGAAAAACTCTTGAGGTGAACTCAGTCGATAGAATAATAGGAGTTTTAGTACTGGCAAAATCCAACCAGTCAGATACATACCACATCAGTGAACCATGATTAATTAAGATTAATGTTTGAAAAAGTCACGCGCACAACAATTTTTCCCAATTTCGGTGGATAGATAGACATAGTACCGAAGTACCGACATAGTCTTGTTTTTTTACGTTCGTTCTCGATTTGTTTTTTTTTTGCCCCCTAGATGATCTCTCTGATGAGTACGTGTTATTTTCTAGTTACTTCTTTTCACGAAATTTGTTCAGAATTTTCGAGTTAATTTCAAAGAATTAGATGGCTTTGAACTTTATGGGAGAAGAGTTGGTTGGCATTTCGAGCGGAAGTTTCAAGGTTATTAACAAGCTCGGGTCAATTACTTTAGGGAAGATTTTGATTTTTTTCCGTGATTTCGTGGTAGTTGAATGTTAGGAATTTTTTCGTTCATGGGATCTGTTTTATGTGTTCTGTGCGGAGTGAAAAATCAAGTATTTTCGCCGGTGTTATGTTCGAAGAAGAGGTTTTGGTCAAGGATAAAAGTACGATGATCTTATCGTATTAATGATTACACGAGTTTGTAAAAGGGTCAAGATAGAAGTCAGGTAGAAAAAATTTGGATGAAATTTTTATAAATTGTGCGCAATGCTTTCAGTTGGAAAAAAATGATGAATTGTAATTTTATTTTTCCAAAGCGTTGGTCCTCAATTCATCTCATTAACTCGTTTGTTCTGTTCTCTCGAAATAAATACGTTAACCTATTTTTTTAGCTTTCTGACAATCCTCGAAATCTTTCAAATGTTGCAATTGTGATGGCCGACACACTGCTAACAATAGAGCTTGCAAGCTCATACGTTCACATTCGCAGTTTAAGAAGGCTTAACGACTCAAAAACAACTATCGCGCATTGATTCTTTTGAAACAACTAGTTGAATTGAGTTTTGGTGATTCAAGCGACTGAGCACTGATGGTTTAAGGAGCACTGATGGTTTAAGTGTTTAGTCTCTGGCCCGAATCGAAGCATATACACTTGAACATGATCTTAGTTACACCGTTGGAGGGTGGAAATCTTCGAATAATGTAGCATGGCTTCTAACCTCAAGCATGTCTGATTTTTAACAACCAAATCCACGTCCTTCCTCTTCAACACTCCGCTCGGTACCACTTGAACAGCATTACTTCGCGTGGTTGGCTGCTTCTCTCCATCCCTGCTTATTTTCCCTTCCTGTCTCTTTTCACATCGCGCAGACTGCTTTTTGTAATTTCAGTTTGTGATTCTAGAGTATGGTCTACAATATTTTCCGCCGACATCCTTGTGCCTAGAGTCATATCTAAAACTCTTCCGCATTCTTCAGAGTAGCTTAACATCACGTGTGTCGATTTACGCCTCTTCCAGCTTTTTTTTGAAATGCGAAGTCACTCATCTTTCAATGTGTTGAATTCCTGTTCGTTCCCGATAATATCAATGGGCAAAAAAACTAGCATTAACTTGTAGAATGTTATTCGAAAATTGCAGCAGGTTCGGCGTGCAATTTTAGATTGTATTCTAGGGAGTTTCTAACTAACATCGGGTAGCTTTTTGTTTGCTTTCTTCAGGTGGGTTTTGAAACTTGTCTTCTCATTAGCAATGACGCTCAGGTACTTTGAAAAAACTCGTTTAGTTCAGAGCACTGGCCTCTAGTGGGTAGAGCCCCTGGTTCGAGTCCAGCCACGATCACATACCAGGCCTGGAATTCACCCAGCTCTGCCATAAATCAGGAGGTAAATTGACATGTAGAAGTGATCACTTCATACTCTTATGCATTAATTGTGACTGAATTCTCCACAAATTTCAACCCTAAAACCCAATCAACAAGGGTAGATCTATTTTACATCATAATTATTTCAAATCATACAAACGCAAAATGTTATCTGCACTACTGCTAGTTTCCTCTGCTTGGTGATCAGTTTGATTTTCGTCTTATGATCGGTAAGTTCAAGACAGCCAGTTTCAAGCCAGTACTTAACTACCTCAATTGCTTCATTTAAGTATATTTTCGACCTCCTCGGGATAACGAGCCCAAATTACGAAATGAATAATGTTGGGAAACGCTGCTACAGTCACATTTGTAGACACACCTAGCCCTGGCATCCCATTATACATTGTGGTCCATAGCAGGAGGCCAAGGACGGATCCCTGCGGTAATTCTTCCGCTACCAGATAAAGTTTTGATACTTCGTCGAAGTCGGAGCCTAAGATTGTTTCCCTGAAGTATTTGACGGCTGTACGTGCTATGTAGCATGACCCTCCGTTATAGAGCAAAGCATAGACAATATAGTTCCACTTCGCAGAATCGGACTTTTTTCTCACATCTAACGCGATAGTTTCTGTTTCTGTTTCTTGCTAAATTCTTTACCATCCGAAACAGCTTCCACAGCTGATAACCTTTTTTGAAAACTGAAGTGCCGGTCCGAAAGTCCCCTTTTCTTGTCAATTTCGGAAAGAAACCGCCTGTTTATGACCCCTTCGAAAACTTTTCCCGTCGTATTCTTCACTCATATTGGGCTTCCCAGTAGGTTCATTGTGTTTGGATAGGGAAACTAATATCTGTTGCTTCCACCGCTTGGGAAAAAATCTTTGTTTAAATCACACGCACTTCGGGCGCTTTATTGTCGTTGATTTGCCCAGTTTTTCTCTGCTCACCGTAGGCACGTTTTCAGGATCAACCTGCTGTGATTATTTGCTGGAGCATCAATGGGCACATTGTTTAAAAGAACCTCTTTGCCTGAACTATGGACGCTAAAGTACACTTGGTTCTTAAGTGATTATTCAAGTATTCCTTCTTCTTCATGGACTTTCTTCCGATCTATCTCTGCCAAACATCTTTCCATGGAAATCTGCTCCTGAAGTTTGACTTAATATCGAGCAATATCACCAGCTAGATTACAGCTAGATCAGACCAGCAAACATTTGCTAGATGTTTTATTGAAAGCTTATTAGTATGCCGACACACTAAGCTTCTGATTTTTGGTATATTCCAACAAGAGAAATATCTCCTAAACGTTCTTCGAATGGAGTGTTATGAGAAAAAGATCGGCCTATAAAAATATGGCTCAATGTTGAACGAAAAACTCGAAACTCGACGAATTATAATCGCCATAGCGTCGATGATGGTAAATCACAGACGTTTTCAGATTCAAGGCCAAAACACTATTCACCATTGCATTCGGTGCGATTTTTGCCTCTTACATTGGTGTCTACTACTGCTTAAATGTGCACTGTTTTAGTAAATGAATAATTCAGAATTCAGCGAATCGCAATACTTGGCTCCATAGACCGTTTAAGAAGCAAAATGCAAACCAGTGATGCAAATGTAGCGAAAGACACAGCATCAACTTAAAGAAATGCCATTTGTAAACTGAATTCTTTTTTAGACTTTTTAAGGCTGTTTTTTATTTAATTTTAATATTTAAAAACACAACTGAAATAGTATTTTATATTGTTTTAGAAAGTATTAGATTTTCATATCCTTGCATGACTTAGCACTGATCATTTACCTTAGCTTGTGGATCTTTGAGTTTTAGGTTGATTTCATCCAACATGCTTTTAGATGGTCTGATTGGTTTGGTTGCAGTCAATGATTGCTACGATGTGGCTTATTATCACTTCCAGCAACTCTCTAGCATTGTTCTAAGAATTAGTCAGATCGAGGTTCCCTTAAGTAATTATAATTTTGCTTCCTCCTACATCTCAATGTAACTTCTTAGAATATAATAATACAATTTAGAAACATTTTACTATCAAGAGCTTTTGTTTTAGCTTACCGTTTAGTAAATGAAATACTCCTTGAAAATATATACTTCCGTAGACCACAATTTAATTTCCGAACTCCAAAACTATACAGTTTCCAGCTTCCTTATTCTTCTATTTGAAACCATTCATAACCGAAATTCATATGCATTAATTCCTGTGTTCTCATATTCCAATCAAATTCATTTAACCTAATTACCCTTTCATTTGCTCCGTTAATTTCTGCAAGCCAAACTCAATTTACTTCACTCAGACCCCCAAATAAAAAAATGTTGATCTAATTACAAACCTCGAAAAAAAACCATTTCATACTCATAGTGGTTATTGCGAAATTCACATTCGATTAAAACAACTTCCATACAAATATTCACATCCTAGTCAGCATATTATTGTCCATATAGTCAGTCCGTACGTTATATAGAATCCCATTTAAAAATGTTTTTCTCATGATCATATTACCATAGAGCGAGCAAAGGGAGCTAGCTATACAAACGAGCAATCGGGCAAGCAAAAGCAAAGCGACAAAACAAATATAATAACGAAACGGTGACCAACGGCACCAACGTTCAGTTTTGCAGGTTTTCATCTAATTTGCATAGTTCAGCAGCTAGAGTCTAGTACTAGGTAGGTACTTGTACTCTACCGAACTCCAGCAGCAACAATAGCGAACTAGCAAAGTACGAGTATAAACCACTCCGGTCGTGTCATGATTTTCGTAGTCGTACAAATTTCAGTATAATTCCAACAACCGTATAGGAGGTGGTAAAGGAAAACAATGAAATCAAAACAAGAAAAAGAGCAACTAGTATTTGAACATAGAAAACTCGGAATCACAAAACGGAAGAAATGCACTCGTACTTCTTTACCTCGACAATATAATTTATAATTTTTTTCATGATGAAATTTCCATTTCGTGAGATTTTTCGCTATTAACATTTCCTTGTTTCCTTTTGCACGTTCGTACCGATACAATTGTCCGTCGAAATGAACGATTCTATTAATTTATCTGCCTGCCTCTTTCCAATTGTTCGCTGAGTAGCTCTCATTTTCCACGTTGCGGATAATGTCCACAATATTTCATTAAATTAAATTGAAAAAAAAAATTACTCACGAAAATTCGAGGCTTCCTCTTTCTTTGCTTTGTTATACAATTTCAGCAACACCTCCCGTTTTTCAAGTCGAAGATTACAGCAAATAAGAATAGTGCACAAGAAGCAGTGACTCCACCAGAAGCTAGTTATTCTATTTTTCAATTATATCGTTTTGGGAAATTTCCACAAATACCAAAAGAACGTCATCATGACAAAAACTAGCTACCCAGACCGGTGCCTTGTGGTATTCCGCTTTGAGACGTATGCATTGTAGGTATGCATTGCTTTTGGCTGGCGCCTAAAAGTGCAACGGATGAAGTGTAAAGAAACCGAAAATTGCACTGAATATAACATTCGAAACCAAAGGAAATGAGGTGAAGTGTTAGCATGCAAGCCAAAAGCACATTTTTTGTTGTTAGTTGTCGGTATGCATATATTATTAACGGATTCAGAAGAAACACAAAATATGATGAAAAACATAAGTGTAGCTTTAGTCTGGTAGAAGTAATTCAATTGGGGATTTTTGTATGTATGCCGTGGTTTCTTGATTTGATTAAAAATTTTAGGAAGCTAATGTGATTATGTCTGAAATGATATTTTGCTGTTTTGTTTGCAATTGGGACCTGAAAGTGCTTCATTGCTATGCACGTGGTGAAACTAATTAAAAAGTATATTCTTCTAGTCCTATCCAGCCTAAATAATAGGCTGGAAGATAGCTTTGTAATCTTAGTCAATAAAAAGTGCGTGACCCTCAGCAAAAATGCAATCTCTTTGATTATGAAAATCGAGTTTCTGCCACCTATCTCCAAGACCAAAAATGGCACGTAGGAGGGAAACTTTGTTTTGACTCAAAGCCCCCTGATTATTTGTATTATTTAGCTTCTTATCCAAAATCTTAAGTTTTCGGATCCTGAAAATAAAAATCTTGGGGAAGAATTCTATCTCTTCGGGCGATAAAATTTGAATTCAGTTTAATAAGAGCAAAATGTTATTTATCTACATAGGTTTTCATACTGCTAAGCGTAGAAAGAATGCAAGTTCAAAAAATGTGGCAGATGTGACGAAAAACACACTGTCAATTACAGAGGCTGAGTTTATCGAGAAATATATCGCTAGGTTCATTGATCATATGCGCACTAAATACGATAAAATCAAAAAGTATAATTCTTCGACAAACAAAGTGGCGTTCACAATTATTGAGCTTTAAATGAGTCTCAATCTGTTTTACTTGAAAGATTTTAAGTATATTGGAAAGCCTTGTCAAGAAAGTGACTCTAACTTCTCTGAAAGTGCAGATATATAGCATCCAGCCGGCACAGTGTAGGTTCATTAGAAGAGTTTTTTCCCGCATTGTTTCACAACAGAGAAATGCCTTTAAATGTGCCCTTGCTAGTCCCCCTCCCCTTCGCAAGTGAACATTCTTCAGCGAAGAGGATACTACACTGTTCTTAACAAGCTGCTTAATAAAAGCTATCGACCGCACGTCAATACTCAGCCCTAATGGCCTTAAAAGCCCCCTCAATGTTTAGGAAAGTGGAAACCGTACACTCCGTAAGCGCAAGAGATTTTGTAATTTGTTTAGTGAGATTCTGAAGAGCTGTTCCGACAGATTTATTTTTTGTCTTAGCATGCTGAGACTACGAGATTAACAGAAGATCAATTGACTTTTTGACATCCTAACCAATGCTTGTTTCCAGAATTTATTGCAAAATAGATCTAAGACATAGCGGACAATAGTCCTGAGGTTTAACTTGCGAAACTTTCCCAACTGTAGGAATAAGAACAACTCTTGTTTTCTTGCCAGCTAATTGGATTATACGAGAATTGCAAGCACGCATTATATATTTCATAACAATCTCTATAGATTGGGCTCCAAGGAATTTATGGTCCAACTCAATTGGAAGTTTGAGAACCTAGGAGACAGCGGAACGCTGATTCCCCGGGAAATGTAAATCCATAAGGAGAGTTAGAGTATCAGGGTTTGAATTAGCCCAGCTTATGCCAGAGCTCTGAATGCACTCTAAAGCGCCCGGTATTGAGTTTAATTTGACTCATTTATGCCCTTTGTTTTAACAGAAGGTTTTCCATGCCTTCCGTATGGCCTACTCAAAAGCCTTCAGTTTCGCTTTATAAATTGACCAGTCATCGGATATTTTTGCGTTGCTAAATTCTTTTTTGTACTCTCTCCATTGGGCGGGAATTTCCGCATTTTACAACGGGGCTCCCTGGCTTTGGGTTGTTTGTTTTTTTTTGCTTTAAGTTCCAATGAAGATCAGATGAGATGCTGGAGTTTCATTCAGTCCGTTCTAATCCTATTAATATAGGCTACAGATGAGTAGAGAATGACCACTCCTGTATAAATTTCCATTCATTCAGGTGGTGTTTGCAGCGCTCTCTGACATAGGTTATGTCAAAAACTTCCCGCCGATTTGAGGTTAAGAAGGTCGGTTAGAAAATTTAATAGGAAATTATTGACGGAGCACATATGTATATACTTTTCATCACATTATTGATTCAATGAATCATGATTCATTGGTTAATTTATAATTTACGAAATTTGGTCGAACTTTCCTTTCGCATACCTTTTAAGTATGAAAAAAAACATTGATGATCTCAAAGTATATAGATCACTTCATTTCATTCATCACGAACTATGCTCCTGCGAGGACCTACGTGATTCTGTAATTCATATTCTGGAATGATGCACTGATCCAGTTAAGAGCTTCAGGACTAAAAACTTGATTTTGAAAACAAATTTTGAATTGAAGCAAACATTTTTGATTCAGTGAATCATCGATTGATTTGGCGAATAAGCGATTGATACACTGATTCAATAGCTGTGTTTAATTACTCCGAAAAAAGAGCTCATGAAACACAAGTCGGAGCAACTTCGGGCAAGTTAGAATTAGCAAGAATCGCTTATTTCGCTGAGATATCTCGACCTGGAGCAGCTCATTTAACACAGCTATTGATTGATACAGCGAATCATCGATTGATTCAGTAAGCTATAGATTTATTCACTAAATACTACTATGTTTGAATACATTACACTACATTAATTTGGTTTCGAAATAATTTACTATTGAATCTTCTGTCCAAACTTCGACTAGACGATTATGTGGAATTATTTCTGCCATTTTTTTCGCGAAAAATAAACCACTAATTTAAAATATTTTTTTTTTCAAAGCAATATTAAAACTAACGCATGTTCCTTAAAACGAAGCAAAACATATTTGCGACGAGCTCATTTTTTATTTAGTTCATCATTTTTTCCAGTGAATAATTTGTTTCAATGAGTCATTCAAGGAATCATTAGATTCAATGTATCATTTGTTTCAATGAATCATTTGCTTCAATGAATCATTAAAAAACTTGGGATCATTTTACTGCCTCTCTCTGTATCATAAATGATTCTTTTACGAATCTTTTATTCAACTTATACTTTAGATTTGTGTAGTTAAATTATCAAATCAGAAAATTTTCGAAAAAATATCAAACACGTGTCCCTCCTCAAAGCATTAGAAGAAATGTTAACTGAATTTCCTTATCTTAGTATCTGCTATTGTTTTTTCTTTCGATTTCACACTTGATCCATACTCCAGAAACCCGAAAAAATTTACCAACGTACACATCATATGCTTGAATTATTTTTTTTCGCACTTCAATAAATCTCAAAACTTTTTTTCGACACTATCGAGCGCGAGAAATTACGTGATCATCAAATGATCGAATAGATGTGAAACAGAAGAAAAAACTTGCATACATATTGTAGAATGTTCACATCATCTTGGTCGTGTCATTATCATCCATTATAATTATATTGTGAGACTGATGATCATATATTAAGGCTTTTATGATTGCCGAATTTTGTTTTTTGTATGCTTTTGTGTTTTTTCCCGATTCTGATTTCGTTTGTTTTTTTGTGTTGTCGTCGTGGACTTTTGACTTAACATATCATAATTTGAAAGATATTATTGAAGAGTGATATATCGAATCTATATGGTTGATCTCATTCAGAGGTGTAAAAGATTGATTTACGATTGATTGAAGTGAAGATGATTATTTATAGAAGAACGTTAATAATTGATTCGAAAGCGAGGATAAGAGAATGTTCCCGTACTTTTAGCAAACTGCAGCAGTAACAGAATTTGGCAGCTGGCTTCTTTTTGCTGCAAAATTTGGCTTGCATTTGGCTTGCAGCAAAACTACGAAAACGACTTGCTGCGGATCTATTTTAATATATTATAAACCTAATCTGAGTTTTCGACATGATGTAAGAATAATTTGATGAAAGTTTAATTTGTTTCCAGTTTTTCCAATCTGCTTTCTGGGAAAATTCTCATTCAGATCCCCGCGATCAAAGCCACTGTTTACTTTAAAAAATCTTTCTAGATTCGATTTCAAGCCAAAATAAGCACTGAGGTATTGAATCAAATTATGGAGTCATCGTATCAAATCACTGAGTCACTGTCCCAAAATAGAGGTTCTATGTTTCAAACAAGGGAGTCATTGTATCAAACTCGGGAGTTATTGTATCAATAAAGAACAATTAACCTAGGTGAGGTCGAATGGCTGTCAATCGGAGAGCCGTGCCGAAAGACACACAAATCTTAAGTAGAGAACCGTTGTGATACCACAGATCTACTCTTTCTAATCCTTATTAATACAATGACTCTATTTATTTGATAGAGTAACTTTATTGTTTGACACTTGAACTCCTTGTTTGACACGTGACTCTCTGATTTGACACGTGGACTCATTGTTTTGATACAGTGACTATTTAATGTGGTACAATGACTCCCTTATTGGTTCATCCTTCAGATTTTCATTTCGAAAATGAATCTAGAAATATAAAAAAGATGACCCTGCTCGTGTAGACCTTAAAAAATGTGTTAAGGGCTGCCATTATAATCTCAATTACGGTACTACTCATTTCATATTCATATTTTCTTTCTCAGCTTAACGCTCTCTAATGTTTTGATTGCATGAAATATATCAGCGCTTCATTCCGAATGTTCAATTTTCTCACTGTTTTAGTAAATATTCTATAAATTCGTCTGTAAAACAGAACATGAAAAGAAAAAAAATAATATAAACTAAATAATTAGTGTTCATTCGAATGATTTCAGTCCAACAAAAATATTTTTCTGACACGTTTGTCCCTATATTTCGCAACATTTCAATCCAGTCAGAGAAAATATTTTCAACGCGGAAACAAATTAGATCAAAATTTAAAACAATATTCAATTAGTTTCCGTATGTACGTCAAACAGGAACAGAGCAACAGCCAATATGTACACCTACTCACTTGCCTTCAAATCTCTCATACCTTTCTTTATTCAGAAACCGTAAGGCCATTCGGTTTTGAGACATAAAAATCCATTTCTGGTTTATGTGTCATTCTAACTAACTCACCACACTGGTCTCTGCTGGTCCATGAGTCTCGTTTCCGACACTTTGCATGCACTCAAAAATACTAAGTCTAAATTATTTGCATCAGCTACATACTATATTTTACGTACAACTCAAAGTTTATCTACATATGTACATATGTATGTGCTCGGCATAACTGTGTGGTGGACTTTACTAGCCTCCAGGCATCGTTCTCTTACTGCTATAGAGTATTTTCTATGACTGTTGTTTGAAGTAGTACGGCTGGTTGCGGCCTATATGCAGATAGTCAGCTGGAAAGTTCACTAAAGTTTAAAGTTTTCGCTATAACGAGTAATGGCATTGAAGTTTCAAGCGATTGTTTATTCAATGCACACCCACCCACTCACTATTACAACATACGACATTAGAGTGCGATAAACTTAGCAGGAAAATATGAATGCATACCAGATGGATATGGAAAGAGTAGTGTTGTAATTGAGGTTATACTAGCAAGTAGTTTAGGTATATTGTGAAACTGTTTATAAGGATATGAGGTGCGGATATGGTGTGATTTCCAGATCGCGGGAAATTAAATTAAACTGTGTCTAGATTCAATTTGATCTTACGATGAGTTTCTGTGTCATTGAAACAAAATTAAAGACTCATTGAATCATTTAGGGAGTTATTCAATCATATAAGAAGTCATTGAACCTTAAAAAAAATTATTGAACCATATATAATCAAACTAGCAAGTCATTGAATCATATAGGAACCTGTTGAGACTTATAGATTATTATTGAATCATATATCGAGTCACTGAATCATATACGGAGTCATGGAATCATACATTGAGTCATTGAATCATATAAAGATTCATTGAATTATATATGGAGCCATTGAATCACATTTGGCGACATTTTGTGTCATTCCGAGTAAAATAGTCCGCAATGCACCAGTTGCCTAGAGGTCACAGGTCATTCTGGAGCTGTAAGAAGTTTTCAATTGCATGGATCATTCTGAATATTTTATGTTTGTCTGTATGTAGACGAGAAAAGGAGGTTAGGAGACACGGTCGATCATTTAAGAAAATAAGAACAACAAGGTATCAAGGATCGATCCTTGTGGAACACCATAGTTAGAAGAGAGCAGAAGAACAGGGGCTAAAATTAAAGCACAAGTACTTTCATAAATGTTTAAAAAAAAACCACGAGAGCAGCGAACTATAGAAACTAATGAAGCTTAAGGCTGTCAAACAGTTTGGGAAAATCAGTGTATAGTACATTTGCTGAACAATAGCAGTAATGGTAGTGTTAGTGAATGGCAGCAAGATAGTGACGCTAGATTTACTTTTCACAAATCCATGTTGTCGTTGGCGAGAAAAGGTTCGAACTTGGGATGGATTCTATTCACAACTTTCTCAAAAAGCTCTATAAAGTAGAAGCTATATTGGACGGTAATTGGAGATGCAAGCAAGAGCCCCTGCTCTAAGTATAAGGAAAGTATTGGCAGATATCCATAAAAAAGGATATTTGAGACGCTAAGGTTAAAGTTAATAGCCAGGGTTACACAAAGTGCAGAGGATAGTGACATTGCTAGTACATTAAAAATGCTATCGGAGCCAATACCAGAGCTAGAATCGAAGCAATTCATGAAGTATTAAATTTCTAAAGGGTTAGTACGATACGAAGAGAGTGCAAAGAGAGGTTAGAACGAAACGACGAAGGAGGTGAGAAAGCAATATTTGGAGAAGAAAAAGAGTTTTGTAGGGAGGAAAATGATGAGAAAAAAACGAGCAAAGAGCTCACAATTCTCTTCAGTTGTGCTGGTAAAAGTTTAATCAAGAAACGTATTATGAAGGCGGACGGGGTATTTTTTTTTAAGGGAATGAATAACAGACCAGAAGGATTTCGAATATTTGGACCTAATAGATGCATCAACTCTGGCAACGTAGGCACGCATCGCATCTTCAGCCATACTTTTACCAAATGAGCGTAGGTTTTTTAATTAAAAAACACCATCATACAATGCAGAATATTTGAATTTGCCACGTGTAACATCGTTTGCCCTGAGAGTAGCGGCAGCTTCAGAGGTAAACCAGGGAGTATCGTTAAACTGTCTGGGCCAACATCTGGGAGTGAAACGTAAGATATGAGAGAAACGAACGAAAGAAAGTAACGAAAAATTTAAAAGGGAGACGTAAAGCCTTTGGAGAGTCTTATCAACGTCCAAAAAAAGGATCAAATGAATACCAGTAATTCCGCCATTCCGGTGAAGTTAGTTTTATGGATATTGAAATGGGAGTACGAAGATACTTTGGACCTAAGGAAAAGATTAAGCGCAAGCTCAAAAAATACAGGAGGCTGATGAGGATCGAGAAGAAAATAAGGTGAAATAGCAGAAGCCAAATAAACTGAATATACTGCAAGATTGGTTCAAATAAGATCAAGTATTTTTTGCCATCAATATTAGGTAAGGAGTTTAACATTGAAAAGGATCTCAAAGAAATAAATGATAAGAAGGTTGGAGACAATCTGTTACTACAAGTGAAAAAGAGGTATTCCACTTCACAAAAAGAGGTATTTCACTCCACAAAAAGAAGTATTATAAGGCATATAATGAAGGAAAATGACAGAGGAGCTAGGAAGAGAGCTCTGAAAAGTTCATAGACTGAAACATGACTAATGCAGGGGATATAGATTGAACCAATAAGCAGTAATGCGGTAGGAGGTAGAAGAAACATGCACTAAAACACAAGGTCATTGCAAAGAGTACTAGTGAGAGATATATGGATGTCAGTGATAATACCTCTCCCATCAGACATGCCAAAAATTGTGCGGTCGCAATTCTTGCGAAAAACGGTGCCGTGGTGAAATTTCATTATCGAAAAAATCTTTATTCAATCAGGTTTCAGTAAGACAGACAATGTCTTGAGATTAAAGAGTACAAGAAAAACGAATTTTATAGAACTTGGTCCTCAAGCCACGAGCGTTTTGGTAAAATAGCTCTATATGGAATGGATTACGTTTGAATTTTCTTTATTATTCTGGTAAGCAGCATTCAAAACAACAGCAACTGTTGTTGTTTTCAATGCTACCTACCCTGACCATATGCAAAAATATGAACCTAATAAGTCTGACAACCTCGTATTATGCGGCGTTTATACATAGGGACGAGCGTCTCGTGAGGGCACTCGGCAAGACATTGGACAAAACTCAGCAAGACATAGGGTGAATTGTTTACTTAGGATATTGCACCATGCAACACGCACCATGCACCATGCACCTTTCGACAGTTGTGAGCTGTTTTCTTCAGTTCAGTGAACGATGGCTACAGGGATACAGGTTTTGGCTATTGGTACTGCCTGGGGTGCGTTGAGTTATTTCAATCTGTGCCACGCAAGGATATGTTTGAAGTCCCGGCGAAAAATTCGAAAATGTAAATGAGCATTCGCTACCCTCTCGAATCCCTTTGACTCGGTACATAAAACCGACTTCGTTTCCAGCGGCTTCGAGCTAGGACGAGACGGTCATAAACATTCAGGCACAGCAATAAAAGGATCATTATCCCTTCGTAAAACAAACAAGAGCCAACGAGCAAGCCATTTACACACGCGTGCTTGTCATGAAAGACACAGCCGATAATAGACAAGGAGACCGTTTACACACTCGCCTTGTCAACATTTGCCATTCCTCGGCGAGAATGTAAACGCGGCATTATAGAGGGTTATTCATTTCATGCTTTGCCTTTGTACACCTATTTCCCGCAGCTAAACAGTTTTCCATTATCATACAGTTCGTTTTAACAAACGAAAAACGGTTCGTTGCAGAAAAACGAAAAACGATTCGTTTTATAAAAACAGTTCGTTCTATAAAAATGGATCGTTTTAGAAAAACGAAAAACGATCCGTTTTATAAAAACAGTTCGATTTATAAAAACGGTTCGTTTAAGAAAAACGATTGGTTATAGAAAAAACTATTCGTTGTAGAAAACCGGTTTCATTTTAGAAAAACGGTTAGTTTTAGAAAAATTATTCTTGTTAGAAAAACGAAAAACGGTTCGTTTTAGAAATGTGAAATGAAATTATGAAAACGTTTTTTGCAAACTGTTTGGCGTTTTTGACATAGTCTTTCAAGCATATAGAGAATACTGGACATAGTCTTTCAAGCATATAGAGAATCATTGAATCATATAAGCAGTCATTGAATCATATAGATAGTCGTTGTAAGAGTCATTTTATCAAGTAATGGACACTTAGTTTGATAGTATCTATCACAAAATTCTCCTCTACTACTATATAAAATGTCATGAGGGCTGACAAAATATAATGATTTTAACAGTCAGAAGGGGAGTAATGGTCTCAATCATTGAATCATGCACGGAGCTATTAAAACAGTTAAAAAGTCATTGAATCATAAGGGAGTCATTGAAGCAAATAGAGAGTCATTCAATCTTATAAGGAGTCATTGAATCATATAGAGATTCATTGAATCATATAAAGTCTCATTAAATCATATAAGGAGTCTTTGAATCCAATAGGGAGTCATTGAATCAAGACTTCATTGAATCAAGCTTTCATTGAATCAAATAGGGAGCTATTGAAAGCTATGGGGAGTCGTTGTTTCAAATTATGGGCTTACTAAGCTTCATAGTACATATCAAAAAAAATCCTCCGCTACTATTTCACCCTCCTCTATTATTGAGAGCTGGCAGAACGAAATGATTTTTTCAACCAGATAGACCGTAATGAATCATATAGGGAATCATTGAATTATATAAGGAGTCATTGAATCATATAGAGGGTAATGGTATTATATAGTAATCGAATCATTTAAAGAGGCAAAAAGATTATAAAGGGAGTCTTTGAATCAAATAGAGAGTCATTGTATGATACAATCATTCTGATCCAACTTGCTATGCTCGGTACCTTATTAAATCGAATGCAACTCTACCAACAAATTAAACATTTTGTCCTACAATTATTTTTCAATAAATTGCAATATGCTAATCGAATATGCAATCATCTTTCCCACTGGACAATCTCAAAATACTACGCATCGTATCGTTGTATAGTAATTGTACAAAAGCCTACGCGATTCAGCTGTTAAGGTTATCATCTTTGATTGTGAGTAAAATATGATGCTGGGTGAACTATTCTTCCGGGTTGGAAGAGAGCTTATACATATTGTAGAAATGCACTATATGTTCCGTTCATGTTAGAAATATTCGAATATATTATGGAAAAGTTCTGAGTCAAATTCTGTTTGCCACACAATAGCGGTTGCAAGGATGTCCTAAATTATGTTTTAAAGATGTCCCAATTGGTTTTTTTTTTGTTTGCCATGTGCCAAAAAATTGTCTTTTAGTTTCGTATTTTGAAAAAGATAGCTATTTTTTTTTCCACCTATGTACATGTATCAGAAAATTGCTGTCCAGAATTGTGCCCCCAATTTCAACCTTCAAAATTCTCACAAAAAATAATTAATACATTATTTATAAATTCCTCAATTAATTTCCACACAAAACCTATTTCTTTTCTCGCATATAAAACTAACATCAACCATTTCACTTCCGTAATTAACATATTAGTGACACACAGCATAGAGGCAGCACACATGCTACATACCGACTGGAAATGGAACTTTTTTTCTCTTACGCTAATTCGCACGCACCGCACCACCCACACCGGCTGTAGATTTTCTCACTACCCGGTTTCTCAATTGTATGTTGCCGCCGACAATCCGTCGCTACACATTTAGAAGAAAATACAAGTTAGAAGACCAACTCGGGCCGGATATGCTATACGAGGAGCGCGGTAGCGTTCTATGGTACGCCCGATAAATTTAAAATTCAAAGAACGTCACTCCGGGTCATCAATTATATTCTTTCTTCTTTTCTTTTTCGAAGACGTTCTTTTTCGATTTCGTTGAACTTTTATCCATACTTGGATTCAATCTTCGTACATATAACACGCATACTCTTGTGTCTGTTAATGTTGGAGAAGTCTTAAGACTCTTTGATGATATCTTCAAGATTTTCCATTGCCGTCTCTGGGGCATATTTTTGGTTCGGAACATCATCTACCTATGAAGTTTCCCCTCCATTGAAATTTCCATTCCAATCATCAATGCCCCTTTGTGCTGGGGAATGGAATCGGGTGATCTTGTTTTGGGTGCTTTAGGATCGGAAGGGAGTGTGAGTTCCATATAGTAGGCCCCACTTTTTGGTTGGTATTCTCCAAAGTCGGTTGCGTCTGCAGTGTTTCTATGGAGTGTTAACGTTTTTCCGGCGTACCAACTGAGCTTTTGACTACACCGTACTCAGAGTCCGTTGTATTATCAAATCGAACTGATCGTGTGTGGAAGACCGTTGCTCTTGGTTTGCTTTGTCGAGTCGCTGTTGGAATTGGAAACGATCGTTTTCGTGGTCGCTCGCGGGCAATTTCTTCAACGGAAAAGTCTCTGTGTCGGTTAGTTTGATCGTGCTTCTGTAGATCGCGTCATCGCGAGTGCCTACTCGATCAGCGTTTAAGAACCGCGAGATCATTTCCTTCGTTCTGATCGAAGAAGATCCGCGTTTTATGGTAAAGATCTGAATTAATTTCAATTCAAGTGAAGTTTTTTAAGAATTAAAATGGTTTGTTTTCCGATGGAAAATTTTGCCACGATCAGTGAAAATTCAAATAGAATCTATAGATGTATCGCAAGGTGACTGACTCCATTTTATGGTGAAGAAACGAAAGTGTGATTAATTATTTGAATCTGGTGCACTGATCATTTGATGATCTTGTCATGTTGCTATTGATGATCGTGCCTCAATGCTCTGTGGAATTATCTGTGCATTTTAATCGTCGCGTTCCTCCCGCGTGCGCTACTCCCTCTCGCTTAGATCACTATCGAAAGAATTTTCCATGCTTTTCTAGCCATTGCCGCTGCGATGTCAGTCAACTCTTGGGTTGATTTCTGCTGCGGCAGCGAAAAGATCGTGTGAAAAGCAGCAGCAGCAGTCTATTTTGCGCCAGTTCTGGAATTCACATAGCGATATGGATTTGATTTTCCTATGCTCTAATGTTCTACTGAAATAGCTTTGTTAATTCTGGAAAGGCAGTGTGTGCATGGCTGTTAAAAAAGATTTTTGCCGCCGCCGCCGTCATGCGGATGTGTAGTGTAAACGTAAAGACGTGAAGAGAGCGTGATGGAAAAAGAACTCATACTGGTCGCGGAAGTCGAGATCGTTGTTTTGTGTAGTTCGTTTGATGATTCGTTCGTTAATTGTAAAGAAACCATATGGCTTTGATTACTTAAGATTCGACCAAGTGTTTTGTGAAATATCTTTCGAAGGAAAAATTTCAATCGATAGTGATTTTTGATTAAACGGCGGTAATCTGAACAAGCGGGACCAAAAAATGTGAAAAAATTGATCTCCATCAAATTAATTTCGAGTTTCTGTTTAAAGTGAACTAGTTGTTTCATGAATACCCCCCACTCTTTTCTACCCTTTGATAACAGTGTCAATATCAGTTCAACCGTTTAAAACATCAAAATTTTAGAACCTCTGTCAATGTCTCCAACAAACCTGTCAACAATCCGACCTAGAAATAAATACACACGAAATTTACTTTTCGCATAACAATACAACAATTAGAAACGCATTAAAATTAGACTTGATACGAAGTGGAAAAAACACATTTAAAAAAAAATCACGTTATTCATTTTTCTTTACTTTGTTCTCGCTTATTGTGTTCGGCCATGAGGCAGTCGCACTCTTTACGCTTCACTTTGACCATTTCGATTAGCAAAATCAAATTTCATTCTGTAAATATTTGTTAATTACTCGGCATATTGCAAAATGAGCGCGCACATTACTCAACCTCTCCGGTTCTGCTGTGACTCTCGCTCGCAAAATATTATACCTTCGCGAATACATATTTCCAATTTTCTGTTGTTTCGTGTGTTTTATTGGTTTTGTATTGTTTCAGTTAGTTTTTGTTCTTTTTTTTAAACGTTCGGTGCTTCGTTGCCACGGTACGATCGTGGTGGATCGCGCGTGTTAAATTTGTCATAGATTTCTTTTGATGATATTAAAAAGTCTTGTCTTTGTCGATACCCCGAAGAAGAAGTCTCCAAGTGTAATTGTTGGTACCGTTTCACAGCAAATCTCCCCATCGTTCCGCCCGCCCGCCCCCGAACATAATACATTTTTATTGTGTCTCTGTGTGAAAAGCCAACATAAACACGAACAAAAACAACAGATACCCCTGAGTTTACACAAAATAAAAAGTTGTTGAAGTTATTGCAATATCAAGGCCATGATTTTCGATATTTTCATGATGTGAAGGAAAAATGAAAACGATGTTTTTTCGTGTTATTAATTTATGGTGTAAGTGTGCAATTAATTGTTCTACCAGCAGAATACATACACATAACAAGACATTCGAAAGTGTCATAATAATGATAAAAATTTGATGATGTTATGGAAATTGTGTGGTGTTATTTTCCGTTACTTTTTGAAAATTTTCGTAACTGATTTGTTGTGTTTGTATTGATTCGTATTACGATGCAAACGCAGAAGAGAAAACATTTGGATACTCATGTTAGTTATTATCAATAATACTCGATCGAAAAGTGAAATTATTTGAGGGTATTTTGACGGGTTTAGATACTGTCAAAACAAATTTTTTTGAAAAAATGCTGAAACTACGGAGTTTTTTTTAATTATGTGCACATAAAGTAAAGCAATCACACGACAACCCTTGTACGGGTCTAGGGGTTGAAGCTGGTAGAGAGCTTCATTACAATTTTGTTAATCATTGTGGATACGAGTGTAGAGTGATTTGTTCCACGACTCACTTTATCCCTGATTTAGATCAGGTACCTGTTCAGAGCTAGATGAACTCAAAGCTTGGTGAGCGTACCCTCGTCCGAACCTGGATTCGAACCAGGGACCCCACACGCAAGAAGCCAGTGCTCTACCCACTAGGCTACTCTAGCTTCTAATTATGTGTACATAATACTGTCTAATTTTTTGCGCGGAAATGAACATTTGAGAAAGCGAAGCCCAAAAAGTAAGTGGGTTAAAATATCTGTCAAAAATTAGCGGTCTGTTAAAATTCAGGATTCTTTTAATATTATGGGAACCAAACGAATCATGAATTTGGTGAATTTACTGCATTTTTATCGTAATGTGGGCAAAGTTTTTCCGTAGAAAATAATCATGTGTATGATCCCCAAAAAGTCCTTATTCAAATTTGGTATTTTACTAAATTTTGGCCGAGGATTTTGATAAGTTCCCTTCAAAATGCTGCACGTGCTCCAATATATATTTTAGAACAATTACATTCTAAATAAGATCATCTTCATAAGCTTCCTTATAAGATAATCTAATTTTTTCCCTTAAATTAGTAGGCGCGCAATTGAATAGTTGTAATTGAACTCACTAAACTTCTTCAAATTATTTTATCACAAAATAGGGCCCAAAATGAATTTTCAATAGTAAGTTCGATCGTAAGTCTTTGAAGCGAACTTATTTCCCATAAATAGTAACATTACGTTGCTCTATCCTCTAATGTGTCTCAATTCTTAAATGTTCCTCTATCCTTATATGTTTCTCTATTCTTTAACGTTCCTCTACTCTTTAACCCTTAAACGTTCCACTACCTTTCAACCCATAAACGTTCTTCCCTTCCTTCTACGTGGCTGGCCCATTACAGTTTGCGCAATTTTACTAACACAAGTCAGTCGTCAAATAATTTATACAACTCATCATTGTAACGAAGTATCCTCTCTGTTCCTTGTATACTGGGCTTTAGATTCTCCTCAGCATTTTGCGTTCAAATACCTCTCTTTTCGGAGTCGCTCGTTAGGATCAATGTTTCGCTTCTTTATAGCAACAAAGATTTAATAAGTATAAAATGGGAACTACAGAGAAATAGGCTTTAGGCTTCGTTCGATCTTGTCCTTTTCGACGCCTTTTCTATTCAAGTTGGGTCCTAGATACATGAAGTCATCTAAATTTTCAAGGTTGTAATCTCCTAATGCCAAGTTTTGTCGAGCTGGAGTATTCTTCCTGGTTGTTCTTCCTGGGTATTCTTCCTGGGTATTCTTCCTGGGTATTCTTCCTGGATGTTCTTCCTGGGAGTTCTTCCTGAGTGTTCTTCCTGGATGTTCTTCCTGATCGCTCTTCCTGATTATTCTTCCCGATTGTTCTTCCTGAGAGTTCTTCCTGTGTATTATTCCTGAGTGTTCTTCTTCAGTGTCATGAATTCAGTGTTTGCTTCAAACTTAAGACTCGAAAATTTTTCTTTGACATCACAGATTTCATCCATAATGTTGGCGTCATCAGTAGCGTGAAATTGAAGATTAGCGTACCATTGGAGTCGGCTGATGCCTTTCTGATATTGTGTTCTAGAGCAATATTGAAGAACATTGATTCAAGTCCATCCCTTTCTGTTAAATCTGGTTGCATTCAGAAATTGCCCGCTAAATCTCCATTATTGATCTGGGACTCTGTGTTCAACATTGTGACCTTGACTATGCGGACAAGTGTTATGGCTACGCCACAGTCAAGCACGATTTGATACAGGTCAGCACTGTAGAAGCTGTAATATGGTTGTATAAAGTCTAAAAATAATTGGTGCACCCCGATGTTGTATTCCTAACACTTTTCGAGCACCTGCTTTACTGAGAATATTTGATTGATTGTAGACCGTCTGCTTCGAAAACCACCCTGATAATCCCCGATATTACTTTCATAGTAGGGTTTTAGTTGTCTTTCCATTATTTTTATATTTCAATGAAGTGCAAAAAAATTGATGCTTCTATAATTCATACACTTGTCATCCTTTTTGTGTATAGGATATATAATACTTTTTCGCCAAGCATCTGGTAATTTCTCTCGTGCTCACATTGTGGATATCAATCAGTAGAGAAGGTTATATAGATGAGGATCTCCTCTCTGGAACTTTTGCAGTTTTCATTTATTCCATTTATCCCCGGAGTCTTTTTTTTCTTAGGCTAAGCAGACTACTGTCCGTGGAACTAATCATGCCACACTCGTATTCACATTGATTGTAAATTTGTGATCAAGCTCTCTACCAGCTTCAGCCCCTGGACCCTAACGAGGGCTGTCGTGGGATTACTTTACTTTTAAGCACTGCTGCCTGTGTCTCGTCTATAGTTGGTGGTGAGACTGGGACATCAGCTTCCGGAATGCAGCTTTGGAAGTTGTTGTGGATGCTGAGAGTTGCTCCTGGAAGTATTGATTCAGATCTCAATTGGGTTGCCTATAATGGATCCTTGTTTACTTTTTCATAAACTTGTTCGTAGTTGGCGCTCTCTCTTAGTTTTTGATATGGCTTTTTTTCTTTTGTCTCTGGTTTCTTCATGCAGGCTGTGCCGTCCAGTTCTTCGTCTGATCGTGATTTCTTGGCCGATTTTTGCATTGCAGTCAACCAAAATCATTGTTACATCGTCTGAGGGGAAAGTATCGACGGTGCGTTACAGGATGCTGTAGGATTAGGTCCTTGGTAGCTTATTATTTGTCTCCTGTGGAGGCGTGGCTGCTGACCAGCCAGACGTTAAAGAACTTGGTCTCGTTTTAACGGATTGCTACTGATTCTTACAGTAAAAACTAGCGATTTGCCTGAATGTCGATCAATTTTCAAAACTAAGGTCTACAAAATTTTTGATGTATCTAAACCTCAATGTATAACCCTACTTAGAAGAACTTTCAATTTCTGTCAACGTGACTATTTGAAGGTACTTAGTCTCGCTGAAGAGTCGGTGTGGAATATCGATAATATAATTCGATGGCCCTCTAGTATGCTGTCAAAAAACTGGTTCTGACAGTTTTTGGACCTGCTAAATTTGAACCTGGTCTTTCCTAAAAAAAATTGCGACTTGGCCTTCTAGCAACATAAAAATATATCTAAATTCTTTTCTATAAATTTATTCAATAAGAAAACTTGAAATTGAGCGGCTGCACTTCCTGTCTTACCGTATCACGAAAAAGCCGGCCTACATTTTAAAAGTGTACCAAATTGGAAATCAGACTTGAAATAAATCGATGCAATATTTTTTCAATCAAATTGATTGCATCCTATGAATTGCATCCGAAAATCTTTTATAAATTTTTCAATCGAAAATGACCTAGCTTGGTCAATGTCACGATCTAAAAAAAAGTTAGTCAATAAACTCGTTAGATTGACTGATCGATCGTCAATGAAATTTGTTGCCTCCATATTCCATCCACGACCATATAGAGTAATCCATATGCTTCTTTCTTTCGGCTTTCTTGTATGCATTCAAATCTATTGTATGAGTGATTAAAATAGCCCTAAATGCGCAGCAGTGTGACCATTTCCGGAATATTACGTGATCAATGCAACGATCGTCATTGGCACTTTCGCTGAAAACGATGATTTTCTTTCATGAAAAATCTTTGGGAAATAATTTATGGATAGTACCTTGAACTGATCTATTATAAAATTGGCTTTCTGTGAAATTGTGAGCATTAATAAAAAGTTGTTACTATTTCTCTGAAAAACAGATGCATCTTCTCTACTTCAAAATTGGGGAGAAAAAATTCTCTGGAAAACTAACAAAACTCCCCTAAAACTACTGCGACGACGCAATAAAATTCTTCAACAAAATATACATCGTCCCTGTAATATTTCCGATTATATTTTTCAACATAACAAGAAAACGATCTATTTTTGGAATATAAAATCACATAAGTACGTGCATTCGATTCGTCGTTGGATTTCAAGTTTTGGAATCTGAATTGAATTTTATATGAAGGCTATGTGATTTTCTGAGGAGAGGGTAGTGGAGAAAAACGATTACAAGAAAATTTATTGGATCGTCCAATTTATTTTCCACTGCGTACCACTTGCGTTAACCTAGATATAATTTTTGGTGTATTTTTCTTCTTCTTCTTCTTGAAATTATTCGAATGCTATAAATGAAAACATGTTTGTGTTTTTTTTTTTTGAGAAAGTAGGAAAATTAATTGTATTCTATGAATCGATGGGAACGATTTGGATATAGATTGCATGCATTGGGGGATGTCAATATTTTTTTAGAGGGGTATTTTTTTTAACATTAACGGTTTGATTAATTCATCCTGGTGGGGTGTCTTGGAATGTGTGAATGTACAAAATTGGATGTTTATCTTAACAAAAGAAAGATAAAAATAAAAATGGCTAAAAACAAAAATGAAAAAATAAGTTTTCTTGACAGTTTTTGACAAAAGGATATATCAACAAAGATGTTGCACCCACATTGTTCATTTACTTGCAAAAATATGGATATCCCTGTCAAAACTATTATTTCCAACTTCATTATTTTTCATTGAATTAAAAGTAGGCAATATTATCAAAAATTTTGACATCCGATTTAGTTCGCTTGCCGAAATATTTGACTGGCAAAATTAGTGAAAAGTTGCTTTTGAAATTCATAGCTTTTGGGGCCTAGTAGGTATTTCATTGGCTCTTAGCGTGCTGGTTCCTTGGTTAGAATCCAGGCATGGGCAGCAGACGGTGTTTCGGACTTTCAGTTAACCTACTTTAAAATCCTGTATCTTAATCTAATCAGAAGCAAAGTGAGGAATGATATCCAAAAATTTTAAGCTCGTACAAAGTTTGACCATTAAAATGAAGAGTTAACACTAGCAAAACTCCAAATGGGTTGTCGTAGGACAAATTTTTTTTTTCATCGCCGAAACGGTTTAAATATGCTGGTTTTAATGCCCCAAGTATAAAAAGGCTTTTTTTTTTAAAATATTACCAACCAGCTTCTGAGTTTAACTCTATCTTGACCTAATTTTGTGCTACGTTAGAAATGTAATCCAACATAGGTTTAAAAAAAATATATTTATAAAGTTGGAATCCGTCAATATTCTTGCCAATTCCATTAAACTCGCTTCCCGTTCTATCAAATTTCGTTTTGGGCAAGAAAATATTATCTCGTCAAAATCGGTTCAAAGCTTGTCTGCATCAATTCAGATAGCTTCAAACTCCCGTAAATAGAATTGAAATAAATTTTGGTCACATCGAAATCGGTGATAAAAGTGTTTTCCAAAATTTTACTCTTAGTAAGTGTGGGAGTCCATATTTTTGACCACTGTCAATGCCAAAGTGGCTTGTCTTGTCGCAAGTTTCAACTTTGTCAGGCCTTTTCCATTTCCAAATTTTAAGATATCAATTGGTGATTGAGGTTTTACTCTGTAATATTTCTAGTAATTTTCTTTTCTTTTTACGGCAAAATGTTTGGTATTTTTATTGTCAAAAATGGATTTCGGCCGGAATAAACGCACTCGACATCAAAAAGCGCGAAATCGATAGTATTTTAAATAGGCTCGCACCTATTCAATTTTGTTGTCAAATATGGGTTTCGGTCCAAATAAACGCATTCTACATCAAAAACGCAAATATTAAAGACGTGTTTAATCGGTCTAGACATATTCCTCTGCCTAAGTATGTCTTTTGGCAATTCTCTGTTGATCAACAGCCTATCTATCTAAACATACTTTTTCAAATTTTGTCGTCAAAATTGTTTGCTTTTGGTGTTGATTTTTCATAAGTTTTACAAAAGTATCAAAAAACGGTTCCCGCACGACAACCATTGTAAAATAAATGCATTCTTTCCGAACTTGAACGTTGTTCTGTAGATCAATTTGTTTCATCCTTTTGTCAAACTTTTTGACAAGAATATTGTAAAAAAATTTTGTTGTCTGATTGTAGGAATTGCAATCATTTTTTCAAGGAAACCCTTAATTTTTCAGCGTCGCAATCCAACTATTTTTAAGATGAAACCATTACAAACCATGTCATTCTTTCACATCGTCCTTGACTACTTTGTTCTACAGCATATTCTAGCCTACAACGCTTCTTGACACTAAACGACATATCAAAACTCATTTTTTATCCCAAAAAATATTCAATCAAAATCGATTTCATATCTTATAAATACATCTAACATCCCCACACTTTTTGTTGGAATTATCATTTTTTGGCACTATGCCAAAATTCACGAAAATTCAGCTGGAGCTGTGATTTCCTGTTGCTCGATTTTCACAAAATGATTTATCTCTTCGATGGTTTGTGAAATTGAAAAATTGTTGAAGTGTATCGTTATTAATCTATATTTGATTTCTGGCGTGTGTGATCACTAGTTTTGATTTTATTCGGAGTGTGAACGTTGAACTTTTTGCATATTTTATAGCAACGAAAAAAAAACTGGCGCCAAAACTGTTGACGATGTCAGATTTCCTAATAATCGTAGTAGATAAAAATTCAAATTCACAGTGAGATAGCATAGCGGAAGCTTTTTTGATTGAATTAGGACGCTATAAATAGACAGGTTAGTTTTGAGATTAGATTGTTTGGCAGATGTTTTTGTTTTTTTGTGAAAAGTAAGGGAGATTTCCAGTGGATTATGTTGTTTATTTCTAGTGAGTGCTATTAATATCTTATTTCGGGGAACTCCTGATGACGCTATTGAAATATGTAGAAATACTTATGTAGCTCTTTTGTCTTTTGACGATCTTTTCTACATCGTCCGGAAAAGTCAATCGTCTCTGTCTTTATCATAATAGATGCGTTGCTGACAGTTTGACTTGGGCTTTGAAGTTAAAACTGTTTTAGATCATATAAACACCTGAAAATCGAATTAACCTAGTGCCAAAATGAAACAAACTGCGAATACGAGGTTTGTCCTCAAAGTTGTGATAATAAATCCGAGGAAGAAAGTAAACGTCACTAGTGGCTAGATCGGGAGCAAAGAGTGAGTCCTCAAGCAGTTTGAATGGCAGCCATCGCAACTTCGGCTTTGTGTTTGTTTGCCCAGTTTATTTTCTGTAATAGTACATGCCATATGATGGATGACCTCAGCTAGATGTCTCTCTTCAGTCTGCCAAACCAACGTTTACTTTTTTTCATGTTAGCCTTGTTGACGAATGTAGATAGACGTCCTTCAAGATTTTTATTTTCCATGGATGTTTTGCCCAGCTTAATCTCCTTGCACCAGCGTTCAATTGTATATAGTGATGGGCAAAATGGCTCTTTGAAGTGAGCCAGCTCCGTAAAACTCACTCACTTTAAAGAGTCGCTCTTTAAGAGCCACTCAAAAGAGCCACTTCAAGCAACTTTTTTATGGTTGCAAAAGTATAAAGTAAATTGCTATTTTTTGTTGTTTTATTAATAGTAATAAGCTTAAATCTAATATAACATAACATTACTTTCAAAATATAATATAGCATATAATATAAATTTAAAAATAAACCATAAAATCATATCTGAAAATCTTTCCATATAAGTGGCCACTCTACTCAATCGTTGATTCACTATCTCCAGATTCTGGGATGTAAATCATTCTTTTCCTTCCACCAATTGAGAGGGTCAGCAGTTCTGGGTATATTTACATGTTGTAAATACTTATCCATGTCGTTAATGCCTGCAGCTACATAGCTTTGCTGGGTTCTTACACTGTTGACTTTGTCATCAAATTTTCGCCATAGCGAATTTTGCGTTCCTTGTGCTGTGGGTACCGAAACTAGATGTATACAAGCAAGTTTGTATGTGGATTCATTTTGAAATGCTAGTCTTTTAAATCGTGGATCTAAAAGAACGCTCTCTAGGCAAAACATATTTTCTTTATATAATTTAAATCTGTTTGAAAGTTCTCTTTGGATCACATTTAAAAAACTGCGTACATCAGCAGTTTTAAATTCGTTCAGACAGAGTTTTGAAATGTAGCTTATAATCGTTGATATTAGTAATATATATTTTTGAAATCGATACTGTTTTCTCACTGCTTATTTCTAGAGTAGCCTCATTGAAGATGCGCAATATATCAGGGGCTGTTTTACGTATTCCATTACATATTCTACGTATTCCATTTGCCTCTGTTTTTGTTGTAATTTTGCCGTTATTTTTCTACCAAAATGTTTTCGGACGGTTTTCCGTCAGATTTCATTTTGCCGTATCTTCGAAACTAGTCCGCTTTTTCCCAAACTTGTATGGAAATTTCGCCCGAAACAACTCAAAAAGGTCCCCAAATTCATGCTAGTCAAAAAAAAAATATTTTGGAAATATGAACGTTTTTGCCCAATTTCCCCTATCAAAAATTTTTTTTGCCCTTGAAATATCACTATTGTACTCCCCGACCACTTCCAATCATCGAAAACGTCCTAAAGGCAGCTTTTGCCAAACTGTGGCCAAAAAACCCCTTACTCCCCTACAAAACCGAAATTTTTATATCGCAGCAATAGGTCTTGGCCCGTTCTGTCCCAAACCACCTTAACCCCAAATTGGCCGATTTTGTCCGATTTCAACTACTTTTGCCCTAAAAACTTTTTGAAGAACGAAAATATTCGATACGAACCTCTTCCATATACCTGTTCTAGTGTATACGCTTAAAAAATGAACGTTTTTGCCCATTTTCCTCTCTCAAAAATTTTTTTGCCCTTAAAATATCACTATTGTACTCCCCAACCACTTCCAATCATCGAAAGCATCGTAAAGGCAGTTTTTGCCATACTATGGCGAAAAAAACCCTTACTCCCCTACAAAACCGAAATTTTTCTATCGCAGCAATAGGTCTTGGCCCGTTTTGTCCCAAACCACCTTAACCTCAAATTGGCCGATTTTGCCCGATTTCAGCTACTTTTGCCCTAAGAGGATCTCAACCTTTTCCTACTTAGCACTTTTAGTGGTACTTTCAGTTTTTCCGGACGGTTTTTCGGCAGATTTCATATTGCCGTATTTTCAAAACCAGGCCGCTTTTTCCCAGACTTGTATGGAAATTTCGCCCGAAACAACTCAAAAAGGTCCCCAAATTCATGCTAGTAAAAAAAAAATATTTTGGAAAAATGAACGTTTTTGCCCAATTTCCCCTATCAAAAAATTTTTTTGCCCTTTAAATATCACTCTTGTACTCCCCGACCACTTCCAATCATCGAAAGCGCCCTAAAGGCAGTATTTGCCAAACTATGGCTAAAAAACCCCTTACTCCCCTACAAAACCGAAATTTTTGTATCGTAGCAATAGGTCTTGGCCCGTTATGTCCCAAACCACCTTAACCCCAAATTGGCAGATTTTGTCCGATTTCAACTACTTTTGCCATAAAAACTTTTTGAAGAACGAAAATATTCGATACGAACCTGTTCCATATATCTAGTGTATACGCTTCATCTCTAAAATCGACCTATGAAATGCACCGCCTAATAGCCAACATTTGGCTACTAAAATACTCGTGAACCACAGCAAAATATACGCACGTAAACGCATACTGTGTGTTCACAAAATGTCGCCATCAATAACCGCACACGATCAGTATCCATTATTCGCACAGTTCTTCATTCAACGGAGTCGACTCTTTTATTCCTCACTCGCACAGTGTTCATTCAACGGAGTCGACTCTTTTATTCCTCACTCGCACAGTGTTCATTCAAAAGAGTCGACTCTTTTATTCCTCACTCGCACAGTGTTCATTCAAAAGAGTCGACTCTTTTATTCCTCACTCGCAGTTTCATTCATTCTTCATTCAACGGAGCGACTCTTTTCACTGTGCAATACGATAGTCGTATACATATGTTCGTGTTCCGACGTTAGAATAGCATAGATTTCGCTTCAAGTACACACGGTAGTCTAATGAAGTATTGCCGTGTGTATATGCATAAGCTTTATTTGGTCGGGTGGTTGTTTGAGTGGCTCCGCAATATCGCTATTGCCACTAAAGTGAAGGTATGAAGTGAGCGGAGCTATTCTAAATGATGGCTCACATAGCTCTTTCAAAAGAGTCGAAGAGCTGAGTCGCTCAGAGTTGAAGAGTTGACTCACACAGCTCCTTCAAAAGAGTCGCTCTTTTTGAGTGACTCGCTCATGAGCGACCCATCACTAATTGTATAACATGGCGGAGCAGAGTCCTTTAATGTTTCGAACAAGTTGCTATCGTAGTCTTTGGTCGACATTTTTTTTTTGAAGCAAAAGTACTTGATGACATCTCTTCGTTTTTTTTTTCATTCTCGTATAACTTGGACTACCTGTGTTCAAATGAGTGTACCTTCAACCAATAAATCTATTCGTGATATTGTGTCAGCCAAGAAAACCTAACCTAACTTTCATCAAGCAATCTAGGTTGAATTGGTGCTAGTGCTGAGGACATCCTTAGGCCAATGACAAACACAGCGGTTTTTGCGAGGCGTTTCCCGAGAGGAAAACCTAGTCGGTATAGTCGTACATTACTTTAGCATTGTGATGACACACACCGCGGTGCGAACCGCCTCTCGGTTTCGGAATCGCGTCGGTTGATGAGAGAAATGACCCACCGACTCGGTTTTCGAGCGTTTTTCGATGAGTTCATTGCTGCGTAGTCCGATCGAGCTGAAATTTTCTGGATGCATTGATGAATGCATGGGATAGGGGAAGGAAAATATGATACTCTGACGTAATTTGTAACTAAACCGACTCGATAAACGCTTCTGAAAACTGCTGTGTGTGGCAGCCGACGCGCCAAACCGAAGCGTTAAACGCTTCGGTGAAACCGAACTGTCTGTCATTGGCCTTACTTCATTCTGACCATTTTGAATTCATTGTAGTAATAAGAGGAGTCGTGGCTTATTTTATTCTTCTTCTGAGGGTTCGATAGATCTCTCGACCCTATTTGTTCGGGAATCTCAGAATATTCAGGATTGTGTTCGGATGTTGTGTCTATTGTGTGATCTGTCCCATATGTATTTGTCTATTGTCTCTCTAGGCAAGTTTTTATCTGTGACAACGTTTCGAACATACCATGCAATTCTGAAAATCCAGGTACCATGCGCGAACAGGAATATTTCGGCAATGGGCCGTTTAGGGATGTCTGCAAGAACGGTAACAAGGGTATTCCTTGAGGGACTCCGAAGTCTATTGGTCGGTGCGAAGAGAGATGTGTGCCTATACCTATACTGATAGTTCTACGTTTCAGGAATTACCCAACCAGTTGGATATGAGAAACTGGGGATTTGGAGTGTCAAATGCCTTAGCTACGTCGAACATAAATAAGCCAGTAGACTTTCTACGGTTCAATCTGGTGCAAATGTGTTGGACAATCCTTGCTAACTAGAGCTCAGTGGACTGAAGAAGAGGCTTAAAGCCGAATTGTTCTTCTGGGAAAATGTTGTTCTCGAATACTTTTCCGCCTAAAAGAAAGAAGAACGCGTTTAGCAACCTTGATAATTAAACAAAGTAAGTTAATTGGCCTCCAATTCTAAGAAAATGTGAGATTTTAACCGGGTTTCGGCAATATTATTGTATAATGGTAGCTCATTTCCACGCTTCTAGATACGTCCCCATACAAAAAATTGTGTTTCTTTTTTCTGTCAGTTCTCCTAGTTTATTTTCAGGTGCGTGATCAATGCACAGATTTTTAATTTGATCTACCACAGGTGATTTTCATCGTTTCAGTTCCTTCACTAAGCTCACCACTTCATCTAAATATGTTGGTTTTATTGTTGCTTATTCCTGTAAGTCGGAGTGCAATATTCTCTTAGCTTTTCTCTCAATGGCCTTCTCCTCGCCCAGATCATCGTCTGTTGGTATGTTCTGTTGAAACTGCAGCTGCAGAAATCAGCGAAAGAATTGCGCTTTTCTGAATGTTGCTTCCAGAAATGAACCTTTTTTAAATGCTTATCTAGTCAAGCAAAATAGGGATGTAAAATCAATTTTTTTTTTTTATTTTAATGAGTATCAAAAATGTGCTATTATTAATTTCTGATCATCCTTTGTGTATTTTGGATCAACTGACATAGTGCGAAAAAAACCAAGCACTTGTTAATAAAGTTCATTTTGACCTAGCATGAAATTTTCACCCCGAGGCATAATCCTTAGTCACAATCCTCTCATCCTCAAGCTGTTGCAGCTTACTTCTATCTTATTTGGTCAAAAGAAAAGTGTCCAAAGGGAAGTTTTCACTCATTAACTAGAATTTTCAACTTCTGCAGTTTGAATGATTTATTGCCAAATTATTGTGAAATAACGTCAAAACGCAAAAAAAAAACTGGAGAATAAATCCTTGTCTTAAATTGCCGACTTTAAATTCTTGTCATAACTTGCTAAAACGTATAAAACACTACTGAACCAGGATGTTCAAAAACTGGATTTCATCAATCTGATAACAAGCGATGATCAAATCGAAATGTGAAGAATCAATGTCCTCTTGATCCGTCTCAGGTCATTTACATTTGATGTTAGATCAAGTTTCTAGTTTCTAGCCCAAAGTCATACACCTGACTTTCCCAATAAATTCTAAAAACATCCAGCTAAGACATTTACCAAAAGTTCGTTTCAAAAAAACTCAAAATGCTCAAAAAACATCTAAATCGTCCAAGAACTATTAAATCTCAACATCTAAAAAACCTGGAGGGGTTATTGTTTCGAACCAAGGACATAGTTAGTTATATGACCTCGCTGAAAATTTGCATTGAAAGTGTTGTATTACCTGTCCTCCTCTTTCTCTTTGTGGGCCTATTTTATTATGGCCCCCCCCCCCCCAATCACTTCCGTTCGTTTCAGTTCGTTTGGAATTTTATTTGAATTTTTCTAACACATCTTCATATGCTAAACCAAAAATATATAGCCAAATAATGAATGTACACATTATTATCAAAAAATTTCTATTCACTACCGCAGTCATCGTTCGTCATCTGTTTTTTTTTTATTTTCTTCAAAACTAGTCCAATAACGAGTTAGACTTGTTTTGTTGCTCTGTTTTCGCACTATTCGTAGAGAGTCTAAAGTAATCTTGCTTCTCAACAACATACATATTAGCCAAAACTATAAATTGCTATCACTTTTTATGTGACTAGCTAGCTAGCTAGCAGCAGTTGAGCCGGACACTACTACGCAGGTTTTGGTCAAGCTTGTCTCGTTACTGCCAGTAGTCGCGTCCACCTTATTAGGAATTACCAACACAAACTGTTACGCATAAATTACGAAGCAACCATAATAATAATAATAATAATAAAAAATGGAAGTGTATTCATCAACCGACGACCGGTCGAGAAAACGCTCGAATAGAAAGAACGCAAGTCAAAAAAAGAAGCTATAAAAAAATACTCGTTTACAAAACACACATGATAGAATCTATCGGCAAACGGAAAGACACAGATTAAATTTTGACAAATTTATTCATAGCACATACTAATTTTCAATTTTTAGTTTCGTTTGTAACCAATATAAACGGGCGGAAGAGTGAAACGAATGGAATGAATAGAAGAATAGGAGGAGAGGTTGCATTGATCAATATGGAATTGGAAGTTTGACGCACTTTTTTAAGGGCAATGATATCGTAAATCGTTAATGGGGCACATACCTGATTTTCAATAGACGTAGTTTGAATTTGAATTTTGAAGGTTATGTTGTTGTTGGGTGATGTAAGATTGAAAGTTTCGGTTAGTAGAGATAAGTTGGAAGAACTGGTGTTAACAAAAGTGTGAGATTTAGAACCTCTGTTTGGGTTTTGGATTTGGATCCCAATAAATCATTGTGGATCAAGATATGCCCCTGTTTTGCCAGAATCAATTTAACAATGGTTGAATGAATAATGGTGTTTATTTTGGTAATAATTTTGACTGTTACTATTGAGTTTTGAAAAATTGTCAAATATTTTGACATTCAACTGTAACTTTGGTCTTGAGCATAGGCTTTAAAACTACTGTCACAATTAGTATTTGATGCATGATGCAATAAATAGACTGAGCGCTTCGATTTGATGAAACCCTGTTTTTTGAATGCGAGTGAAATTTATTTGACTACTTGTCAAAAAAATTCCAAAAATTTTGGGTGTTCGTTACCAATAATCCTGCGACCAGCAAAATTGTATTGTCTATTGTATGGTCTCAATCGTCATATCTGCTTTATTTAAGTCGTACACTAAACTAAACAACTGTTTTCAAATTTCACATCGGCTGAAATTGTTTTATTAAAGAAAGTGTAAAATATTTCCAATAATAGTTTGTTAACGCTTTTATTAATTTAATATTTTTTCATTAAATTAATAAATTTTTCGAGCAGGCTATAGTCTTATGAGCTTATGTTAACAGTAAAAAGAGTACCCAATCTAAACCACATTACTGGTTTGACGGTTGATTGGCTAATGTGCCGACCCTTAAATTGCCTAACTTTTCGGCCCCTACATACGCTAATGGTCCGAGCCTTGGATTGGCTAACTATCCAACCTCTAGATTTTTCTTTCTTGTAAAATTAAGTACGGGTTTAGCTCTCATGCTACAGACAAACAAATGCTATTCTTTACTCCTTCCAATAAAGATCTTAAACTTATTTAGCTAGCTATTTTTGTTACCCAAGTTTTTTTTTTAGACAATGAACCTTCCTCGAGCTCAGCTTCCCGTCGAAGCCAAGCTGATTTGATGTGTTTTATCCAAAACACCATAGTCAATCAATCAATCTATTTAACTTCACTACGATTCTCTACTTCCAAAGCCTATTTATATGCCCTAAATTTTTTGACAGTTGACCAGTTGACCTCAGGTTTTTTCGTTCCACTTTTCCTGTAATTTCTCCTTATCATCACTATCTATTAGTACTACAAAACATGACCACAATTTCCCAATTCCGAAAACCAGTTTAAAATCTAACAATTAAAATTCACCATACCCACCGATTAGCAAATTCAAATGATCATCATTGTCATCTTCAGTACCATCATTCAGAGCATATCTCTATGCAATACCCTCAACATTCATAACGATTAGCTTTACCATCGCATAGGTCGCGCCTTGGACGTGTGTATACGCATATCGCATAATATCTCTTAGTATCAGCATCATCTTCGCGTAATATCTCTTATATAATGGGTAGATTGCGCGTGCTGACATAACTTCTTCAACACTATGCATCAACCTCCTCATCATCCACTTCGTCTTCTTCTTTTTCATCTCCAAATCTCGTCGTCTTCAAGATACTTTCAAAAGCCGCGCGAAAAAACCTGATGGAGTTGAAAACACCAAAAACCTCTTTAAAGAGATTGCGTACTTATAACTGGCGTTGCTGGCTGCAATTCTTCTATGTAGCAAATGAGGTAACCAAGAGCAGAAGACATGAAGAGGAGACGAAGGGGAATTTTCTGAGTGCGGAGAAGGTGGAAACGTACGCGGAATGGAGAGGAACGAGGAGTTAACTATGCATTGAAAATCGAGCGACTAATGGAAATTGAATTGCATTATTGTGGAATGCTGCTGCAAAGTGTGTACTTTATTGGGAAGCGCAATGCCAGTGTGGCCTCTCTTCATCGGATGTTGCATCAATCTTTTCATCTCTCCGGCAAGATTTGTTGTCTGTCTGGCTTATCTGTTTGTCGGTCTGTTTACTTGAGCTTGTCTGTGCGCATTAGACCGTGTTTTTCTTTCATTTTCCAATGCACTTTCCTCGTCGTTGGATATGATGGCGAAAAGCGAGCGAGCGACTGGTCGGATAGTTGTTTGGTTTGGGTACCAATCGATTGATGCAGTATGTATTTTTAATTATCGTCATCATCAGCATTATCGTTATTTCATCATCAGCGCACCATCATCGATGAAGAGAAGCGGTGTGGTGTTTAGTGTTGTAATTGATGTTGATGACAATTAAGTTGAACAAAGTGTTTATGGGCTTGGATAGTAATGAAAAGCTTGTTAGAGGAATTCGGGCTAACAATTATTTGAACGGAACGTGTAAGTAAACTAGACTAGCTTACTCCACCATTTTTTCCGAAAACGATTCAATGACAGTAGGTTAGGTTAGGTTAGGTTAGTGAAGAGGGCTGCCGGGGACGCGGCCAGCATTAGGCCACCAGTTTGGGCCCATTTGCCACCCTCATAGACAATCACACGCATTCACACTTACAGCCATGGCACTGGCGGGATTCGAACCCGCAGGCCCCGTAGGACGTCGCTTTTCAGCCTGACGCCTTAGCGAGCAGAGCTACCAGGCCCCCTTCAATGACACTAAGTTACTGGTCCAATCCTTTAAGCGGTAGTTTATTTCCCGGACATTCACCTAAAAGACACAAGAAGACGTGAGGCCAAATAAATTTGTTGAAAAAAAGAATGATATCAAATAAGAGACACAAATAGATGGACGAAAAGGGGAAATGGAGACAACACATCCGAAAAATAAGTGGCTAAATAGGGGGCAAGATACAAACAAATTTTCGAGTGAGAGTCCAATGCAGACACCGAAGATGAACATGTTGCCAAAAATATTAGAAGAATAGATAGGAAGGACGATTTTTTCCAACAGAAAAAGAACGAATTTTTCAATGAAGCTTATCTTGTAAACTTCTACATCGAAGTCTTATGCAATATTAATATCGAATAAGTTTCTCCAAGCAGCTTTCTTCGGAGCAGACCTTCATTCCAAATATTCCATAGACTCCGACCTAAGATCGATCCTTAGGCCACTCTTGATGTAAATTTTTAGACGTTCCGCCAGAAATACCTTAGGAATTAAAATTGATCCAGGGCCTCAACTTATGCGAGTTGTCCTGATCTATACCTTTATTATATCTTGGTAAGAGGTCTCCAGCGTCCTGGATCGATGACATGTGTCTCGTCTTGACGAGTTTTTCAAGTACTTCTGCTGCCTTATCTAGCATACGTAACGGGAAATAGTCTGATAGCAACTGAGGGTCACTATTGTATCTGCTCTTACGAATCAGTTGCACGATTGAAATTTCCACCAGATAAAAATTATCCATTTGGTAGGCAAGTGTTTGGCCTCTTCCACTTTTTTAGGAGATAGTAGCTGCCTCAATCACGCAAGTGGGCTTTAGTACCATAAATTTTTGGTTCACCATTTTGTGATTTTGGGTAATTGTTTAAATCATCCCTAAGCCTGTTTCAACAATGCGCCTTACTTATGTTAATAGCTTTTCGGAACTCTTTCCTTTCGGAACTGTGTTTCTCCGATCTTAGTTTTCGGATCTGTTCCTTATGCGTTAAGCGATCTGTAAATACATCACACCAATTTGGATATTTTTGGTTCTGTCACATCTAAATACTTCTACTGCGTTCTGTGGTTGGCCGCGTTCAGGCTATTTTTAAGAGTATCCATGTCTACTGCGTCTCGCTAAAGAGCTGTAAGCCGTATCTACGAATCAGTCACAATCACGGATTTCGATAGTGCATTTGGGTGCAATAGATGAAACTGCTACCTTGCTTCCGAGTACGCATTTGATTACCTCCCCTCCTTTCCTAAGTGCCACAAAGACCGAATAGACTTAACTTTGGTTCTGGTGTCTACAGTATTTGCTTTTTGTAAAATCTTCCTATGATGACCTTGTTCCAGGTCTGCTCAAGAACTCCAACTATCATTCCGGGGTTTTAATCTTATTTTTTCTTCTGTTATTAGGGTCATCTTTTGAACCCTTGCTAGGGTCCTTTTTTTTTCCCTCTGTGTCCTCTTTTTCCCCCTGTGTCCTCTTTTTCCCCCTCTTTTCTTCTCTTGTTAGGGTCTTCTTTTTTTCATTTGCTAGGGTCACCTTTTTTCATTTGCTAGGGTCCCCTTTCTTCACTTGCTAGAGTCCTCCTTTCTTCCTCGCTAGGGTCCTCTTTTTTCATCTTTCTAGGATTGTCTTTCCTTCCCTTTCCAGGATTGTTTATTCTTCCCTTTTCCAGGATTGTCTTTTTTCCCCTTTCTATGACTGTCTTACCTTCCCTTTTTAGGATTGTCTTTACTTCTCTTTCTGAGATTGTATTTTTTTCCCTCTTTAGGGTGTTCTTTTCTTCTTCGAGCCTAGTTCTTTTTTTTCTTCGAGGCTAGGTGTAGTTACTTTCTGGTTTAATTTTTTGTGGTGTTTCTTTATTTTGCTCCTTTAGAGATGACTATCCATTCTTCATGCGGGTTTTCTTTTCTTTTTGTTTGTTTTGGCCAATGCCAGACTGGATGAAGGCCGTTTATTTTTATAGATTACCAATTTTGCTTCTCTCTGTTTTGTTGAAATAATTTTTTCCTCTGCTTTCTTCCATTTATACCTGTAAGTGGTTACAGCTCAATCACTTCTTCCAGCTCTTTTAAGCCCATCTTAATATTTATAATATTTCGCTGCCTGTTGGTTGCAGCTGTCATTTTATTGATGATACCTTTGCACATATGCAAAAGTGTGATCTTTGTCGCGGCTCATCTTAGTAATATACGCTCTTAGATGATTTCCGTCCTTTCCGACAGTCACCCTTGCAAATAACCCTTGATGGAGGATTCCTCTTCCAGTGGGAGGTTGCTTTGTGAAGTTTCGATGGCTTCCCTTCTACGACGGACGTCATGTGCTTCCTTGCCAGCTAATGATGAAGACTTCGGTATTCAATTGCATCTTCGAGGCTTTATTCTAGGCACTAGGCTAATGAATTGAGCCCACTTCACCACGACAAGGTTATAAACCATAGTTATAATGTTAATATAAAAATGTTAAAAAAGACCAACTGTCAGCTGTCAAAGTAATCCTTATGCCAAAACATTTTGAAATTTTATTTGAACAATTAAATTACTTTAAAATTTTCCCAACCATTGATTGAAACCGATAATACCTTACCACTTTTACCGGAAATTCTTTCAAAAAAAAACCTCTGATCGAAAAAAAAATTATCGAATCCCCACAAGCTTCCGATTTCGCATCAGATCTCTACTACCTTTCAGCACCCCTCGTACACGTTTCTTCCCTTTTTTATATGTGTCCTACTCACTGCCTTTTATTTCTTATTTGAGAATTGGGGTCATGTTGCATCTGCGAATTTATGATGCATGCATGTGCACTTTGTAGCGTGCTCTACTACTGGATGTACTACTTTTGTTGCACCATCGGCTTCATCCATCTGATTCTGAAATGCATATCTGCATTTAACCCATGAACTCGAACGATAAAGATGATAGTATGCCTCCAGTACACGTACTATTTCGTTTGGAGGGTAACATGATCATATATATGTAGTTTCGAATTTACCAAAAGACCATACCGAATATGACTTTCGTGACGAAGTTGAATTGATGCCAACAGTCTCTGTATACGTTAGTAAAGACATCGAGGTTAATAGCACCAACAGCAACCAGAAGGACTCAGTAAATATATGCGGCAGCTGCAATCATATGTCGCACATGGTGTTAAATGTGTGTATCCTTCTTTCGTTTCACGCTGCATATGTACACTTTTCAGCTTGAAAAAAAAATATCAACCAGAAACTGTGTGTAGTACACAATGAACCCGATGTTGTGTACTGTGCTGATAGTTTGCACAATGGAAAGCAAGAGGGAAAGAGGTTCTTGTGCTCTTTGATCTGTGATCGCATATTGTGTTAAATATTTTTTTTTCGCAAAGAGTTTGCAGAAAGCACTCCTTTTTAGTGTTTCGTAGCAATGTAGCTAGCATATTTATCATATTCACGCTGCATTTGCTTCTTCATGCTTTTCCCGTCGCTGTTACCGCCGCTGTGTTACTACTAGTGTTCATTTAGCACCTTATCAATTAATGCACGGTGGTAACAGACGTGATAGTGTAGTGTTTTCAGCTTTTATTCGTTTATTTTCCCGAGCACATAGCAAATGAGGAAATGTAACTTTGTTGAGTTGAAAATCGATAGGTGTTCATTATCTTGATTTGTATGTGGAGTGTGTTGCCGGGTAGAAACATACAATTTTGCAAGTCGGGAGGGTGAAATATGAACGAAATAAGGTTTTTTTATTCGTTCTGTTGGAAATTTAGCGATTCGAGAGTGTACTAGTGCAGATTTGAAGCGATTTTTGTTGAGTTGCTGAAAGTGTGCTCAAGAGTGTCATACAGCAAATAATTTGCATAGTTTCATTTTGCTTAGAAAAAATATTCTTTGAGGCTTTCATGTTGCAATTACAATTCATCCAATACGCAGACACTGAAAAATAGGATAAACTTTGGGCTTTCTTTATCTCATAATGAAATAGTTATGATCACAGTAAACTCAAAAATAGGTCCAATAAAAACTGATGCATATAGATGTTGTTTTTTTTATCAATTTGGCCACTTAACCTTCAAAGAATAGTAGAAAAATGCCTTGTCAATGATGATTTTTTTTGTCATCATCGCGGTTAATCAGATTCTTGAAAATACCTTGTACATAGCTGATATCGTCATAGTCAACTGGTTTTCGGTATTTATTTTCTGCAATGTAGCACCAAAAACCGTCTCCATCAGCACAATTGTCTTCGTGAAAACTTTGACTAGGCCAAAAACATCATTGTATTTGAGCCCCCGTTGATTTGCACGCCACTGCAATCAACATCTTTTCGGGTTTCAAAATAGTTTGCCAAGAGAGAATCGACTCACTCGTGGATACATAGAAATTGCTTTAAACTTCTTCAAAATTAATTCAAAATAAATAACTTTGACGTCGAAATTGATGTTAGGCACTATATTGTCAAATTTGAATTCAGAATTGTCAAAATCCATCTTATGTTTCTTGAAGTTTTCGAAAAATGAGTATCTCAATTTTGGCTTCATTAGTAAGTTTGGTCATGATTCGTGAAAATGTCACTGATTGTCGCATATATTTGTGATTTTTTTTATTGTTGTTTGTGAAATTGCTGAGATTGGCATTGAATTAATAACCTTTTGCTTGTTAGCATGGATTTTATACCCGGCAAAATTTGACTGAATTCGATTTGGTGTCCGTTGGAGCCGAAGCTATATTCGTCGAATTTGCCTCAAAATTCAACAACATCCACGCAAAATCTAAGTGAACGATGTCGCCAAAACATAGCCTTTTTCAAAATCCCCAAAAAAATTGAAAACCTGTCCAATAAAACCTTTTCATGTGAAAATTGACGTTGTCTTTATAATATATGACTTAGCACTAGGTGATTTCTATTTCGCTAAGTCTAAATGCTCGTCAAACTTGTTTTGATAAGGCAATAGCCAAAATTGAACCCTTATTCCTCGTAGTCGATTCCATACCCTTGTTCGCTTGTTTGTCATTTTTGATTCTTCAAAACGGCATATGATTTGTTAAAACGGTTTATGACTCCCCGGAACTCCAAATCGCCAAAACTGTTCATGGGTTGCCAAAAACGGTATAACCCCCCTTTAAAATTAACTGGGTACTTTACTAAAATTTTAATAAAATTTACAGCAATAAAAAAAGGACTTGGTGCCCTAGACTTGACTAAAACCGACTGAAGACTCGACGAAATCAAAGTATCAATAATGAGATCTACAAAATGCTTTGGAAAAAATTGAAAAAATTAATATGCTACTATCACACTGAAAAAAATCCACATAGCGCATTATTTATGGCCCCATACGCCATGTACATAGTACTCTGAGCCATGCAATATGGCTCCCAGCGCCATAATGTCAGAAACTACATAGCGCGTGGTCCCATGTTACATGGCGCAGCATTTATGGTGCCACACGCTATGTGCATAGTACCCTGAGCCATGCAGTATAGCTCCCAGCGCCATAATTACATGGCGCAGAGATTATGGCCCCACACGCCATATTACATAGTGCCATGAGCCATGTAATATGGCTCATGGCACTACAATTATAACTCGCAGCCATGCTGTGTGAGGAGATGTATAAATATCAGCAAGCTTCTTGAATATAGGAGAGGATATGATCTTTGATGTTATTAATCCCTCGGGAATTTCTTTGATAGAATTCTATCACCTAACATCAAGTGTCTACCTCCAGATGTTCCGAACTGAGAAGGTTCGTGGCCTTTTTGTTGGTTGCAAACTGGATCATCTTCAGATGCACTGAAAAACACATAGCGCCAGACGCCATGTACATAGTCGATTTCGGTCGATTTATGATAAAATATAGCGCCACACGCCATAGTACATAGGAGCAGACGCTATGCTTATAGCCCTCCACGCCATATACTATAGTCCTCCACGCCATACAGTATAGTCCTCCACGCCATGTGCTATAGGCCTACACGCCATGTAATATAGTCCGCCACGCCATGTACATGGCGTGGAGGACTATAGTACATGGCGTGGAGGACTATAGTACATGGCGTGTAGGCCTATGTACTTTTCGCCATGTATTATGGCGTGTGGCGCTATATTTTATCACAATCCCTAAATCGACTATGTATATGGCTCCAGAAGTCTATAAATTATGGCGTCTGGCGCCATGTGTTTTCTCAGTGCAGAATTCGTTACGTACTCATTGCAATCAACATTAGCTGTGTTTGATGAGCTGCTCTAGGTTGAGCTAGGTTGAGATATCTCAGCAAAATGTGTTTAATGAGCAATTCGGCTGCTCTAACTTGCCCAAAGTTGCTCCGATTTATGTTCCACGAGCCTGCTCTAAGGTAAACTAGAAAGTACGATTTCTGCTCTACTTTTTTGGTGGAGCAAGTTCGACCAAGCAACCAGCTATTTGCCAACTCTCACAGAACCGACATTCAACAAAAATTGTGACTGAAGTAGAGTTTTTTTCTCTGAAAAGTAAGTTTTTTCTTCTGAAAAGTAATAAACTTTGAGAATTGACTCTCACTTGCTCAATTTTTTTTGCTCTCAATTGCTCTAACTTGTTCGACTTTTTTTTTTATAGCTGCGCTTGCCTTGAGATGCTCTGCCGTTTTTTCGGAGTCATTAAACACTGCTATTGTAGTGATTAACTCCTGTTTACTAGTAAAATCCAATTCGTAAGCCATCAAAATCGATCTTTACTTGTCAGAATCGATTTGGAACTCGTCTAAATCAACCTGAAAGCTATCGAAATTACAACATAAAACGGACTAGTTCTTAATAAAAATACCTTTTTAACTGTGGGCATCTACCGAGTTCCATCGACAAGGTGATATTCACTAAAATCACTCCAGTACTACGACTGAAAATGGGCTTGGCTTTCGATTAGTGAAAAAGGTATACACGGTCTTTAAAATCCAATGTATACTCGTTTAAAACATTCTTTAACTCAAGAAATTGACTTGATGTATTTCTTATCAACTGCTTGATATTAATCGAAATTGGCTCTATGTTTATAAAAATTGATTTTGGCTCAATTTGAGTTTTGTCAAAAACTAACCCTACAGCTAGAAAACAACTATTTTATTCTCAAAATTGGCCAAAACTTCGTTTAAGACGACCTATTAAAATTCGAACGTCAGTTTAGGTCATGTCGAAATCAAATAGCAAGATTAAGTCCGAATTTGATGTTATAGGTGTAAAAAATGCATTCATTTGACTACGATTCACTTCTTTGTGTTAAATTAAGATTAACCTAGCGAAAATCAAAATTTTGACGTTGAGGTTTTTGTGCCGGTGAACTAAATGTTTGCAAAGTTTTACGCTAGCAAAAATGCTGCCTGTTGGCTCTTTTTTTTGAATCTATGCCCGGTATAATTTTTACTAAGAACGATAGTAAAGAGTTGTTAAAAAGGCGGACTTAGACGTTCTAAAGCCATCATATCATAAATTTTACTGCATACATTCAGAAATTAAATCAATGACAATTTTTTAAAAAAAATTCCACACCGTCACTATTTTTGACAATTGTCAAAATTTGCCAAAAAATTTGGTATTGCTAATCTATCTTTACAGCCGTAAGCTACTTAGCCTAAAACGAATACAATAGCTCTTAAAATGGCCATCTAGTGAAATTTACGAAACCATTGACTCGTGGCTACCCACCAACAATGCAATAATTTCCAAACTGATAAAAAAACAGCAAATAAAAAATCTCACCTCAAAACAATTAAAACAAAACCTTAGGAACGTAACACCGTATCTCAGAAATATTTGTACCTACCATGTGCACTCTACCTCCAGGCCACCACCCGTCTGCGTTCAACGTTTTTGAACCGACATGCAAAACGAGGAAGCCATCATTAATCAATCTGAAACTGTTTAGGTCGATAAGTTGCGGTAGCATTAATAGTACAAACAACTAGGCATACCACAAACAACCGCGTATTACCTCATACTAGGAACTTGTACCTTATATATGACTATTGCAAGCTAAACCACGAAACCAGTTGTCGCAAAGAGAGATACATAATGCCATGTTTTAAGAAACGGCACAACAACAGAGCTCGCGACAAAGATCTAATGCTCTAATGCCACGAAAATGGGAGACCACCAAAATGCATAAGGCTCTTAAGACAACATCTTGTCTTGAAACAGCTATGCTAGTGACTTGCTCTCCATTTTAATGGGTGCCTCGAATAGCAGTAGCATGCTGGCTGGGTCTTGAGTCAGCTTCCGACCACGTTTTCTGTGTAGCAGCAGCAGCAATAGACAAGCGCAATGTTGTTGCTCAAGCTTTGAGCGCGCGTATGGTATGTTGTCACCCGGCAAAGTGTTTTCCAGTAAGCTAGGTGATTGTTTTATGACTTGCACAGCTGTGAAACTACTAAGACCCACATTTACATTTGTTGGAGATTATTGCGATTTTGCAGATAGTGAATGCCACATTAAGGTTAAATGTTAGCTTTGGCAATCTGTTGAGCAGATGGCTGCAATGTCTGTGATGATCCGATGTTATTAACTATGAAGCGCACGTATGAATACCTTGGAAAACCGGTAAATTACATTAAGTCCGAATTGATTCAACATTCAAATCCACCCTAACCCACATTGAGCGCAGAATTATACTACCGTTGCGAACCTGTCTTGGTGCCTGTTTTTGTATTAAAACCTTGCAAAACACTTCGTTAGCACATAATGTATTAAAAATAACCTCCCCTTGAAGCTGTTCAACCACCCTATGTTATATTATCCCCTAGAAATTGTCTGATATCAAACCCATAAAATAAAATGTATTTACACTCTATCGACTAGAACCTTCGGCGCTTATTTAGCCTTGCTTGTTATGTTGCTTTTATCGATAAAACTCGGTACGATAAACCCTCATTCGCACAAAGAACGCAAACATCAAACACCAATTGCTAACATTTCATTCTGTGACAGGTAACGTCATCCCACGACAAAGCTTGAACGAAGCCTTTCACTACCTACTTTTGCACATGGTGTCTTCATAGCGTTAGTGTTTGAATGTTTTTGTCGTTGTTGCTGAAACCACCAACTGTCGTGGCGACAATTTGAAATTAGATACCAGCATGCGGATACACGAATAAATACGACAAATTCAATTGACTTCCAGTCTAAACCTCTTGCTTTCGAACTGTATCTCTTTTACGTATTTTAAAGAGCTTCGATCAAAGAGATTCAGTAACAAATGCTTCCAACTTCTTTCCAAGACTCTTGTTTGCCACCTCTACCATTCCAGTACCACCACTTCTTTCCCAACGTCTTTGCAACTGTTGCACGGCCGAATCGTGGGGGCTACGACCTTTTGCAATAGTTCCATAGTTTTTTTCTCTCGTGAAGTCAACTGTCGACTATATATCGCTAGTATCATATGCTATGAATTTACTAGGAAACCTACCGGGTTTGTGTCGTTCAGCAAACTTTAACGCATAGAACGTACTGACAACAGTAAGGCCTTAAGCTTGTGGTTTCTGAAATGTGTCCGACGATTGCTTTTCAAATCTAATTGGAAGTGACTCATTCTGAATAACGTTTGTTTGACTAGATAGCTTGCAAGTACACAGTCCTCTTGACGATTACGTCAAACTTTAAAGTTTGTATGCGGCCACCAAGTGTGCATTCATCATTAGGATTGTGTATCTGTATCTGAAATTGGAAAATATCTGTTCTAGCAAAATTGTATAGATGGGTTTGCTTTGCTTCGGACGACGACTGTTTTATACTGCTGGTGGTGACTAGTTGAAATACGTAACGCATGAGTGTTCCAACTCGACTTTTGTAGACTAGTTTAGCATATTATTTCGTTTTGATACATGTGAGTTGGCTACCACGTTGTTGATTTGCCAGCTGCGTACCGGCTTTTTGAGGACAAATCACTGAGATATGGGTGTTTGTACTTCGATAAATTGATTATGGATTAGATGCTGCATGTAGATGAGTATTGTAGAGAGATTTCGAATGAATTTGAATGTTTTATTATTTGATCTAGCTATGGATTCAAGGAAAAGTGTTGAAAGAGATATTGTTTCAAGATGTTGTTTGGAAGATATTGTTCCAGTTCATATGAATGGACAAGTAAATAGCACTAAAATTTGATTGTAAACTCTTTTTGTATTGTTTTTCGAGATCTTAGTCAACTTCTGATATCCTGATGACTCCCTAGTCTATTTCTTCTTAGCCAACTTCAGAATTTTCTCTTAATTTGAAAAATAATAAAAATCGGTGATTCATCAAACTCAGTTATAGCATATTCATAACCCTACACTTCGTAGATAGCCGCACTTTTGACCAAAAAAAATCGCTTCAGAAATATTTTGGTAAAATTCGGTTTTGGCTATTTCCTTTCTGAAAGCTGCTTTATTCAAACTTCCTCAAATGTCATCCTTCATATCCTTTCCTGTTCTTTTATGCAATGTTTGCAGTGCTCCCAGTTTTTGATTGATTCGTCAGTAAAATTATAAATGCTGAAATAAGCACCAAATGTTCGTTCTCATATTTCCGTTTCCCTATCCCCTTCTTCATCGTATAATCCAAATCTACCCCAACAAAATCCACTTTTCACTTGTGCCCAGTTCCAACCCATATCCTCTTTCCTTTCTTACCAATTCTAATTGCCGACCCACTTGGAAATTGGGCTGATAGCGTCGATATCAAATAATCCCGAGGTGCAAAAATTAGGTTTTCGAGATAGCCTCCATTTTCCTAAGAGAGACGGTGATTCTGCGACAATTTCACTGAAACATTCGTGCTGATGCTAAAAAAAATGGTAGACTAGGTAACATCTGGCAGCTCTACCTAACCTGGGTGGCATATGGGCCCAAATTAGCGGCTTAACGCAACCGTCTATAACCTAATCTATACGACTATATCTACCGTACAACTTTTACAAACTTACATAGATTTTAAAAGACGCTAAGGTAGACTTAATTGGCTAACTTCAAATGGTCAAGGATTCTTATTTCTATGCGAAATTGAAGCTTCACTAGAAGTCTAATTTTAATTGGAAAGTCCATACTTCACAAGAACCTTATACTTAACAGGAAACCTAGACTTGTCGAAAATCACACTCATTGTGAGAACTATAGACATCACGGGAAGTGCAGTCTTGATCAAAAATGTAGAACTCACCGAAAAACCTAGAATTGACAAGAAGTCTTGACTTTACCAGGAGTCTGCACACTAGTAGCTTAATTATCACGGGAAGTATGGATCTCACGAGAATCTATCGAAGCAGTTCTATATCCGGGGACAGCATTTGCAGAAATGTTTCTCCTTCTTACATTTTTGGCAGCTATGTAACCACTCTTTTGCTTAGAGCACTCGGCTATTTTGTATTATTGTTAGGTTCGCAGTTTACTATGGCAATTATGGCTTGGTATTCACTATGAGCTTAGGGCTTACTAAGACGTCGGTTACGAAGTTAAATAGAACCCAGGTCTCGCCTATTTAAGGTACTCGTGTTATTGTTGTTTACCTGGATAATATTTAGTTATTTCCAATAGCACTCGCTTTTTAAAGCTAGTTTTTCGGTCCTCCAGTGCTCGATTTCCGCACGCCAACACTGCTCCTTTACCACTTGTGTCTGTAAGCCAGACGATACAGTGGAAACTTTATGTTGTTCGCACATTTTGGGAGGCGTCAGCTTTGAGCTCGTAAGCCGACCGTGAATGAACAAATCGTGCGCTACTCAACAATGAGTGAGGTTTGTTGTGCGATCTTTATTTACGCCTGAATTTCAAAGCATTCTTGAAAACTGTTTTCCAAAACTACCCGCTATATGCTTTTTTATCGCAGCCTTCGGTTTTTCTTTTGTTGCAATTTGGGACCTTAGTGCAATTTCTGGCTACATGACCCTCTTTTCCATAGCTTCAATTGGTCCTTGCGAGTATTTACAGTTATTCGCTATGTGTCCTATTTCGAGATATTTAAATCACTTTTTCATGGAAATCTGATCTTCAAGCCTAAAAAATGTTTAGCTTATACAGAATTTGCCTGCTGCTAGGGCCTTACGTGCCTACTCTACAGATGTAAAGCAGCTATTTGGATATCCTCAAAGAACTTTCTGAGCCCTGTGATGTTTGATTGCTCCACGTTTTTTTTTAGCAGTGTTGGTCCTAGAGATCACTGCAGATTTCATAGTAACATCGTCAAGATCACAACATTCAATTGCTACCCTATACTCGTACTTAAGCCTGTTCTTCGAGAGGGGCCTCTATTTGTTTTGCAATTAATCTTGTATGATTCTTCTAGATGAAAGTTCGAGTAGCAACCCGTCGTCTTGCGTCCGCCTCACGCGGATCAAGTTGTGGCTTAAACGATTTAAAGCAGGGTCTGCCTTGAGTACCGCATACGTAGCGTCCTGCTCAGCGGTAATAATGGTTGCCTCTGGGCGAAGCCTCCATATCAATTTTTTTAAATCATAGCTGGAGCTGTTTTGTTAAACATAGCTTTAGTTTTTTTTTTTTATCGTTCCTGGAGCCTTTTTTATTATCATACCCTTATTTTAAACCTGAAGCGTTTTTTCATGCCTGGAGTTTTTTTTTTATCATACCTGGAGCGCCTTTTTTTTATCGTACCTGGAACCTTTTTTATATCATAGCTGGATCCTCTTATTTTTTTAATCATACCTAGAGCCTTTTTCATCATACCTAAAGCTTTTTTTTAAATCATACCTGGAGCCTTTTTCTTTATACCGGAATCATTTTTTCATGCCTGGAGCTTTTTTTTAAAATCATATCTGGAGCCTTTTTTTTATCATACCTGGAGTCTTTTTTTTTTATCAAAGCTGGAGCCTTTCTTATCATACCTGGAGCCTTTTTTTTAATCATACCTGGAGCCTTTTTTTTATCATAACTAGAGCATTTTTTTTGGTCATAGCTGGAGCCTTTTTTATGCTTGGAGCATTATCATATCTGGAGCCTTTTTTATCATCCCTGCAGCGTTTTTTTTATATCATCTCTGGAGAGTTTTTTTTTTAGTACCTGGAGCCGTTTTGTTTTTATTGCTGAAGCTTTTCTTTATACATGGAGCTTAGATCTTTCGAAAAGACCTCATGAAAAGATTATATCTCACATGGAGAATCAATAAGAAATTTAGATTTGATGGAAAAGATTAGTAAATTTGATGGACCAGACTTAGGTCTCAGATATTTGATGACAGGTGGACCAATAGTTTCGAATAAGTTATCTAGAAACTTCTGAACCTAGTCCGCCGTGAAAATAAGATGTTCCTCTCATTTAAAGGTTTTTCAACAGATAATGCCTTCAGCAAAATCCTTAACCTTACTTCTTCGCAAAGTTCTGAAATCAAATTAATTCATGTTCATCTTACATGCTCAATGAACAATCTAGGTTCTTGTTAACAACAAGCATGTACTCGTACAAGACCAAATTCACCATACTCACTTCTGTTGGACTTCTACTACTATTGCAACTTTGTCAGCAATAAAAACATGATTTCGCACTTGTTTTACACTTTTCGCCCAGTTCGCATTTCAATTCAATAGTTTTTCCCTGTGCATAATGCCCTGCCTTGTTAACCTGGCTTGAGTAAGTTTTTGTTCACTTTAATGATTCCATTGTGGGCTGCAGTAAATGGTCACCACTATCACGTCGTGCACCAAACCCAAAGTGTCATACAAAACTCTACTACCAAATAGACTGAGTAATTTAAGATTGATTGTTTCTGTTGTTGTTGTTGTTACATTAGTTCGTAGTTGGTGGTTAGCATTTAGTTTTCCTCTCCTTAAGATTAGTTTTTGGTTTCGTTTAGTTTTCATCGTCTCCTCCCTCGTTCGTTACTTCATTTGCTTCCTCCCAGCTTTCTATTAGACGGATTGTTTGCAAAATACAAGTAGTAATTGGTTGCATAATTTTTCCTTAGCTGCAGTGCATAAGTCGTTGGTCGTCAAGCAGATTGCTTAAATGTTACGCTATAATGCCTTGTGTCGAGTACAGATAGATAGAGGACAGGGAGAGAGCCTAAAACAGATACAGAAAGTTAGATAAATATTTAACTAAAAGATCAAGTCTAGTAGAGATGGAGTTTTGGTGTATATCAGCTGTAAGTAGTGAGACATATGTAGGAGGAATTGATAAAGACAAGCAGATAGATCTGGTTGGATATAGAGTTTGTGCAATATGGTAGTTTGTTTGAATTGAATGGATTGTGGCAGATTTCGATCTATTCCGTGTGGCTTTTAGATATTTGTTGATGTGATTTAAAATACACAGCAATCAGTCACTTGTTTATTCATGGCACGTTTCGGTGCATTGATTCAATACAGAGATGGAAGGTATGAAGGTTTATGAAAAGGTAAAGCTATTATTTGAAAGCTGATTGAAATTCCAGGAAGTATCTTAGTCAATAATTTAGCTCTGAAACTACATTCTCGTCAAACTTTGCATTTGTAACCTCGATCAATTTCTGTTAATATTTTTCCTGCTATCAAAAGCCATCTTTCTATCTGTCTTCCCATATAAAAATCGACCTTAATTTCTTAGTAAATCAATTGCTCATATCCTTCACGACCGTCATCGAATCCAGCCAGACACTGGAGAATTTTCATTTATATTTTGTTTTGCGTCTTCCGGTTGAATTTTGTCGCATAGTGGGCTCATTAATTTCATGCCTGACGTGTTTTCAATTCGAATTCAGTGGAATTCGATGTGGCAGTAGACAGTCGAGATCGGTAATCGAAAGATGGTAGGCAGTGTAATGGTGCACGGTTGTCATTCAAAACCAAAAAAATAGGCAGGCAACCAAGCCAGCAGACAGTCAGTCAATCAATTGATTGGCCTTCGAAATGCACCTGTTTGTATTTTGTTTGTTTTTTCAATTGTCTTCTAAAGAATAGAAAATGAAATATTCAGTTTTTTGAATGGATGAGTAGGCTAGCGGCTGTGTACCTGGTGTGTCCGTGTGTGCGTGAAACGCTAGCTGCGTGGACTAGATGGTTCGGCAAATTATTCGAGACAAAATGGTTGCAAAATATAATTTTGAATTCAACAAAGTTCAAGGCGATTGTCTTATTTGATTTTAATTTGCATAAAATGCAAAGAACTTGTCCAAAATATGTTGAGTTATATCACAGAAAATGTTAGCCCTGCTCTCCTGGACACATTTTCTGTTACGATATCAATCTCGTAATCTTACGATATTTTCCAATTATGTACTTTATATGCTCTAATAATTTCAAAGTGCCTCTGAGCAAAACATTCATCATTTTTCCCTAATTTCTACAAATTTGATTTCTTCAAATCATAAAAATATCTTTTTCGATATTATTTACGATTTGTTATAAATACGAATCCATTTTTATCTCAATTCACTGCAGACATGTAGACAATTTCTCAAAAAAACTCTCTAATCCTCTGTGAATCTTATTATCTAACTTTGTTCCCATATTGCAGCCACCTTCGACATCTCTCAATGCCCAAAACAAACAACAAATCTAAGTCCTAAAGTCACTTTAATACGCACTACAACATTCCAGACCAAACAATAAACACTTCGAATCCTCAACAAATATGCCTACGATTTTAATTTCTTAAATGATAATTTCAAACTAATTCCTCCGTGCATATTGATCTCATAAAATTTCCTCTCATGCTTTTATAAAGATGGCTAACTCGCGAGTTCTTCCGTCATACGCAAGCAATATATTCTAGTCTAATTTACTCATCATTATGATATTCGCAGCAGTCAGCCAGCTAGTTTCAATCAAATGTTGTGTTCTGTGAGCTGCTGGGGCGTAAAGTGTCAATGGCCTGACTAAGTTCGATTGGCAACAGACTACTGACCGACCAAAATATACTAGTGCCATATAATCGCAACAAGTAGGAGTTGCCTGAAGTTAGATGATGCTATCATAGCGCTAGCTTGTTTATTTGCTTGCTTATTGTGTGCTAGGTCATCAAACAAAAATATTCAAAGTTTGATTCTCAAATGATTAACGCCTATTGATGCTGCGCCCCTCATTGTTTTGTTTTTTTTTTTGTTCAAAACCGCGCATAATGTTTTTACCATCAGAGCTGATAATAATTTTTCACCCCACTACTTCGATTTATGATACATTAATGTAAGTAGATTATAATAAAGCACGAAGATAAACAATTTTTTTTCTTTGTTAAACATACTATACAAAGTATCTTTGCAAAAAAAATCAGCATCTTTTTGGCGAGAGAAAAAAGTGGTCTAAATCTGTTGTCTCACAATGCTAAAATTTTATGACAACACCAACCAAAAAAAACCACAACAAAATTTGTTGTTTTTCTTTAGTGTGTAGTATTTATTTACTTAAAAAATTTGCATTGTGAGAATTACAGTAATATCAGATTCATACAATTATTTATATGGCTGCGTGCGTATGCATTTTAGTAGTTTGGTCGATGATGCCGCGATGAATTTGGGTGATGATATTTTATTTTTAGAACATCTGACTTGTGAGGATATTGACCGCTGGATTTGTTGTGGTTGCTTTTGTGGAATAAGGTGACACGGTTGTTTCTGTTTTTGAGGGAAACGGGGAGATTAAAAGGCAATGTTTGGTAGGTTGATTCTGATACAGGGAAGGACTTATACAGATTATTTAGTTTTCAACTGTGACTGAATCTAGGCTTGCGAGCTTCTGACTGAGGTTTGCGAGAGTCACAGTGCAAGAGCTAATTTAATGTAATCTTCTTTTTGCAGTCTTGACACTGATGTATTTTGAAGGTTGGAGTCCTCAAAATTTAGAATAGTGTTTGCCTTTAGAAACCATGATTTCTATCATTAAGATTTTTATCTGAGATTCTTCAGCAAAATTTAAAGCTGTTATCTAACATATTGGGAACTTTCAGCTTTTCATGCTTCTCAGGAATTTTAAGGGTCTTTGGCAACTTTCATTGTACATAGTTCAATCGGAACCCATTCAAAAAAAGTCGCCTGTTATTTAAAGTCTATTAATTTTTCAAAATATTCCCGAGACGTAATATTTTTTTGCGTGATTTCTACATCGTTGAGACTGTCAGTAGTGTGATATAAAGTTTTTTGCAATCTGATATTTCGGAGCAATCGCGTTAGTTTGCTGAGTGTTGATCCTCACAGTTAGTGCATTTTTAAAAGTCGTATCTCATGTAAGGAATTTTTTATTCGCTGTTAGGGACTCATGTTGAAATATAAAATCTTAAAGCTGCAACTGTTCATTGATCTCATCATGAACTGTTTTAAATTTGTCAGTAGCTGTTCGAAGCACAGATCACCCGACGTTGCGCAGTCTCTAAGTCGATCTGCTGATCGACTTCATTTCATCAATTATGATGTTACAAACTTTGTTGTCAACTCTTCCTTGAAACTGAAATTATTCTCTTGAAAACACAGCCTGGATACGGTGATGATTTTAGATTTATCAGTGCTATAAGTCAACCTCTGGTCTTCGAGCTTAATTCTGACAAGCTTCCCTGCTGTTCTCGTATCATCTAGTTTCTCTTCCAATCATCCAGTTTCATTATTTTACTTGCTTCTTGCTGCGTATTTCCGGCAGCACTTAGGCTTCTTCGAAAAGTCACGTCTAAGGTGTCCTTTTACTCGACAATTGGAACATTTTGGGACTTAGTTGCCTAGCAATTTTGTCCTTAGACGCACTTATTCTTGGCAATATCTTGGCTACAATTTCTTATTATAATCACGCCTCAAATGCCTTTTCTCTTCTCAACTCCAGCTTTGAAGAACTCCACCTGTCGTAAATTCCGTGGTGCCATCAGCTTTCTAGAGTATTGTACACTGTACACTGCACTAGCCGAAGTGCCTGCTGAATTTCCTCATCTTGCACTGCCTGGATCAATGCACACTTGCAATAGCAAAAGTGTCAGTCATTCTATGTCCTGAGGAAATTGCTGCAAACTTTGCCTTGGCTTCTGAGTGCATGCTCTTAGCTGCGTCAGGTGAAACTCCTTTGAGCTGGAGCAATCATCCAAGAGTAATGAACTCCTCTTAGTGACACCATTAGTGTGGTCAATCGCTTCATCGGTTAAATTTTACAATAGCTTCAAACTGCTTCTTGTAGATGGCTACGAATTCCGTCCATCGAAAATTGCCGCTTTGAATCCTCGACTACCAGTTGATTCAGTTGAACCGGTATCCACAGATCTGACACGCTCCACATTCGATTTCAGTACATCGATTTTTTTTTTGTTTTTCACTAATTATTCAGTCACATCCATAGCTTGATTCTCCAACTATTGTTCGCATTTGGTATTTGAATTAGGATGTAGAAAAATTGCAAGTCTACAAGAACTTAAAAAAGATTTTTTTGAGTCAACTCACATTTTTTTGGGGACAAAAAATGTGGGATTAAAAAAAAACCGAAAACTGATTTTTTAAGGTATCCGATCCCTTCACTTTTATAGTTGGCGCATGATAATGCTATTAAATTAGACTACAAAAGGTTTTATTGTATTCATTTTTTAGTCGACTTTCGGATTTCCTTTCGCTAAATGTCCTTAATTTGGACTTTAAAATTAAATTGTTATTAGAAAAATTTTTGCAAACTAATATTCTCTCTTGTCGTGTCATGCGTCTCAATTAGCATAGTGAGAACTGTTACAATTAGCGCACGACAAGTAACTTGATGCGATTTCGTAAATATTTCGCGATAATTGGCATTAAAAGCGCCAAGTTTGTTCGAAAACTCTTACTGAACCACTGAAAATGTTCCACTTAAATTGAAAGCACATTTTTTTTAATGAATTCTCCATGATCTACGCTTTGCTCTACTCCATCTTTTAAAGTAAGTTTCAATGATTGAACTCTGTTAAAATCATTTGATAGTAATTTTTCTTGATCTCAGAAAATGATCAACTAAATTCCATATAATATTATTTGGGAGTGAAGCGAGTAGATAGTAATTACTTTTTCGACTCAATTCTATTTAATAAATTTAAAAGAAATTCGTGTTAAAACTCATCTCATTCAATTCCAACACTTCCATCTGAACCTCACTCAACTCACGACCACTTTTCTAAGTAATTTCGACCCTTCAAAAGCTTTCGTCTTTAACTTAAAGTGATTCGAATTAATTAAACCATTATTTTCTTCTTCTGATCTCCGACTCTTCCTTGCCGGACGAAACCTTCAAAGCAACAGGTTGCATGACCGATGTTTTGAAGGACGACTCAACCATTTGTATAATTATTTCATACCTAACATCACAATACGTCCCTATTATGATACAATATGATGGTGTGTTGGAAGTAATGATGTAACTTATTTCTTATATCACCACTACGATGACGAACGAACAGGGATCATCTTAAATGGTGCAATGTTTGTAGAACGAATAGTAGACACCTTAAATTGGATTCTACCGATTCAACCGAGCAGAAGACTTGTGCTCGTTTTTCTTGGTTAATTTCCAAAAAAAGATTTCATATAATCAACAAGTTGTTGTTACGACCATCATTGACATTATCATTACCGCGTGTAGGACTTTTCTTTAATGACCACCCGAACTTTTTAAGTCTGTCGACATTTTAGTGTATTGCGACATACTTTGTTTGTTCCGTCGCTATTCATCGTTATAATATCACCGTAACCGTATTATGGTAAAATGCTGCACACTTGGTAACAAGTAAAGGAAGCGTTCAAAAGGGAGACGTTAATCGGAGCAGTAAAAGATAGGCATCAAAAGTCGTCAAATTTAGTAAACTTATTAGTCTAGCTTGCCGGTACTGTTACTGTGGGCCTTGAATTTGTCACGAAGAAATTATAGCCCTTTTTAATGTTATAATTAATTACTTTTTTCGAAAGAAGAAACCATAATGGATGACTCTAAACTTGAAGCGCCACAAACAAATGGACTATCACGTGAGATCGATATCTTGAAAATTAGTCCCGGCTTTTCTGGCCTGAAAATAATGGATTGTTCGTGGAAATGTTTCTAAGAATATGTTTTGGGCGGCAATGTGGTTTGAATGACAAGGGTCTGATGTTTAATTTCATGTTGTTTTTCTAGCACTCTGTGACTAAATTTGTCCGATTCACAAGAAACTGGGACCAGAAAGCCCTAAAATTATGTCCCTAACATTTTCAAGATGCAGTGGATCAACATCGGAAAAATATCATAGTGCATGAAAAAACTAGCTAGCCAGCACATGTATATATCTACCCACATCGCTTGAGTGACACCAAAAAAAAAGTGTCATATTCCTCGTCCTGCTTTTTCTGCACCCTTGTTCTAGTCCGACCTGTTCTCTGATATCATATATTAGACTGTGTAAATAAATGAAATCATATCAAAGAAAATGTAATTCTGTTATCGTTGACATGGGCTGTTTGGATGGATGGAGGGGTTTTGATACATTGAGAGAACCTTTTTGATTTATTAGAACATTCTACGCTCGAATAGCACAACGATATATCTATCGATCGGTGTTATCGTAACGGTCTCGCATATACACAACCAAAAAAATAAACATTTTTTTAGCACTACATTTCTTTTTTCCTCTTTTGTCGTTTTGTTTGGTATTTACAACATTTAGAGCGATACGTTATTTAGTTGCTTGCGTCTGCAATCACTCATACTCATCACTTCTACCATCCAAATGTGTTGATTATAATCTATTATTGACGGCAAAACAGGGCAGGTCTAAAGCTGGGCAGGCAAGCAAGCGATGGCGTCAAGCGCAACACAGACGTAAGAGTCTGAAATATGTTTTCGTATCCGACGATGAGACATTTTTTTCGCAATAATATTTGTAGATAATGTATATTTTTCGCTATCATAATTATTGATAGTAGCGATGAGTGTGAAGAAAAATAGAGGAGGCAAAAGTGTATTCGTTTTATTTTCGTTGTTAAATTTAGAGTTGATTTTCGGTTGAAAAAATAGAATGTGCGACGATTAGTCAGAATGTAATATTATTGATCATTGCAATGGGTTTGTTTTATTTTAACTGTAGCTACTATTTAAGTTAAAAGTCCTCGAGAAAATTCTGAAATGATTTAGTTCTTGCGAAAACACATTTTTGATTGTGGAAATAGTGCAGATCTACCTATATCAATTGACATCCCACAAGGTTCCAGTTTCGGACCCTTGCTGTTGGGCCGGTCTACCAAAGATTCGGAAAAATGATTGTTTAATTTTTCATTGGTATTCTAACGGTATGGGTTGGTGTGATATTGAAATATGAGTAATACTGAAGTTGTCATTGTGTCTCACTTGGCCTATTTGGAGATATTCAGCGGCAGAAGCTGGGCAGTGAATTGTGCTTACTGTACTTAACTCACATCTTTGATTTAGGCAAAGATCCCCTCTGGGTTTTTTTTTCTGCCAACAATAGAGTCTAAGCTAGCGCAACGAAAACATCTGCAGCTGCATCGCTTCAAAAAAAAGGAATCAAGAAGTTGGTCTTCAGAGTCAAAACAACAATTTTTTATGCTTTCTAACGTTAGATAGAAAATACGATCTAATGATTCGACGATAATTTTGGGGACCGTACTCAATAATTCACTGCACTTTATTTAAATGACCAAATAATCTCAATACTCTTTTCCGAATACCTTCAAATCATGTGGATGTAATGACCTACCCTAACATAACGGCAAATTGAGGAATTTGCGTTGAATTACGTATTCAATTTCATGCTGACAACCTTCAATATCTCATGCATATTTCATAACTTATCAATCAACTAATTTCGACTAATCGCCACACTTGATTTACAAATCTGTTATTTAACTATTTTCATATCTGAAGTAGCACCAGACATTAGCCAGTTTGGTGTAGCCAAAAAAAAAATCCACTCAACCCCGATCCGGGGACGCATATTCAATAGACCCAAAAAACCATTGAATTATCACAACAACAAAAAAAAAAACCAAGCAAAAAACAAAAAAAAAATTACTACGATAAATAATTTTATCATAAATTAATTTTCGTAATAAAAATCGAATTCGAAATATAACACTTTCCAAACAAAAAAAAAACGAAACAAGATGATCAATACCTTGGCCTACTTGAATTAAGACTGAATGCCGTACTGCTGCACCTCGACGGCTTCAGAGTTCAGTCAGATTCACCGGGCACGTTTCATGTCAGAAATGATGAAAATTGCCAAATATCGAATAAAATACAATTGGGACTCATTCAGCAATTTTATCTTCTTCTTCGCTTTTCTCTTAATATATCTTTAATGCGGCTGCAGAGCGATGCGTCAGGGTCAGGTTGTTTGTAAAAGTGTTTTCGGGTTTTTTTCATTCTAAATTGTTTTTCCGCTCCTCTGAATTTTGATGTTTCGGAGAGATTAAATCGGCAATGATGATGTGTTTATCCATCATTTGAGAAAAAGTTTAAAGGTATACAACCGAGTTTTCTGTTGGTTTTCTTCGAGTAGATTGATATGATGTATGCATAGAAGTTTTCCAGTCTATCCCTGTAGGCTATAGATAGTAGAAGCCATTGGATCGGGCTTCTTTTTGAATAGATATTAGCATATTCAAATCAAGGGACCGAGCTCAGAATTTAGATAGGCTTTTACAAATTTTATTGATTGTAACAATGTGGTTATTATAGGTGATATGAAGTCCGGAGGGCTCGTGGCAATGTCTCAGTTGTGTATGGCTGATATTTTGAGGTGATTGTTTAGAGGTGTTAAAATTCCTTTAGCTGTTTTGACTATAAATGGCAGTTTGATGTTATTATTGCTATTTTCTATAATATGTTACGACTTTCGAGTAAAATTGAATAGAATTCGATAGAAACATTTTGAAGCTTGAGTATATTTTTGGCACGTGGATTAGATACGAAAGACAAATACGTTTCTTGTAGTCTGCATTTGGGATAAAATGGACCATACCAGTTAAAGACAGCAAGCAATAAACATAGGAAGAGTACCTATTTACATTACCTTGTCTTAATCAAGCAATCCAAGGCCCTTACTTTGTATGACTCTTTGGTAACTAGTTCTGGAAAATCTGAATTTAGTGCCTAGAAAATCAGGTTTGAATCCGGTTGCCGCAAAACTTAACTATCGTTCCAATACACAAAAGCTGAAAAAATAATGATAGAAATCATATTAGACGGAAACTCTTCATCTTAAAAAATATTAATGGCAAATCAAAGGTAGACCAAGCCTATATACACTCTAAAAAGTGGGTCTGTAATTAATACTTTGATAATGAGAAATATATTCATTTTTTCGTTTAAAATAACGAATCACAATTTTTTTTTTACACATTTGATGTGCATTTTTTGCTTTCACGTCATATCAGCTAAATAATACACAGCTTTTTGTAAATTGAAGCAAAAAGAGTGTAAATTTACTAGTTTGCTATCCACCTTTGCGCCAAAGCCATAAAATTGCATCATTTTTTAGGGTAAAATTACACGATTTGGTCGTAAAAAAAATATTCTTTTTACGCACTTTTGTAAATTTACATCTTTAATAGTAGAAAACCAGTTTCCTACAATTATAAGGGTAAAATTCAACCAAAATTTTTTTTTGAGTGTAGGTTCTTCCAAATGGCCTATATATGTTCTTCCATATCGCATGTATATGCTCTTCCAAACAGCCTATATAAATTCTTGCGAATCGACAAAAATAACCAAGGACATTTGTGGCTTCATTCAATTTTACAGTTGCTGCTGATTTTAGCGCGATTGACAATCCTGACTTCCAAGACGCCAAGGTTAAATATTTTGAAGAACATAATCGCTGTTCGCATCAACTAAAGCTGCAGAATTTCCACCTATATTATGAAGAATGTACGTGGGCTTTGGACCAAACTGAATCAAATCAAAATACAGTGGAGTCAACGACTTTTTGTTCTCCTCTGACTATTTCTGGTGACTCTAACCTCCCGTCTATCTAATGGGATAAATCTTCTTTCCGGATTTCTTTAACAAATTCAGTTTCCATCTCCGTCTCCTCTTCTTTTTCTGCATGCTCCTCATCACAGTAAAATAATATTTCTAACGCCAATAACTGCATTATTAAACTTATTCTCTTCTATGTTTCCCCGGGCCATCTATAACTTTCTTCATTTTTATCCTCTATGTTAATCCCGGACTCTACCATCCGACACTTTCGTTAAATTTTAGACTCAGAATATGAATGAAAATGAAGTTGCACAACCTATGTTCCAATGTTTTACCGCTCTGAGTTCGGAAGTTTCAAACAATTGGCCCAAAAGGAATATCCTGCTTTCTTAAGCTATTACTAAGAGTCACTCATAATAGATATACTATGGTGAAAGAGATCAAATATCCAGAGAACAAGATGGTTTCTTGAAGAGTCGTTGAGCTGAGCACCAAATCCACGTTATTTAAAGTGATTTTTCAAACGCCTTCGACAAGGTAAAGCAAATCACCATGGGCTAGTCGAAAAACTTGATCTACCTAAGCGGGTCCCTATTCTCATGGTTCGCATCCTATGTACATAATCATAGTAGTAAAATGTCCCGGAATAAATGATCTTCGTATCCTTTTTATTCTTCTTTCGTTTTACCATAAGCTTCCATACTTGGCCTTCTGCTGTTCATTATCTTCATTAATAAGATTCTATCCATATTAGCATTCAATTCCCTCCCTTATATTGAAATCTCCGCTCACGATTAGTGGGTATCAAGTCAGATCAGCCTTTAGTACGTGGTTTTCAAGCAACTTTCTCCCTGTTCATGTTTTCAAATGCATTTTTATGTCCATCTCAAATAAACTTAATTTTAGGCCTTTAACTATTCTCTACACGTTAGTACATTAATTCGTGTCGATCAACACAAAAATTTTGGGTATTTTATTCCGTCCCAAATTATACTTTTACGTACATGCATGTTTTATTACTTAGGAGCGTATACATTTACAGGCTTTGTTCTATGATTCTTTTGTCACTCTTCAAATACCTTCAAATGTATTCGTTTATTACCTTAATTCGATCGTTGTCTTCTTGAATAATGCTCTCAAGTATGGTCTCCTACTCGTCGAAAGTTATTGGATCCGTTCAAACGTAAATTCGCTCGTAGTCTGTTGTACAAATTCCATGCCCCTTATTAAACGTACGAACAACTTCCAAATTTCCTAAAACTTCCCACCCTTAGGCTCCGTAAATTGGACCTTTATGAATGTTTTTTGTTTAAATTGTTTAATAGGTTTTTTTTAACTTCGCTTGTTACCTCTTTATTGTTACCGACGATTATAGTTAGCCATCAATTTCGAAATCGAACTGTCATCTGTCAAATTTTACGATTTCTTTAAAATATATTACGAAGGTTTTTCAGATAGTATATACAGATTCCTCCGAGTTGCCATGTAGCCGAATAGGTAAAGCGCTGTATGTTGTGTTGTCAGTCCCTGGTTCAAATCCAGTCATAGACGATCACCCATGATCACGTACCGGAGTTGATCAAGTTGTGAGTTGTAGATACCTGAGTCGAATCAAGGGTAAAATCAGTCGTGGAACTAGTCACTCCATATATCTACGCATTGGTTGTGATCGACATCCCTACCAACTTCAAACTCCAAATCCACAACTGGTTATAGTGGGGCAGTTTTTCTTCACTTCGCGAAAACTAACTGAACGCACTTCAGTTCCATATAGTGCCAGTAGGCTGTGTAACGAATTGAACACCATCTGATTGATGAAGATTGCCAGCACCACTACAACGGTTAAATTCTGATGAATCTTAAGTTTTTCTGCATTAAGAAATCACTTTAGCCCAGCAAGTAAAGATTTGTTCGCTATGATATGTTTTCGTGGTTAAATTCCATTAGTGAACGATTTATTAAGATCTTTTTCTAGTGTAACCTAGTAGGTAAAGTACTGGTGTGAGGGTCCCTGGTTCGAATCCGGGGACGGACATGTTAGCTTTGAGTGAATCTGGTTCCGGGTCAAATCAGAGGCAAAGTTTCACATCTTACTTGGTTCCAAGCGTTTGGGGTCTCTGGTTCGAATCTTGGAACGGATTATGGACCGAGCTTTAAGCTAACCTAGCTCGAATTAGGTACTTGGGTCAAATCGATGGTAAAGCGCGGCGTGAAACTAATCATTTCACACTCTTAGAAAAAAGTTCCGATTATGAAAATGGAGGCTTTACCATCTCCTCTTCCCAAAATCTTAAATTTGCTGTAGCGGGGCAACTTTACTTATAAGACACTTTAATGGAATCTACAATCCGCCTGCGATTTTAAAGTTCAGCATTTTTTCTACAACAACAAAATCTGTCAAATAGTGTTTTATATGCTAAAAGCAATGTAAATTTCGACGAATTAATTGATTTTCACCTCACAATTTTCATAATTTTCCTACAAAATAACTACATGGCCTTGAATCAATAACAGCAAAAAAAAAAAACAACGACCATCAATAGCAACAACTCTCGAAATACGCCAGCATCAAGATAAAAACACCGAAAAATTCTTCCATTCGAACAAACCATGCATTTGTGTCATCGAATTCCTCACGAAAAGTGAACAGTGCTTAGTGAATCGTCAACATTTTACAACAACATATTTTCTTATTTCTCTTTCAGATTGTGATCCCCTCAAGTGAAAATTAGTCTCCGAACCGGAAACAAAACGCAATTTGATAAATTTCCGAAAAATTTGAAATCATAAATTCAAAATTATGCTCTCAATATCGTCAAATGTTCCAATTGTGATTCTAAAAAACAAAAGAAAAACTCCTAAATTAACAACATCGACGACTAAAAGAAAGTAATCTCCGTGGTATATAAACAAAAAAAAAACAATCCCATCCCTACACACAAAATCCCCCCACAAAACCCACAGTACACTTAAACAAATATTGAAGTTACAGTGAAAACAAGAAAACGAAAAATCGCACAGAAAAGTTTTAAATGAAACGACAACTGCAAAGTAAATCAACAGGACCCAGTTTCCTAGTTTTTTTCTCAACAAAAAACTTTCGGAAGATTTCTAAAATGGGATAATATAATAACATTTTTTTAACCACGAATAAAAAAGTGTTTCGTTAAATTTTATACCAACAATAAAATAATCAAAAAAAAAAAAACTCTGACCAATTGAAACGACAAATAAAAATATTTAATACCAAAACTACTAGTTACAATCAAATTTCGAAGCAAAAATTGAACAAAAATAAAATAAAATTTTGGTGCACGCACAAATGTTAGTTGAGAAATTCATCAAAAAATTTGTTGATATTTTGTTATTATCGTCGTCTTCGTCGTCGTTGTTCACAAAATTCCAAATCATCATTATAATCATCATTGCGCTCTTGCAACTAGCTGATATCATCAATCACGTCGTTGTATATGCTGGCGCCAGTGAAAAAATCGAAGAAGAAGAAGAATTTCTGTTGAATCAAAGTTGCGTTGAAAAATTAGTTCACCAACAATTTCATCAACACCAAGAAGAAGAAGAAGAAGTAAAAAATCACCAACGCATAGTTATCAAAAAGTTTTTTGAATTGTTATCTACTGCTGCTACTAATACTACTCATACTAGTGTAGTGTCTACGCCGTCGTTGTCATTGTTATTATCAACAACACCAACTACTACAGCAACGTTCTCGTCATCGTTTGAATCGTTGTCATCATCAATATCATCCTTGAATTCGTCGTTACTACTGTTGTTCGCATCCATCGCATCATCATCATCAACGTCGTCAAACTACTTCTACTCGTTAATCTCGTATTTGTATTTGTTGTTGTTGTTACTCTTAACGATAAGTAATAATAATTACACATCAACAATAACATCATCAATATCATCAATCATAATAATAGTAATTTTTAAGGAAATTCTTGTAACAATTGTCAAGCAAGCGATTGTAATCTCAACATTATTTTCATTATTATCGTTATTACTGCTTTATTTAAGTATCTCTACTACCGTACACATAAGATATCTCGTTGTTGGTGTTTTCATAAGTTATTTCAAGCTGGTTGAATTCGTTTCAACTGAACTACTACTAGTATTGAATATCATCAGAATATTTTTCTATAATAGTCAACAAAATTCGTCGACCATCAGTTGCGTGAAACACTATTTCACCAAAGCTGCCAGCACAAATTCCAACATAAAGAAAATTCTGAATAATGGCTACATCACCAACACCATCATTGGAATCATTACCCGGTGCTAATTCGATTGGGTCATTCGAACAGACCGATTATCTTTCCGATTCACCATTAACCCTAAGCGGTTCATCGCCACCCGTGAGCGATTCAGCAATCTGTGACGATTTCAGCAGTAGTGGTGGTCTCACCACTAGTAGTCTTGAATCACATCAAGCAAATTCGTCGTCATCGGCATCGTCCACATCGTCGGCCTCATCGACGTCGTCCACAAGTGGTAACGGTCCCGGTGGTGGCACCAGTCCGAACGGTGGCGGTAGTAACGGTGGCACTGGACCAATCCGTTGTACAGCCTGTAAAAGTAAACAATCGGATGCGATTGCCAAGTGTATCGATTGTGTCAATTATCTATGCTCAAACTGTGTAAGTGCTCACGAATTTATGAATTGTTTTGATGGACATAGTGTGTTTCGTATTAATAGTTTCGGTAGTATTACAACAACACTTAATAGTTCATATCTCGATCACATAGTCGAACCAAGTACATTGACTCTATTGCGACACCAACAATCGCAACAGTCCGGCAACGGTCCACCGCCTCAATCGCAGTTGTCTAAACTGATCATGATGAACGCATTCGACGGACAATCTCAACACCAACAGTCTCAACAACAATCTCAACAACGTTTCAATATGAAAGACGAGTCTCTCGGCGGCAAGCTTAACATGAGTTCCTTACTAAATGGCCCTGCAAATATGAATGGTGATATGCTTATCACTTCGACATCATCTTCAACGACAAATTCCCCACCAATCGCCCACACACCGAACGGTCTAAATGGCAACGGTGTTGGTGTGATTGGCATTGGAGGGAACAAATCTTCTAGTCAATACTTCTGCTCACGCCACAAAAATGAACTGCTCAAGTTCTTCTGTCGCACGTGCAGCATGACCATCTGCAAAGACTGTATAGTGCTCGATCATCCCGCTGGCTTGCACGAATACGAACACGTTCAGGATGCAACGCCCAAGCAAATCGAAAGTCTTCTGCAAATTGTAGCGGACGTGAGGAGTAAGGCGGCCGATTTAAGGTCGATCCTGAAGAACGCCGAACACAATGCTGCTCGCATTCAGGTTCAGTACCACAAAGCCCAGAATGAGATCAACGAAACCTATCAGTTCTTCCGCTCGATGATTGACGAACGCAAACAGGAATTGATGAAAGAGCTGGAAGGTTTCTATGCGGCCAAGAATATGTCGCACAATGTTCTGCTGACCAAAACCCAGGACCACATCGATAAGGTTCTGCAATCGTGCGAATGTGTAGACCGTATCACCAAGCATGCCGGACTTGCGGAAACTATAATGCTACGGAAGCTAATGGAGAACAAGCAACAGTCGTTTGTGCAGTACATCCAGGAATTACAGTCGACCACTGAGCTGGATTTCGTGTCCAACTACCAAGCGATCCAAGTTGGCGTCCGAACCACTTTCGGTTATATTCGTTCTTCGGCTGACATTACAACTACGAAGCAGCCACCGATTGCTCGACCCAATAGCAACAGCCACAATAACGGTGTGAGTCCTACAAGCAGCAATGGCAGCTTGAATGCCCCATTAAATCCAGTGGTTGGATCGAACCTGACCAATGGCTCTGTGTGCCAACAGTCCCTACTGGAGCGACAGTTCTCGACAATGTCCAATTCAGGGAACTCGAACAATGGCGGCATGATAGGAGGACCGGCCAGTGCGTTTGATTCGAATATAATCTCGAAACGTTTCAACAGCGCCAATAGTCTGGGTCCATTCGTTGGTGACGTGAACCTCCAAGTGAATCCCTACGAAAAGTGGAGCAACGGAGGCAATGACAGCATCTTCAATGGTCTGTCCGATCAGTATACCATTGCACTTCCAACAACAAACGGAGTAGGCAGCAATGGTAACAGCGGTGGTATTATCAGTGGAAGTGCCAATGGTCAAAGTGATAGCATGATCGACTTAACCTCAAAACTCCTCTCAACCACCATTTTCCCGCCAAAGTCTCAGATCAAGAGACAGAAAATGATCTATCACTGCAAATTCGGGGAGTTCGGTGTGATGGAAGGTCAGTTCACTGAGCCCAGTGGTGTAGCTGTGAACGCACAAAACGATATAATCGTAGCTGACACAAACAACCATCGCATCCAGATCTTCGACAAAGAGGGTCGCTTCAAATTCCAGTTCGGTGAATGCGGCAAACGCGATGGACAACTTCTGTATCCGAATCGTGTTGCTGTTGTTCGCAATTCAGGCGATATTATAGTCACCGAGCGTTCACCAACACACCAAATACAGATCTACAACCAGTACGGGCAATTCGTTCGTAAATTCGGTGCAAATATCCTGCAACATCCGCGCGGTGTAACGGTCGACAATAAGGGTCGTATCATTGTTGTTGAATGCAAAGTCATGCGTGTGATTATTTTCGATCAGAACGGCAATGTCCTACAAAAGTTCGGTTGCAGTAAGCATCTGGAATTCCCTAACGGGGTTGTAGTGAACGATAAACAGGAGATTTTCATCAGTGATAACCGGGCGCATTGCGTCAAAGTCTTCAACTATGAAGGAACGTATTTGCGTCAGATTGGCGGTGAAGGTATCACCAACTATCCGATCGGTGTTGGAATAAACACGGCCGGTGAAATTCTAATTGCAGACAATCATAATAATTTTAATTTAACAATATTTACACAAGATGGTCAATTGGTTTCCGCATTGGAATCAAAAGTTAAACATGCCCAATGTTTCGATGTTGCATTAATGGATGACGGTAGTGTGGTATTGGCTAGTAAGGATTATCGTTTGTATATCTACCGTTATGTACAAGTACCACCTATTGGATTATAAATAATAAGAAAATATGTCAAATCTTCATATATTGGTGAAGAAGACGAGCGTTGGTGAAATTTTCCATCCCCAAAAAAGCAGATCAGGCTTATATGATGTGGTATTGTTCTGTTTTTATTTTCTACAAATTATTACAACTGTCAGTTTTTTTAAAAAAGTAAAAGAAATATTGTTGATTTTCCATACACACTACTTGGAAATTTGTGAAATTAAATATTTTCCAAACATCCAACCCACTTCGGACTTTCACACCGAAAAATGTACGAAACAAAAAGGATATATGTAGATTTTAATAAATTTAATAATAGCATTTTGACGCGCTTTTTTTTAATATAACTGTAAACTGTAGTAGTATACTGTGTGTAGACCACAGAAATTTGTATTTTTGCACGACATTGACAGGATAGAATGACAAGAAGAAGAAGATTAAGGAATTAAAATAATTGTTCTTTGATAAATATTTTTTATTATGACTATTGCTACTGCTTTTTCCATAAAACGAATGGTACACATTAGATATAGATTGAAATCTAACAGAAAACTGCATTTGATTAATTTATAAGCGCAAGAGTAAGAAGAAAAGCTTGGAAGAATCGTTAAGGATTTTAATGAAAACAGGATAGAATGAAAAAAAAAAACTATTTGACATTTGTAAAAGGGAACAAAAATATGAGTCGTTTTTTAGAAAGAAAACTATAAGAATTTTTACGAGATAGAATGAACAAATAAACAAGCAGAGACTAGAAGAAAGAAAGAAAAGTTCGAGAAAGAGTGTTGAAATCGATTGAAAACTGTGTATATTTGTAATTTATATTTTTTTGTACCGTTGAGATATGATAATGATGTTGAAATTAAAGTAGTTTTTCCCTCCCGACTGTAAGATACAAATTAGCCGAAAAGATATGATGAAAATGGAAATAAACGCAACACACAACTAGATTTTGTAATAAATTAGAATGAGAATTTCGGTATGAAGAGATTGAATAATAAGCATCTAAAGCAACAGATTTTAAAGCACTTGAGATAATGTGGATAATAATTTATATTGATCTATAAGTGATTTAGACAGTATAATACGAATCAATTGACTTGACAAATTTTAATCGTCTGAAGGAATTGTATTTTGTTTAAAATTTATTGTTACTGCTTGATTTCTATATTTTGATGACAGTTTTGAATTTTCAATTGATTTCTTGTTACTTGTCTATTTGATATGTTTTCTTCATATTAGATGCTGTATGCATTGTTTTTAGATATCTGGTTTATTTCCAGAGGCGAAGCATGAAACTTTGTTTGGTTTTACACATAGAATGCAACTTTTTTTCGATAATTCATTGCCGATTTTTCATAAAAAAACTGAATCCGTTGTTTCCGCGTTCGAACAAGTTTTGACATTTGTCAGCAGAGTATTGCTCCAAATGCTGTTTCATAGCACCGCCTGAACTGAAGTGTCTATCATTCAGGGAATTTTGCAACGATCGGAACAAATGATAGTCTAACGACTTAAGGTCTGATGAGGATCCCATCCAGCACATCCCATCCAAATTTCATTATTTTATTGGCAAGTGACCAAAGCAGTGTGTGGTCTTGGGTTGTCATGCTGAAGAACACAACACTTTTACGATCGGCTAATTCTGAATGCTTTATTTTGATCGCAGCGCTCAATTTAGCTTGTCGTCGACATCACAAGTCCGTATTGATTTTTGGTTCCTTGGGAGCACCTCGTAATAAAGCACTCCTTTCCAATCCCACCAAATTAATAGCATAACTCTGCCTTTAAAGCTTATGCAGTTGTTTCAAATTGCTTAGTTACTGCTTAGTAACAGAAGAATTGCTTAGTAACAGAAGAATTGATAAAAATGGAATTATATACATTCGTGAAATAAATGAAAATCTATTTATCTGTACATGAATTCGTGAAAAATTGAGGCTGTAGTTGCAAAGCTTGTACACTATTTTTCTACTCAAATCCCAAAAATCTACAATAATTCAGATTTAGAATCATAGGCGTGCGTAGGACTTTAAAACTCGGCACACATTTTGATTTTCATTGAATTCTCGGGAAGGTACAGCACGAGTGTATTATGAGGTAGAGTGCAAAAACCGATTTTTAACGGTGGCTATGCAATAGAGGGGGCAATTTACCACTCTTTAGAATTACAAAGAAAAAAAGTACGATGATGATTGAATAACGAAACATAAAGCTATGATATTTGCGCTTTTATTTTGAATATATTTGTCATGTCATAGAATTTTAAGAGATCTTTTACAAAAATGGCAAATCAACCTTATTATGGGACGAACATACTTTTAGATATCTATTATGATAAGTGAGAAAAAAGAAAGCACGCAAGCGATAATTCCATTTCCAGAAACGATTTAATTTTCCAACAAATCTATATTAGTAAATTGATCCGAAAATGAAGCTTAGAAAAAAAAACTATTCATTTAAAATCCAGCCTAGTTTGCGTTTGTTTTCCAACTACTGATTTCCAACCAGTTCAAATTGTTTTCATAGATGTTTTGTTTTGAATTGCATATTTAAAATGTAGAATACTAATTTAAATATTATGGCAGCAAACGTAAATATTCAGTGAATATTTTTAAAATAAAATAAATTACGAACGAATAATAAAATAAAAGAAAAAAAAACCAACAAACAAATATATAAACATTGTATGATAATAATGAAATCTGATGGACTGATTTTTTGAATTTTTATGTTGAAACTATTTTTTTATTATAATTATAATTATTATTACTATAAACATAAATTAATCTCTTTCTCGTAAATCATATGTATGTATGTACTCTGCCTGCTGTTAGGGAGAGAAAAATATTAAATTATTTTTTCTATGCATATATATGTATGTAAACAATTAACACACGTAGTACATCTATTGCAAAAAAAAGTATTGATTCTTAATTTTAACGTGAGTTATTGAAATAATAAATTGATTGAAATTAAAGTAATAAAATGAAGATTGTGAAATATGTATATCGTATGAAAAATAATAATTATAATATTTCAAATTCTTATTATGTCTCTATCAATTTGTTTGTTGATTAAATTTGATTATGATAAAATATTAACAAAAAAAATGTACCGTTACTTCATGTTAAGATACAAAAACAAAACAGTCAAAATGGTCTAGAGGAAGGAGAAAGAAAACGTTGCGACGGAAATTTGAGAGAGAGGAAGAAAAGTGATGATGACGATGAGTAGTCAAGTTGAATTTATGAGAAATCACTACAGAAAAAAACAAAAATCGGTTCGGTTTTCTTTCTTTAAAATAGATATAAAACACTATGAAAAATATTTTTGTGAATTTTAACACTACCCTTAAAATTCATTATGCAATCAAATCTGTTTGAAATAGTTTAAATCATACGTAAAATTGTGTATGAATTCGCAATAATTATTAGGCATAAATACATATTATGAAATTGTAAAACTTCTTCAAAATTTAATTCGATATTCTATCTTTAGGCCAATTGCAAAAGCACATAGAGATTGGATTTTCGGCAGTCGGAAAGATTCTAAAAAAAAAACAAATATTTATATTAAACAAATGCATTTTGTATTTGTTTTATAATTTTTGTAAATTAAGGATAAATTTTGTTTTGATTTGAAATCACATTGACTGAAATTAAAATGGTATGATTTCAAATTTATTTTCAAACCGAAAACAAAAGAAATACTATAGTTAGCTTGAAATTAAATTCGAAATTTTTTTATGTTTCCACATTGGTAAAATTCTAATAGTTAATCGTTATTAATTTTTTAAGGTAGTAGTTGAAGGTGTACTGCCATTCATAAACAGGATGTAGGAGTGGATGTGTACGCGATGAGTGTGTAGATTAATTTGAATTTGTGCATCCAAACACTATGAAATGAAACAAAACCTGGTCAGATTTACTTTTATCCACAAATTTTGTGCATTTATCATTCAGTCCTCTTACATCAGACTTTTTTTTTCTATAATTCTTACCAGTCGAAGTACTAGGCAATACAATTTTAGATTACATGGATTAAATAGAAAGTTTGAAAAGAATATTAATTGAAGTTAAACAAAAATATGTGAAATAAATACTAAAAATTACTGAACGTTAAAATAAATTTTCATTAAATGAAACAAGTGAGTCAATAAGTCCCGAGGCGGTTACCCAATAAACACACAATATTTTGGCAAAGTTCAACTTTATTCACCAGTCACCTTCAAGAGTAATTCAATCATTCCATAACTTCTCTAACTTTTTTGTAGGATGATATATTTTTGCCTCAAACCTACGCTCATTGATTGATTTCGATGCAGCAGGGGCGTGTCGACTTATTGACTTATGTTTTACATCGTATTGTCCGAGTTCCAGTAGAAATAGAAAAAAAATAGAAGCAAACAATGCTGCTAGAAATGCCTGAATATAATTTCTCTACAGGCATTTCTGGCACCATTATTTCGTCAGAAGTTGTTGAACATTATTCAAGTTTTCAAATATTTTATTTTAACCTTTCAATCACCTTTTCATATAGCATTTAATGCGATTTGTTAAATGCTACGTGAAAATGTATTAAGAATTTATTCGTGTGAAACATCTGAGCTCGAACTAACGTTTTTGATATGTTTAATAATTTTCATTTGGTTTTTTTGATATGCAAGGGAACAACCTTAAGGTATATGAACTACACAACTGCTTAGCTCAACCAGACTCTAAAATGCGTGTCGACAAGCTGACAATTGATAACTCGTTTCCTAACAACCAAACAATTGTTACGCTGAGCTATCACTTAGCTGCCATCCTGAATCACCAACATGTGCACCGCATCATAAAATCAGTTCTCTAAATCATTTGTAATTAAAAGTTACGAATGTTAAGGAACTCTTCCTTTTACAGTGTTTCATGCGAAGCCCGCTAAAACAGATATAAATGTTCCAGTCGGATAAAAGGTTGGTAAATCTTTCAAAAGAGAAGGCTCCAAAGTACTTTTTTCGGAAAATTTCGAAATTTTTAGCGCTTTTAGTCATTTGTTCACTTGTCACTTGGCCCAGGCTTGATTTAAGTCTAGGTTATCTGGACGTAATTCCGTGAAAATTTTCAAGCTATTAACTAGAGGTGTTTAGTCTATCGATTTGGTGAAATTTGTCCACTTGATTTTTGAATTGTCAAAACTACTATTCGCAAAATGAAGATTTGAAACTTCAAATCTAAACATATCAAAAACCTGAGCTATAAATGCTTTCTTATAAGCTAGTGAGGTCAATCGCGAAGTAACATATTTAGTAGATCAATTCGCGATCTTTTTGTAGCATTTTAGCGGTTGTTTATGAAGCTCAAGCTACAAAATGAAAAGCGACTTGATCGAAATTAAGGAAAGCATGAATTAATCCATGTAAGATTTTATTTAACAATTTTTATTTTAAATTATTAAAATCATTTTTTTCTTTAAAAGTTAGCCCAGCAAACGCCAAGATACAATCAGTTTACGTATTAGATATCGATATCTATCAAAAAATTTAAAGGTATGACTTTTGAGAGGAAACAGTTTTTAAGTTAATAATTTAATAAGCTACTGGAACTCATTTTAACACCTTAAATGCCTCGTCAATCAAATTCCTTTCCAATCGTAAGAAAACTGAGGTTGTTTTATCTAAATCAGCTTGGCACTCAAAAAGTTAATCATAATGATTTTTTCCAACCACTTGTTACGTATTAGAATAATTTATGCTTTGATTTTTCGATAGAAATGATTTAAAAATCAATAGTCCTGATAAGATAAAAGATAAGATTCGACCTACTTAAGAAGAGATTTTTTTACGTTAGCAGGTCTTCTTGTCACAGATTTGCGTCAAATCATAAAATCAGTTCCTTTTCATCCTCAAAATATTCTCAAATTCAACAGTATCAATGTCTTATAAAAAAATTTCAAAGATATCCGCGTTTTTTTCTGTGCAATCTTAAACAAACTTAGCCCCGAATAAATCTACTATTTGTATTGATGTCAAGTTAAATTCTAAGCTCTTTATCTAAGAAGGAATTACTGTGTGCTGTATTTACTCTTCACAAAAGTGTTGGAATTGACCAGAATTCGTTGTCACCTCAATATTATTGCATATTTCACACGAAAAATTGCGCAAAACCGCTGAGAAAATATTCGAGATAAGCTCTACCTAACACCGTAAACACACACTTTATCGCAAGTACGTACATACTTCCAATCCTGGTGAAAAAAAACTTGTGGTTTTTTATCTGAACGCTTGCTCATAAACTATTTTTCTCATAATACGACTTTAATTCCATATCAATTCATTTCATAATGAAATAAAACACACGGAGAAAAATAAGTAAATAATTTCAACTATTTAGGGATTTTTCGAAAAAATTGTTTTGGTCACAAATATTTAGATAAATTTAAATAAAATTTTAAAAGATTCAGCTTTTAAAGCTCGGCAATCTTCTTTTGAAATAAGACTAATAAGAAAAGTATTAACCAGTTTAATATTCTTCTTGAAAAAACTAGTTTTCCTGTTACTGCCTGTAGTATCTTTTTTCTAAGATCTCATAAAAATCGAATCGTCTGTTTTTGGCGTTAGCAAAATTTCTATGAAGAAAATAAACACAATAGTTATGATTCTTCTACAATTCCGTACTGCCAAAATGTGTGCGACACAATCTCATGTGCTTCAAAATTAATTCAATATATGAACCTCATATGAAAATAGGAAATTTTGTTTCGGCTAGTTTCTAACGATTAGCAATAAATTTTTTTAGATAAATTATTTTTTTCGATCGCTAAATTAAACTCCATCTTTACCTGGAAATCATGATTTTCGTGCACTATCCAATGATAAATGGAATTTGTGTGCGATTTGAATGTGTGAAAAAACGGACGATCTCATAAATTCTCCGCGGGTAGAGGAGGGAGGGTGAAGAAAGAAAAAGGAGAGGTTAGAAGTAGTAGACTAGAGATGTAACTTAAACGAATGTTGGTTGTTTAAAAAAGGGTGTGAACACAATTTAAAAGAGTTTTCTATGAATTATACATATTCAAACAAATAGTACACAAACAAATGGAAATAAGATTGATTTGATTTCTATATTATAAATTGATTTTGATCTGAATATAAATTAACGTTAAAACTGATACTAAAATAATAGTTTTTGCTTGTGAATATCTATTGAATAATAAGTTTAAAAGCGAGTGATGCAAGAACTTGCTGAAATAATTTGGAATTTGAATTGGATAGTGGATGTATGATCTAGGGAGAAATTTTCGAAATAGACGTGGTCCAATTGGTTACGCGTTTGGAATTATATAGGGAATGATTTGGTTTGATGTTTCCGGAAATCTCAACCATAAGAACAGATATCAATCAACTAGAAGGAGGAAATTAATAGAAATCATCGTAACTTTCCATTAAATTATATAATAATATGTAGTTCGAAATTCAGTATTTCATTCGATTTTTAACTATTATCTAAAATATATAAATATATAGTTTGTTTGTAATACATATTAAGTTTAGTTTTCCTTTGCGATAATTCATACAAATGTGAATTTTATACTTAAGAAAGATAGAGGGAGTTTCTTTTTTACAACAAAATAATGTTTATTCCTTCTTAGTCGAACGACAACAGGGAAAAAGATAAACCGCGAAATATGGTTTAATAATTGTGAAGTTGTGAATGGAAAACGACGAAAAACATAGTTACACATTTTTTATTGCGATAGTTTCTAAGCTCTAAACTAGATACTTAAGTTCGAATTTGTGGAATTAAAATTAAGACAGAACAGATGAAAATAATGATAAGTCAAATGAAACAATACTACGCGGACTTAATTACATCCAGTTAATGATTATTTAAAGTGTAAATCATTTTATATTACTATGCCGAGGTCATCGTGTATTTATTTTATTTTTTTTTTGTATACCGAATTAAAAGTATCGATTAATTGTAGCACTTCTCAATTTCTTGTTTGTTTTGATTGATTGTTTTTATACGTATATGCATTGATAATAAGTCCTGTATTAGTTCTTATTCCCCACGGCTAATTTAGAATGTTTTTTGACTTTCTTGTAAGTTCATAGTAGATAAAAGCTTCGTTTATCGAGCACTGTCGTCCGATAAGCTTATTGAAAGACCTCGGAAACACTTCTTTAAAAATTATCTATTATATTGATTTAAGTAGTTGTGTTTTAGTAATTAATTAAATTTAATTTTATTTTCTCTATTTGAATGTACATTACGGTTGTTACGAAATCGCTTGAAACATGTCCGTGAATATAAGCATTAAAATAAATAAAAAAACTATTTGTTTTATAATTGCGTAGTAGATGGAAACTTTAGTAAGATATATTCAAAACAAGTAAAACATATGAAAATGAAAAAATATTAATGTTATCGTTTTTTTTTACAATGACTATTATTAGACTAAGTTAATCTTATGACATCCAACAGAGAAACTTAATTCATATTACGAAGATATAAGTATATAATTGAAAGGTAAAATGAAGCAGTAATTACTCGTCAGCAAACAGTAATAATATTGTCAATGAAGCCATTTCGTGCAGTGCAAAGAAATCACAACCGAAATGTGTTTCATATGTTTTGTAATACACGAAAAAAAACGAAGAAAAATGAGCGCAGAAGATCTACAATTGTATTTCTTTTTTTCAAAATGAAAGCAAACATACATATATAAATCTCTGCTGCCAAGAAAAGTATGATAAAATTCGAACTTGCTTTGATTCCTAGAAATCTCAAATTTGTTATTTAATTGAAATATGCTCGCCCAGTTTTTTTTTATTTTGTTTAAATTGTGTAGTAATTTATATAAATAAGTCTAGTTTTTGAAAAATATGTTTTTTATACTTTGTTTATATTATTGATAATTGCAAATTACTGCACACATACACACAGACAAACTGTTTGAAAAGAATAGAAATGCTGCGATCATGTCGATTTTTATAATTTTCATGCCGATTGCTATAAGACCTAATATAGAAAAAAAATTATTTTGCTCAGTTAAACATGAACGCATGCATCTAAGCACAATTGAAACGAACAAAATAAAACAAGTTGTTAGTTTTTCGCATACAATTTTTGTATTGTGTGAATTTGGAAACAAACAAAAACGAAACAAAAAAAAAACCTATGAAACAAAGTATAAAAGTATGGAAAAAAATCCTTAAGATATCATCGTTTTCTTATTCTAATTATTATTGCTAGTTAGTGTTTGTACTATATGGTTTTACATGTATTTTTCGTGTGTTTGTTTGTTTTCCCCGTTTTTGAACATACGTATTTTTTATTTTTATCCTATCACATTTCTGTAATTTTCTCTCACTTAGATTTATATTTCCCATAAAACTATGTACTTGCGTTGTTTTCACTTATCATAGTAATCAGATGTAACAGTGATTTCTTCCTCATTTCGATCAGCTTTAAATTCAGATAATATTTATGGAACTGCAACAATAATTTTATGTTCAGCTTTGGTAACAACACTCAAACTATAGTGTTTTTTTTTATTTTATGGGTCCAGTTTATTCCTTGTGATTTGGCGAGCTTTGTTGGCGACGCACTTTTATGAATTAGCATGAGTTCAATCAAATAGAGAAGATTCAAAAAAAAAAATATCTAAAAAGTTTTTACTTACCATGCTTGAATATACAAAACAAATTACTGTACACTATAAATTTTTCATCGTTTGTTTTTATACACTTTCCTCTGTCAATATATATTTTTTCCTGCAAACGAATAATTCAAATATTATTTTTCTGATGTATATGTAACGTATTTCTCGACGAATATATAATTATTTGTTTTTTATTTTTTCTTTGATAATATTATTATAGTTTTGTATTTAAACAAAATAAAATCAATGAATAATGAGAAAGTGTAAACGACGAATTAGGATCTATAAATAGATAGACGGTAAAATGTGTGGAGTACATGAATACAAAAAAACCAACAAAAGATAATACATTTAAAACAAAACAAAAAAAATGCAAGAAACAAAAAAAAATCGAACCATGATAATTTTTTTGATATATGTATATCTATTATTGATTTTTTTTCTATTATTACGACTTTATTAAGACAAAGAAATTGTTTTTGTTAATTATTAATTGCAAGATGAAGAAAAAATGAAAAAGTAAAAATTTAATCGAATAAAAAAACATGATGAGTTGTTTTATTTTAACTATGTTTTCGCCAGAAGATTTTCTTTTTCGGTATTTATTTCCATTGTGTTTAGAAGGATTTCGATTTTCTCTTCCTGCTTCTGTCTCACTCTATACATATATATCTCTCTCTCTCTGCCAACCACCGTTTTGCATCTGATGGTTTTCTTCTGTTTTGGTTGAATTTGGTTTGTGCTTGGTTTGTCGGTAGTGTTTTTATAGTTTGAAGACAGCATTCTTATTGTGTGGGCGAGTGATGATTAGTGTGTTGAAAATCAAAACAACAAAAAAAAAACTTACTGAAATGGCCTAAATTTTGCAATAGTACATGCAGATAATGAGAACAAATGTTTCAAAAATAAATAGAAAAATCGAATTCCAAAAAAAAATCGAGAGAGAAAAACTATACTAGGTGAAAAAACCAGAACTCACGAAAGGATTGGTTTTTTTAAACGTAATATTTTTCATAAAAACTAAGCACCTAATATTTTGAGGATTTTCTACTAATAATGCCTGGAGTTTTTCAACGAGGTCACATGCCAGTCGACAGTGTGGTGTTATCTTCGAATCGTTCAGTGTTTATGCAGGCTCTACAAGAATTTCCAAGTGAGGTAAATATCATATTGTTTATAAGACCTGACCAAAAATGAATTATTGTTCACTTTATATACCATTTTCAAATCAAATTCATAGTTTTTTTTTGTACAAATTCATATGTTCGAGTCTAATTCATAATTTTTCAAATGAAATTCGTAGACTTTCGATGCCATTTCATAAGTTTTCGAGTTAATTTCATAGTTTTCGTTGGGACAAAACCATCGATTTTGGATACCAATTCATTCGAGTCAAATTCATAAGTTTTCGAGTCAAAGAAGTGCAAATAAAAATGCAAACGTATTTTTCTTTTTAAATATACTCACCTGCTACTCTAATGAATTTTTCGGTAAGTAAGCCGAAACTTCGTCTTTTACTTCTTTATCATTTGAAAACTCCTTCCCACGAAGTTACTTTTTCAATTTCGGGAAAAGATAATCGTTCGAAAATCTATGAATTTGATTTTTAAAATATCGAATTAGATCCGAAAATATTATGAATCTATGAATCTGACTCTAAAAAATCTATGAACTTCACTCGAAAATGGTGTATGACTAAATACATAAAATTTTGGTTTCCTGTCCTTTAAAAAAAATTGGATCTATTCAAAACTCTTTAAAAACATAAAATCGTTACTCCATATTTATTCATATACATTCCTTTAAACAGAACACACGTTTTATTCCGTAGTACATGTAAAACCTGTTAATTTATAAGTGTTTGCCGTGTGGATATTTTGCTTGTTGTAGTTGATAGTGACCAGTATATTTTTAGCATTTTTGTTTTTTGAAGATAAGTAATAGTAGCTTATTGCCATTTTGAATTTTTTTCTTCTTAATTTCGTAGCTTCCTTTGAAAAAAACTATTGAGCGAATAAAAAACAGGGCTGTATCGAGCAGGTTTCTTTTGTGAATTATTCAAAAGAATTAAAATTACTAATTTATTACTATAATATTACTGTTAATTCTAGTTACTACTGTAAATATATCTATAATTTTCATTTCCATTGCTAACCTCTATGTCATATTTTAAACTAATAAATGCATACTTTTTTTTCGCTGTATTTAATGTTAGTTTTTGTTCCATTTGGAGCGAACTTACAAGCTGCTACACATTTTGTACACAACTAAAAAAACAAAACAAAATAAAACATTGTGTAATGAAACGAAAAACCCTTCCAGAATATTCAAGTCATTAGTTGATAAGACATTTACTCCTATATTTATTATAACAAATTTTTCCATTAATTTATTAAATATTTTCATTAGATTTAAATTACAAACACAATGTAATTAAAAACATAATTATTTAAATTTGTTTGTTTTGTGAAACTCGAAGAATTAAAATAAAAACAGCTTGAATTTAACAAACTTAAATTACTATTACGTCTATTATTATTAGAGTTGATATCTATATATTAGAATCGGTTAAGATTTTTATGCATGAATTTTCTAAACAACGTTTTAGTGCAAGTCATTTTTAATAATATCACACAAACAAACAAAAGTATATTATGTTTATTGAAGTTTTTTCGTCTCGATTATACACATAAATATTTGCATTTACTACTAATAGTTTATGAATAGTTCTTTTTAAATTTAACAAAGTAAATAACACGCGTACGTACAATATTATGAATATCATATCGAATATTGGATATGTATGTATGTACTATTTTGAATAGTTTTTTTTTTGATAAAATTCTGGAAATTTTTGTGATGATGTTGGAAAGAAATATTGAGTTTTCTGATCGAAAAAAAAATCAATGTGTTTTTCTTTAATTTTGGGAAGATAAATGGATGTTGTTATGGCTGTGTTGTTGAATAGTACAATTGAGCAAGGCATCGTTGGAACACGTGAAAGTGTTTTTTACTCTGGAATACTAGTGGCGAAATTTTGATATATTTTAGGAAAAATTCGCGAAGGATTTGTCGATTTCTTTTAGAATTTTTTTGGTGATGGTGATAATATACTGCAATTTTTCGTAGAAGACTAAATTTATTCTCAATGTAAATATAAGTCCGCTAAGCTTTTTAAATCTTTAAATAAGATTTAACACGGAGTGTGCATAAAAAGTATTGAGTATAAATTCAAAAAGGTCCCTTGAACGGCGATAGATTTAGATAGATATCCATCAAACAATGCGCCGAAGCCAATTTAAACTCCTCTACGGACACATAGCGGCGACCTTTAAGAGCTGTCTTCAACTTAGCGAGCAGGAAGAAGTTTGGTTGGGCAATTCAGGAGTGAAGAGGAGCTGGGGATGGGCTGCGATATTCTTTCGGGGCAGATAGTTGTTGACCGCAAAGCGGATGTGACTTGGTGCTTTGTCATGATGCGGCTTCATACTAGCGGCGATGGCTGACCGCACTCGATTGATCCTTCACTTCCGTATTTTAAAGACTTCCACGTAAAAAGCGAAATTTCCGGTCTCTTCCTCAGGTAAAAATTCGTAACTCGCTCCATGGAGCTTTTTTTTCGCGTGGCGATATTGCTGTGTGCCATTCGTAATTATAGCGTTTTGATTCGAGATGGTACTCAAGAGTTCAAGTTTCGTCAATTTTTTTAGGCTATAACGTCACCGGTTATTACATTGTCCAAGAACTGCGGGTCATTTCGAGCATTCTTCAACACATCCTCGCAAACAAGCACGCAATTTTGCTTTTGGTCGTCATTCAAAACTTTCGTAACGAGCTTGGCACAAATCTTTTATCTGTAAATCCTCCGTAATGATGGTATGAACAGTCATTTTGAAGTACTTGTGCCAAGTCACAGCAGTAGCTTTTGACAGGCCCAAATAGTTGCCGAATCTGGAACAATGTCTCCACAACCGTTTTTCGAAGCCCCTTATAAATTTTGAAGTCATAATATTGCTCGATTGTCCGCCGTTTTTTTCCTTCGATCGAGGATGAAAACTGGGTCCATCAAAATCACGGTGCACACCGAACGGAGGCTTGTTGGCGACTTACGCTTAGTGCATTTTGAAGCTGACTTCCCCTTCCAACTGTCAAAATTTTTCGATATAACAAATAGATTTATGTAACGGACCACTAGTACATCCCTATTAAAAGCAGACTGAGGAGCATAGGCGGGCCGTGGCCGAAAATCTGGCAGGGGCCAGGGACTGAAAGGTTCAAGACATGCGATGATTTTGTTTTTGATTGTACACGTACTGCTCATACAATTTATATAATTTACTAATACATTATATATTTGTTGATTTATTCTTTATTATTTGCTAATGCATAATGCATTATCAAATAAACTTTTTGTCTGTGAATACGTATGAGCTACTAACACATGCATTTAATGTAAATGGTAGGTATCAACAGCACATGAATTATCAATGAGCGCTAAGAAAAAAAGCTTGTATGAATTATACGGGAATAGAATGGCAATAATTAAAAATTTAAGAATATTTTTTCGTTTAGAAGCTAAATATATTTCAACTTATACTTGAAGAAGAGGATAGCTAAGTTTCAAAATACCTTTGAAGAAATTGGAGTATATTAAGCTTAGAAGGAAGACATTGATCTCTTGCTTTAAACATTTGTTACCTAGATGAAGATGAAAAGTGCTGTAACTTACTCTTTACGAGCTATTTGGTTAGCAGGAATATCTTTGTAGCCCTAACTGCGTGTCCGAGGCTAGATGAAACATCAAAACCTTTGAAACTAGTGCTTTTTGCTGTTTTCCGTTTTCGCGATCCTCTGGTAAATGTGAGATCCAGACAGTTCTTTTCTGCGAATGATTTATTTTTTCCCAAACTCCATACAAGTCTTCTCGCTCACTTAGTAGTGTTTTAACTGTTCCATTCATAAGATTTATCCCATCCCCAAGAGTTGCATTTTTAGTTTGGAAATATGTGCTTAACATGTTTGTTATAAAAAGAACATAGTGAAAGATGAAAAGATTTACTACAAATTTAAGATTACTGATTGAATGAAAGATCCCCAATGAATAAACTGAGTCGTTGTATTATCCCTCATTCATTTCTTTTTCTAAAGCCTCTTTCATAGTCCCATAGCTATCAATCACATATTTGCAATTGTGAAATCTCATTGACTAACGAGTCGAACTTAAACTTCTCATTCCACGCCTTATGTTTAGACCAACTGCCTCTTCAAGCTGCTTCAACAATTTGTGTTGTGATGGCTTCGAAAAGTGTAGGCAAAGGGATTCGATGGCATTGAAGAAGGATATACACGTTTCGATTGTGAAAAATGTGTCCATCACAACAAGGATAATTTTATGAGCTTGACAGTGTACAAATGTGGCTGCAGGGTATTTTATTTTAATTTATGTTTGTAAACCACCTTTTTGTCCTAACATGACACTAGCACTATCATAAGACTGTCCAACAACAGGCAATTAGCTAAGTCCGTAGCTGTCTAACAGGCTCAAAATTATATCGGCTAAATACGAGGTATTTCTAGCTCCTGAAATGTCTAGCAAATCTGACAACCACGGAGAGTTGTTCCTTTTTGTGGACCCTTGCTTCGTCTGCCATAATGTCATCTCCTCTCGAACGATTTCAGCAATTGTTTTTATTAATTCATTTTGTGTTTTGCCAATACAGTAGTTCGCAACCTCGATTTTAAAATGTTTTTCAAAAGTTAAATAATGCTTCGCGAATAATTCACAAAATTCCAAAAAAAATGCACAGTTATCACTGAGACCACTTTCATCATGTCTTCTGAAAGCAAGTCCTTGGTGACTGAGGCACGTGGTAGGGTCGATAACCTTTTCCAAATAATTTCGGTTCATCTTGACAATATTCCAAGACTGTTCAAGCACCATATCACTTACTGTCTTCCAAGCACTTTTAAAGTTTTATTATTGTAGAGTTTTTATTATTGTATGCAATATGTGCATGAATTTTACTATCCGGATAATTTATCCGGATCGCGAAGTTTGGTCGAGCTGAAACTTTGGTGTATTTTTGGCGGAAAATTTCGCATTGTGATAACTTCACACCGAGTCATCAGATCATCACGAAATTTACAACACGCATCAATGGGTATAATAAATAAGTTTCTGTCGTTTTGAAATGTCTGAGCAACTTTGTAGCTACCATAAGTACGTAAACTCAAATCTTGCAAAACATTGACTCTCTGGTATTTTTATCGGTATTTAGAATAAAATGCAAATGATTGATGTATTTGATACTATATTTATACAGTCAAATCAAAACTTCTAAAATTCCCAAAAGCAAAAAATCGTAGCCCTTCACCAAATTATTTATATTTTTATCTCGCGATCGGATAAAATATCACTGGATATATATCTTGAGTAAATAAAGGTCTAACAAAAGTTTAATGAAAATGAGAGAAACCATGTGTCGGTCGTGTCACCATGAAAAAACGCTCGATGAAATTGAAGTGCTATGCCTTTTACCTTCCGATGCAGTTATCAAATTATAATCAACTTCACACACATTTAACGTGAGTGTAAACCAAGTAGGCCAGAGTTTTGGTTATAATGTTGGATCCGCGATGCCAGCATCAACATTTCTGTCCTGGAAATCGGTATTATTAAATTTTCAAATAATATTGATTTCGTAGTGAAAATAAGCCGAAAATATTTCAATTTCAAAAAATTTAACATATTCGCGGAGAGTAACTCTAAACACCCTTTTTTCGTATAACTTCCAATGCTTTCAATGAATCAAAAGTTATATTGTAAGTTATTTTAACGGGATGCAAAATCGGTATAGTCTTTGTTGTGGTGATGTCAAAATGTTGGTGGTGGTGTCAGCAGCAATATTGAACTTTCCGAGCTATTCAGTATGGACTTTTTTACTCAAGCCACTTTATCATACGCAAAAGTTAAAGAAAAATGCTCTCAAATATGGAATGAGACTGTGTTTGTTTTGCTTAATATTAGGTATGAATGTGCTAATTGTATATGATCCCATCAAGAAAGAGTAATCGCAGCAAAAATTGCTCGTAATAAACAACATTGTTTTGAATAGATAGCATAAAAGTGGCAGAGATGCCATTTTTACTCTCAAAAGACTTCGAAAATTGTATTCTACGTTAATTATCTTAATGCCTACCATTTTAAAACTCAGATTATGTTTTATGAAAAACATAATTGCATAAAACGCCAGTTTACAAAAGTAAAAAAAGGAAAGGATAATTGGCGAGGCGCTTTTCGTTTTTTCTTGACTTATAACTTGTCGAAATTAAATATTGCCGTCCATTTCTTGAGATAAGTCCCATAGCATCGTAATTAATATTAATTGATTAGTCTCTATGTTATAAGTAGTGTGCTTGCTTTGGTATAGGCTTACACTACTGCACTATACAGCTCTTGCAGTAACAACAAAAACCAAAGAGGCGAAAACTTAAGTATTTATTGTTAGAAATATGTATTTTCCTGGGAGGGGCCAACCTAGGGTCTGGGGGGGTCCCGGCCCCCCCTACGGCGCGCCTATGCTGAGGAGTGGTCATCCTGTGACAACTTCGATCAAGACTATTATTAATGGTGCTTCATGGTTTTTTTTCATGACAGTGCCGGAGCTAAGAAAATAGAAAAAAAAAATTGAACATTTTAGAGGACATTCCAATGAAATTGTCGCGTCGACAATAGCTCGACTTAAGAAAGGGGAAACAATGGTTTCAAAAAAAGAAACAAAAGAAATCATGACTTTGCGCGGTATTATTGAAAGCCACTTCTAAGGTGTAGATGCTGATACTATATTTACTTCAAAACGCGATAAGTCTGCAAGGAATTGGCATGGACACTCATCCAAGAAATATCCATAGAGATATCAATAGTGTGCAGAATAGTGGTATGGAAAAAAGCATTTCCACGATTTTTTTTTTAAATGGTGTATCAAAAAGAACAGAGGACCCAATTTGTCTCTTGTGTTTCCGTTTCAACAGAGAAAGATGGGTAGCCACGGCTGGTTTTGAAAAGTTAAACTCTGCACTTCTCAAGAGATGGATGTACATATATGATCGACAAACGTTCATTATGAAGTAAAAAAGGAAAGTTATTTAAATAAAAATGAAAGCGAGTGAATCTTCGTTGAATTAAACTACCAGCATTGGATGGGTATGCGAAACGAGGACGTCAGACTTCACTCCAGTATTCAAGTACAGAACGATAATGATAAGTATTGTTAGATCTTCAGTATAGAGTAGACAGGATGGCAATAAAACACAAGGAAGATCGTTGATGAACAAGCGATATGATATTGGTACAATTTATGCAGAATACTAAATAAAATGAATTGCAGGATTTTTCAGAAAAAGTAAGGAATGCTTTTAGGGCCAAAAGAGCAATTGCAGTCGGGAGAGGACTTAAGCATAATCCTGCTCTGAATGAGAGTTTCAAATTTATTCCTGGTGCATTTCTACTAGTCCGAGTTTGATTCTCTTGGCAACCCAAGTAGCATCATTATCCTCACACGGACGAAACACTTACAAGGAACATAAGATAAAATTTCTTAACAAAAGGGTAAAAGGATAACAAAAGAAGAAACCAATTAATTGAGTAAAGGTCGAGAAACAATTGCTCAAAGTTAGTTTTTCAAAAAACTTAAAACGTTATATAACAGCTTTCGGCGTTTTTTTTATAGGTTAAAGGATACATTTACGAAGAGAGGAGGCTGGTGGGGTTCGTAGTTAGTATAAGCAATTGAATCAGCAGATAACGAGAACGTGTTGGAAAGGGTGAGATCAAGGAAACAGAACAGGAAGAAAGGCAAGATGGTGGGGTAATGGAAATGATTCAAAGCATAGAAAGCCAAACTTTCATCCAACAGATGGCACCGACGAAGATAGAGGGCGAAGGAAATTTAATATTAGTGCAAGAGTTTAATTCGGAACAAAAAAATGTTCTGATTTTATACGTATATAACTTTCCAAAGGAGCGGTCGACGTTTCATACGCAAAACGAGGAACAAAAACATGTAGAGAAGGTAAAGTTATTGGTTAAAGTCAGATCCTCATCACTAACATCCACAGCATTTTAAAACAGTGGTGAAGAAGGACGTTGGAAAAGTTGGTTAATGGCAGAAACAGGAACGGTATGGGTTTACTTTCAGGGTTGCATCCCAGACCCAATGATTTAGACGGAGAACGTCAGGATTCATGATGCAACCCACAGCCTTCGATGTCGTGCTTAAAATTTTACGAAGGCGGTTTGCCTCCCTAAGACTCTCCACGTTTTCACAAAAAGTTCTTCATGAGACCTTCTTTGCCTTGCGTACGGCATACTTAAAAGCCCTCAGCTTGGTTTTATACAGCGACCAGACATTAGACCTTTCCGAGCAATTGAACTCCCTCTTACATTCTCTTCGTTGGGTGCTGATCTCCATATTCTGCCCAGCTGTGCTGCTGTCAGTTATATTGAACTATATGTACCGATGATCAGAGAATTCACAATCCTGTAAAACCCTCCAGTCACGGAGAAGATGCGAGTGTCGCCCACTGACCATGGTAACATTAAGACTCTCCCTACGGTTTGAGGTGAGGAAGGTGGGTTCGCTGTCTGTATTGGCTATGAAAAGGTCATGGACAATGGTGAAATCAAAAAGCTCCTCACCTCGGCCAGTTGTGTTGAGCTTTATGACCATTATAAGCTCCTAGAATAAGAGGCACACCAATTCTCAAGATTTCGGCCACAACATCCTTGACTATGTTGCAGGGAGGGCTAGTGCCACGATCAGGTGCCATAACCAACATAATCTTTGATCAATTTCCACGGCAACAGCCATGTTATCCTTGTCACACAAATAGTACAGACACGTGGCTTATGTAAGCCATCAGGTGCTATCAGTCTATATCTATTAGTACGTAGCCCGCAAACCTGGGCATGAATCACAACCGACGATAGACGATATCGACTGTCGAAATTTTCGAGATTTGAAATCACGAAAATCAAAAAACGACAGCGACTATCGAAATCTCTGGCGATAGGCAAACGACTATCGATATGTCATCGATATCCATCTTCGACTTGTGACATGAAGTGAGTCCATTTCGAAGTTTTGTATTTGTATTTTGTAATGCAAGTATTATGATTAATTTATTAAATTTTGTCTCAAGGAAAGTGTATTTTCAGGGAAAATAGAAATTATTGAAAGAAAATGTTTTAGAAATCCGATATTTTTCTAGAAACCAAATCTTTCACTCCTCCTCAAAAGTGAATTTCATCCACTTGGGGCACAGTTTTTCTTCCATTTCGTCTATTACATCCCCTCAAAATTTTTGAAACAGTGCTTTGAGCCATTCCGATCAAGTAATCGTTGCCTACTTGATGCTGGTACGCTCTACCCGCCAGCAACGATAGCGTGCATGCTACCTTCAATATAGGCGGGATAGAGGAGCTTACAGCACCTGCAACATCCAACTGGCTCACTATATATTTAAACGCATCCTTCGTTACACGAAAACGTTTGATGAACCTACAAAATACATTTGAATTACAAGATGATTTAAGATCTTTATTTATTACTTCTGTTCCGGTAACTCCAACGGATTACTAGAATCTCTCATATTCCTTCGCAATACTTTTTCATTATCATCTTCTGATGAAGAATCAAAAAGTATTAATTCTGCCAATGATTTTCACTGTGAATTAAATTACCAGCAAAATTATCACGTATTAGCGGCTCACTATTTGAATTTTCAAATGTCATTACCATTCATCAAATGCTGTCAAATGTCACGAAAATCTACCATGGAGTTATAGTTCAAAAAAAAATTTCGATACACCATATCGTTTAGGTTGTGATGCCGACATTCCTAAGTCGATAATCGCTATCGTTTTTATTTGACGATAGGCGATATCGCCTATCGAAATCTCGTGATTCATGCCCAGGGCATGAATCACGAGATTTCGATAGGCGATATCGCCTATCGTCTAATAAAAACGATAGCGATTATCGACTTAGGAATGTCGGCATCACAACCTAAACGATATGGTGTATCGAAATTTTTTTTTGAACTATAACTCCATGGTAGATTTTCGTGACATTTGACAGCATTTGATGAATGGTAATGACATTTGAAAATTCAAATAGTGAGCCGCTAATACGTGATAATTTTGCTGGTAATTTAATTCACAGTGAAAATCATTGGCAGAATTCATACTTTTTGATTCTTCATCAGAAGATGATAATGAAAAAGTATTGCGAAGGAATATGAGAGATTCTAGTAATCCGTTGGAGTTACCGGAACAGAAGTAATAAATAAAGATCTTAAATCATCTTGTAATTCAAATGTATTTTGTAGGTTCATCAAACGTTTTCGTGTAACGAAGGATGCGTTTAAATATATAGTGAGCCAGTTGGATGTTGCAGGTGCTGTAAGCTCCTCTATCCCGCCTATATTGAAGGTAGCATGCACGCTATCGTTGCTGGCGGGTAGAGCGTACCAGCATCAAGTAGGCAACGATTACTTGATCGGAATGGCTCAAAGCACTGTTTCAAAAATTTTGAGGGGATGTAATAGACGAAATGGAAGAAAAACTGTGCCCCAAGTGGATGAAATTCACTTTTGAGGAGGAGTGAAAGATTTGGTTTCTAGAAAAATATCGGATTTCTAAAACATTTTCTTTCAATAATTTCTATTTTCCCTGAAAATACACTTTCCTTGAGACAAAATTTAATAAATTAATCATAATACTTGCATTACAAAATACAAATACAAAACTTCGAAATGGACTCACTTCATGTCACAAGTCGAAGATGGATATCGATGACATATCGATAGTCGTTTGCCTATCGCCAGAGATTTCGATAGTCGCTGTCGTTTTTTGATTTTCGTGATTTCAAATCTCGAAAATTTCGACAGTCGATATCGTCTATCGTCGGTTGTGATTCATGCCCTGGTTGCTGGCAACCCATGGTTCTTGGATTATGATTAGCTCCTCCTCTTTCCTAGATAAACAGAGCAGCAGGGCAGCTGATGCTGCTTTGGAATAGTGAAGGTTCACTTGAAGTACCTTCATCATTATTGATTCGGGATAGGTCGAGGTCCTTCCCCTCGGATATAGAAGCCGCCCCAGCCCCCTCCTCTGCATCCAGAGTCATCAGGTCTAGGCAGCCACTCAGCTCGGAGTTAGTCCCGACGCTAATCCCAACGGCATAGAGGGATTTCACATTCGATTCTTCCTCAGATGTCTCCCTCATAGAGGTGACGGACCCCTTTCCAAGTGGATTCTCTGCCGTTTGAGCCACCTGTTTTAGGTTAGGCTTCGCAGGTACTGGACTTCCCAAACCAGAACTATTTGTCCTGACGTTTCGGTAAATCCGCAGAGCCAAGTTCTCGGCGCCGTACCTAATAATGCCTTTTCGAGCATCCAATACCAACAGTGCCTCCTCATTTATAATAAAAAGGGCCTCCCGCCGATTATCTACCGGCTCGCCGATCTTCGCAACCCTCTAGTCTTCCGTAGGAAGATCCGGGTAGATGAACCGAACTATGTCCTGGACTTCTACTCGATCCGAATGGAAACAGGGAGTCGATGTCCTGCATCTTGTAGAAATCGGTCGATCGTTGCATTTTTCACCGTAGCTGAAAGACTCGAGCTGGTCTTTAGCAGCTTGCAGCAGACTCCGAATCAAGCTTGCCTTATCTTTACCCTGTTTCCCAAAAATAAAAAAAAATGCCAAATTTAACGGAACCTCCGGCAGTCAGCTTCTGCTCATTTGACACACACGGAGTGGTTCACTCACGTTTCCAACTAGCCCTCGAGGATTCTATCATCAACATCAAGGAACGTGGTTATTTAGGCGACCATAGCAAGAGTCAGCATCGCCAATCACGAGATTCACTACCAGTTTTAGCAGCAACGATGTAACTGTCAGCGCTGTAGCAGATATCAGCAATTATGTTTAAGATGTTAACCTAGTCAGAGGAGACGTCATCATCAAAGAAAGAATGTAGACCATACAATTCACGGTACTCTCAGAAGCTATAAACAGTCTAACTCTTTGATTTAATCGAAGACACCAACATCGTTATCAACCTTTCTCGGCAGAATTGGCGCTTCGATGTAACAAAAATGATACAGGAGGATATAATCGAGTGCAAAGCACTATTATTCCCTAAAAGATGGGCCATTCGAGTTTCACGGGACTCGCGGTTTACAGTACATGACTCGTGTCTACCTTCATACTTGGTGTGAGCAAATGAGCGTTTATTAACACAACGACGACAAAACTGCGTTAATCGCGCCATTTGGAGTGTTCAAATTCAAGAGGATGCCAGTTGATCTTCGAAACGAAAATAATACCATCTTCCAAAAGATGATGAAACAAGTATGACAAAACAAAAAACAAAAAAAAAATGCATCCGTAAAATTCATTTGCACTCTAATTAATATACTCAATATTTTCAAGTTAAATGCCAAAATAGCATGAGTATATTCTACGGGAAATGAGAAATGACCCTAATCAGATTCTTAAGAACGTGTGTGAACAATCTTCAATGATCGAAGATACTTGTCGAAATGAATGTCATAAATAATTCAAAGAATCACGTAACTACTCACTATCAAAGTATCACCATAGTTAATCATCATTACCTTTCTACACGCAGATATTACGAACTATCTTACAGAATTCCAAATTAAAAGATGATAAACAGTCAATTAACCTGTTTTCACACTGTCAAAGTTTATCGTTATATCTGAAAGATACTCAACATTTTATATCTTGGCAAATTGGATAAGTTGCTATTACTGGCAGTCGCCGCCGTGTCGGTCCACCATTTCACCGCGAAGTAGTCTGGAAAATCGATCGTGTTCGCATTACGCATGTTCACATGCTTTAAAGCATCTTATTAAAAATCAACTAGCCAGCAGATGTGCATATCAAATCAACAGTACATGTATCTATCTAAATATATTCGTAGTCGAGTAGTTTTCGGTTGACTGATTACGTTTCGTATGCAATGCGTTGCGATATTCTTGCGTTTTGTTTTGCGTTGTTGCGTTACACTCGGTAACTACTGTCATACTTGGTGCTGGGCACTTGATTACTACTATTTTATTCCATGATACCACTCATGGATGAAACTTACAAAGTATCGACATTCTGTACTGACACGCTCGACGTCACATACTTGCATATATATATACAGGTGTCCGTCCGTCTTTAGATGTAACTCTTCTCGTACTGTGTGTAATAACCGTTGATGGCGTTAACGGAATGAAAATGAAAAGGTGAGAGTTAACATGAAAGAAAAATCTTAACAAATCGCCTTCAACAAGATATTTCTGCAATAACTAACTATCGGCAAAGTATGGAGAATTTGCGAACGACAAATGTGTCATATGGATTGTGTCGGGCCTACGCTACAAAAGTATCTGTGTAGCAAGTACGACTAGCTAGCTACTGATGCGGTTGTGCATGGTGCAGTACCGCAGACAATCACCATATAAGATACTTTAGTTCAATTTACTTTCAATGATTTTTACCGTCTGTCCGCTTGGCTGCTTGATTGGTTAATAGATTGCGTGTGCAAGGTATTATTTCAACTGGGTAACAGTTGAAAGTGCTCGTGCAGATTGTCTCTGACGAGAGGAGGATTCGATAATCGATGATGTAAGGAATAATCACTGCAATTGGCCTGTAAAGATTACGTTTTTTAGTTCAATTTCAATATTAAAATGTATCTTTGTCGTGATGATTTTCTGTTCGGTGCGAATGCCGTGGACATATTCATTTGCAATGGATTATTCTTCCGTTAAATCAACACTTTCACTACAAATGGAGTAAATGTGATTCACTGAGATTATTATTAATTTGTGTATCTTTTGTTCGAAACAACATATTCGCAAATATTTTTATTGGAAAGATAAATCAAGCCAGAATGATAAATATTTGCCCGTATGATATTGCAAACAAAACTTAATCAAATAAAGATTACACAATTCTTGGATTTTATCTGAATTTGATAAGTGATCAGTGTGTATATTTCGATCGATTTAATATCCAAAAATATCTGATGGCTTATGTTTTGTCTGAAATAATAAATTGTGAAGTGTCATTGCTGCTATTTAATTAGCATATATTGCGATTCATTTAGTATTGTTATTGATTGAAGATTTTGGATAATTTGAAATGATAAGCTGAAGATTAAGGCAAATTAAACTGAACCTAATGAGTCAACAAAAATTTCAAAACATGTTATTCAATACAAAATATGCGACTGATTTGGGTGAATACTATTTCAGTAATCAGTTAGGGCTAGTTTTGTTGTAGTAGTTTTGTTGCAAAGATTTTTATGTAAAAAGTCGACAAAATCTCGCCTGGTGTACGATTGTTTGGTTTCAATTTTACCACAAAACTCGGCGCAGTTAAAATGAAATGAAAATTAAATAATATGAAATGAAAACACAATCTCAGATTGCATTACAGAAACAGTTATACACATAATTCTTACCTAATCGCCCTATCAACGGTCGCTTGTGGTAATTATCATTGAAATCATAATTGCTATTATCTTTACCGACAGTACTGAGACTGGTAACATAATTATTATTGACCAAACGAACAGGCAATTAACTCGACACCGATATTTGTGGTAAAAACTTATCGACACGATATTTATCCACGTAATGCAGTTAATGCGAAAAGAAGATGATTAGTTAGGAAAAGAAACAGCTTTAGCCTGCATTGAACCATTTCTGTTCAATTGTTTCTGTCTGTTTTTGACGATGTATAGTACAGTCTTTTAGCGGTAAAATTGTGTAGATTTTTATTCCACAGAATAACGTTATTTGGCTACATGAAGAGTTCACATGGCCAAAGAAGTGTGAACATTTACTAAATCGTTCAAGTGAGTGTAAAACTCTTTAGAATAAGCAAGCTTATTTCATTTTTTGTTTCAAAAGCGTAACGGTCGGAAGAAGTGATATAGTTCTTCAAGGATACTTTGGACAAGAGTGCTTGGACCTTTTCAGATTTGAATTTGAAAGATGAGAGAAAAGTGCATTGTTTTTGTAACTATAGGGCGTAGAAAAATCATACATGTCACTTATCCTGCTATTGGTATACGGACCGCACAATTGGTCACCAGAAACGTGATAGTAACAAGCGTTTTCGCATTGCGTCGCCACCGTCGCCATGAAGAAACGTCAGCTGACATCATCACTTTGCCTTCAGCAGCTGACTAGCTCGGTCGTGCTTTTGACACAATCGAATCGCGCACGTGACTAGGTATTTCAACGACCGATCAAATAAAGAAGTGTTGCTACCTGAGAACATATAACGTACGGAAAGTTCCAGATCAATCTGAGGAAAAGGAGAAAATAGCCAAAACGAGGGTACGAAAACTATACAATCAATATGGGACAAAATTCGATTGTGTCATTTTAGATCATGCAGATTCCTAGCCATGAATTCACGACATACAGTGGCTCACAGTTTATTTATACATATTATTAGATACAGTGCTTCTTTAAAAAATTAAGTTGCAATAACTCAAAACATAATAACAATACCAAAAAAATTTGAACACCATTTTGAAGAAAAATATTTGTTGTTTATTTAACAAGTTTATATTTGTTACAAAGTTGCTGAAAAAAAACAAAAAAACTAAAAGTAATAACAAATTTCGTGTCACAGCTTATTTGATACGGTTTGATTAAACATTAAAATTGTTGTGAATTATGAGGTTTCCAGTTCATTTCAATACTTCGTATGATAGCACTTAGCCTTAAGCAGAGCCTGGAGCCTATTCGGCATTGAGTCAACGAGTTTTTTTGTGATGTCAGGAGTAATTGTTTGCCATTCCTCTAGCAGTGCTTTCTTCAGGTCTTGTTTATTAGAGATCTTGTGTTTTCTAATGTTGTTATCCAACAAAGTCCACAAATTCTCAATGGCGTTCATATCTGGTGACTGTGCCGGCGGAGACATCAAATGAGGGCAATCCCAAATTGGCCAGGACTGCACAATTTCCAACTTGTGCTTTGGATCATTGTCTTGGTACAACCGAAATTGGTTGGTAACACCCAGTTTTTCAGTGCTTTGCAGCAAATTGTTTTTGAGTACATCAAGGTACTTTGTTTGGTCCATTGTTTCCTCAATAAACTTTAAATTTCTGACTCCGGTTGCAGACATGCAGGCCCAAACTATCACATTACCACCACCATGCTTCACAGTAGCTTTGAGGTTCTCCTTGTTTAGCTCAGTGTTTGCCTTGCGCCAGACATATGACATTCCGTCGGAGCCAAAAATGTTAAACTTGGACTAGTCCGCAAAAATAACCGTATTCTAGAACGCGGATGGCTTTCCCACATGCTCTTTGGCAAAGGCAAATCCGACAAGCTGCTCGCCCGTTGAAATCATGGTCGCGAAGCACTCGTCGGACGGTTTCAGCACTACATGACTTCCTTAATTCACGATGAACCTCAGTAACCAATTTTGGATCGGATTTGTATTTGCTTTCACTTTCCTTATAATGTATCGTTCGTCGGATACGGTGAAAATATTCTTTGGCGCATTGCTCCGCTTTTTTTCTACCCGATTTTCGTGTACGAAGCTCTCAATTATGTGCTGCACTGTAGAGACACTCAAATTTACACTTTCAGCAATTTTTGTCACACTTTGTCCTTTTTTAAAGTGGTTTAACACCAAATCGCGCTGTTCAATTGTTGGGCGATGACCCATTTTACAATTTAGGCTCATTTTGGCACTTCAGCTTACAAGATCTTGCTAAAAATTACCTAAGCCAATGTCTAAACACATTCAAAAATTCAAGAAACAAAAACAAGACAGATTAACGGCGCGACAAATAGAACTTTATTCGTATTCAAGTGTCTGTATCAAATAAGCTATGAGCTGCAATTTTTCTGCGCCAGTGGTATTTCTCGTTTACCGGACGCCGAGGAATATAGCTGGAACATTTTTTGTTTGCATTGTATTTGTTGAATATGCATCTAGTCAAATACGTTTAAATTTTTGGGATAGGGTTCTTTATTTCAAAGTTACAGTGATTTGCATTTTTAAATAGTCACTGTATCAAATAAGCTGCGAGCCACTGTAATTATAAGCTCACCACAAAATTCAAATAAAATTCATTCATTCAATTCACAAACTTAATAATACATATATTATAAAGTTTTTAAATTAAATGAAATTATTTCAACCGTAAACAAAATTGAAAAAATTAAAAATCTCCTTTTTTCTGTTAAATTAGGGGACATAATTATAAGTCCACAAGGAATGGGGCACATATTTATTCCTAAAATTATAAGGCTAATACTTCGTGTGGCTTTCTTGACATTTAATTGCTTCAAATACACGTTTTTTCATTGAATTAACAAAGATTTGTAATATTGTAACCGGTGTTTCATCCCACGTTCTTATTATTAGCTCCCTTAGCTCTCTTGTGTTCGAAAATTGCTTTCGGTTCCGATATTATTCCCCACAGATTTTCTATGTCGTTTCAAGTCAGGACTACAAGCTGGCCATTCTAAAACTGGTATATCGTTTGAACTAAACCAAACTTTTACCTCTCGGGATACATGTATGGCAGCATTGTCTTGTTGAAAGACAAAATCTGGTCCAACTATTGACTCTGCTTAATCAATTATCAAGTCTTCGAAGAGTTTAACCTAGTTTTTCGAATTCATTCTTGTGGATATTGTGGCCAAAGGATGCTTCCCATGATAACACAAGCATCCACAAACCATAACCCAACCGCCACCGAAATTGCGGGAAAGAAGCAATTCCTTATCTCTTCTTAGACCGTGCCAGTAGTGTTGAAATCTATCCGGCCCGTCTAAATTAAACTTTTTTTCATCACTGAAAAGAACCTTTTTCCATTCATCTTTGTAAGACATGTAGGTTTCCGCAAACAGTAATCTTGCACTTTTATGTCTCTCCTTTAATTGTTGTTTAGGCTTCCTTTTTGTCCATATTAAATTGTTGCCGCTACTCAGAATTCTTCTTACATGTCGCACCGTTACAGACAGGTCTAAATCTGCTCGAACTTGAGACGCATTCACACTTTTCTTTTCTTTTTCTGCCGGATTAGCCGTTTTTAACGTTCAGTTATGGCAGGTTTACTGCCTGTTTGTCTGATAGTGTTGTACCTTTCTTTTAGTTCTATGTAATTATTAATTACACGTACACATCTATTAAGCCTTCTTGCAATTTCCCGGTTGGAAAAAAACATTTTTCTTTGTAGGCATCAATTATTGCCCTTTCCTCCATCGATAATACCACTCCTTGTGGCATTTTTCTATAGAAAACAGAAACTGTAATTTATTTAAAAAAGTGAGTTACTCACACTGCAATTAATTCACTTACTTCAAATATTTCCAGTTAATTCTCCCAAATTTCACCAACAGCACTTTCTAATTTACTGAACTTATAAATATGTCCGCTCGAAACGCATCAAATATACTAACTGAGTAAAATATATGCAGAAGAAATTAGGTTTATGACATACCAGTATTTCTCGGAATTCTATTTTACAGTATGCACAAAATAAAAAAGCATTCAAACTTGCTTCCACATTTTAGGTGCAATTTTGTAAATAAACTTATCGCTATGTCTGCCACTGTAAAGCGAGATGGCAGTGAAAGAATTATTAAAGTCGAAGAAAATCAGTGAATTTCCTTAACAGTACATGGTTAGGCAGAACAATTTTCGATGTGGTCTAAGGAGTGGTATTTTACAGCCGAAGGCACAATCAGTTACATCGAGGAATGTTTGCAAAAGCGATTGTTGCCTTTCATTAATAGGCATTAAGGGTCCGTGTTGGCCAGACCTAGGATCAAGTCATTATGCTCATTATCTTGTTGATAAATTTAGAAACCTCGGTGTAATATTTGATCCTGAAATTTGATAAGCATATTTCATACATTTTAGATCCTCTAAAACCTTCGTCAATATTTCCACTTTTGTACACCTTTTTTTCTCCTTTGGAAGTAGTGTCCTTGAATATTGCTGTCAAGAGTGGTGTTCTCATTATGTTTTTAAATACTGGGTTGGAGTCTCTCCAACGCAGATTTACTCTTTGTTCTTTAAATTTGTTCTAAAATTTAAAATGTTCTTTAAATTTCGGCTTCCCTAACGTCATTACTGTGACCGTCTTTCGTTCATACATCTTCCTTCCCTCGAATCACCGGCACTTTTCCTGGATGAGTGGTTACTATTTAAGTCATTTATAGGATGGCTGAATTTGACATTAGTAGCCACGTTTCCGTCCGTGAAGTAGTGCATGGCACGCGTTCTTTCATTGTGTTTAGTGTGCCATCATCGCGTATTGATACCTATTTTTATTCGCCACTGTTGCATTGTATATAGTTCAATGTAGATCAATGGATTTTTTTCTCTTTTTACTAATTTAAAAAAAATCAGTGACTATTTCTCGGAAACGCGCCGCGCCATCCGATTGAGATGAAACTCTCAAGATATTTTTGTGTATATGTAGAATAGGTCCAGGTCTTACCAAATGTTAATTAACTTTAACCCTTTAGCGCCCGCGGCCATTTTAGTGATATTTTAAGTATTCCCATAATTCTATCGACAAATCATTTTCCAAAAAACTTAGTTCGCAAAATGAATTCAAAACGTGTTTTTAATATGAATATGATAAAATTTTTGCAATGTTTAATTCTATGCGTGCGCTAGGTGCCTAAAAAGAGATCGGGAAAATATGTAAATTGCGATAAATTTTGACGGAGCTATCAAATCATAAAACTTACAGGACATATTGATATTACTAAGTTGTCAATCTATGCTGTTTTGTATGAGCATGTTGGCAACCTTGTAGCTACGGCAAGCACTGCAAGTGAAAACCTTGAAATCATCGACTCTCCTGAAAAATTGGCGCTTTTTAGAAAAAATGAAACACGTATATAAAACTCATGCTTGGTCTGCGTAGCCAAAGTAAAACTTTTGAAATTCTGTATTGGGCAAGAGCGGTAACTTTCCCCATTTCACCCATATTTTGAACATCAGGAATTTCTGTTCACGAGAAACTGAAATTCACAGAATTTATTGAGTAACGATTGAGTAACGACTGATAGTAACGATTTTGAAATGTCGGCCAATCTGTGCCAGTGGTGCCATCTTGAAAAATCCCTAAGAAAAAAAATGTCTTTTGCCCTATGAATTCAGTCAACAGATTTTAATGAAATGCACACTAGCTGAGTGTTACTCTAAGTCACTTTTGATAGATATTTGGTTGAAAAATTTGGCTGGAGCTGCCTGCCAACTATGATCATTTTGGTGTCTTGAATTTTGAAAATTCGTTCAGGAAAAGAAAGGTATTTGCCCTATAACAGGCACGAAATCGAAACGAAATTCATTGGGTAAATGGAAGTTATTGAAGGCGACATTCAGCAGAAATCTGGTTGAAAAACCATGATAGGATTGCCAGCTATGATTATTTTTGTATTTTTTGCCATATCTTTAGTAAGCGATTTTGTCTTATAATTTTCAAATGGTAATAATCTTGTAATTTTGTTTTATGTATACACCTTGTTTGATTTGAAATAAATAAATAAATAGACAATAAACAACAAATATTAAGATTTCGAAAATTTTGAAACCTTTTGCGAGTGGTAGCCCTAAATTTTTTCTACCCCTGTAACTTAAGATGCAGTCATCAGATCCAAACGAAATTCGCAGGGTAGGTTGACTTCAACGTGAGGCAGATGTGCTATGTTTTTGGCTTTGATGCCCTCAAAGACTTGGCAGTACGAGGTGGTTTTGCTATTTATGTATCAATAAATGCTTACATTAGATATTCATATCACGAACATTTTCATGGAAAATAAGGAAACAGTGTTTAAATTTTCTAAGTCCTTGAAATGTTTCGGATGGCAACCCCAAACACTTTTCTATCCCTGTAACTTTCGTTGAAGTCATTGGCTGAAAACGAGATTCATAGTTTAGCTTGATTTTGACGAGAGGCAGTTGTGGTAGACTTTTAGTTGTAGTGCTGGTTAAGTGGTGCAAGCACTTCATTTGCGTTTTCAAAGTCTTGTAAGATTGGCAACCAATAATAAATATAAGTAGCAAGTGTTTGATTCTTCGAAATTTTGAAGTGGCAATCCTGAAATCCTTTACACCCTATTAGTTTGAATGCATTGGTGAGATCAAAGCGGTACATTGCCCTCGAAACAGGTTGGAGCACGTGTGGTAAAGTAAGCACTCAAAAGCTGCACGATACCTCTACTGTTCATCGAACATTAGTGTTTCTAGCGGTTCTGTTGCGCTAGATTTTTTTCAGTTTCGAATTTGTACTGTTTCACCTTGATTTTGTTTCTTATTATTTTTTCTTTATATTCTCCTTGTTTGTGTTTCTTATTATGTTTGTTTTATTAGGTGTACAACTTTGCTTCCGCCGTTTTGCAATAGATGGCTGTAGCGGTAAGTGGTAGTTGAAATTAATAGATCATAAATATCATACAATAAGCTTAGGTATTTGTAAACATAACGCCGTCGAAATATTAGTCGATTTGTGTGTGCATCATAAAGTTATTCTCGATTAAATATGTCAGCTTACGAGCCAAATTCTCGTCATTTGCGGGAGGTTTTAATTTTCTTCTTTAATATGAAGAAATCTGCGGCTGATGCTCATCGAATGCTCTCAAATACCTATGGTGAGGCCGCTATTAGTGAAAGAACGTGCCGAGAGTGGTTTCAACGCTTCAAGAACGGCGATTTTAACGTCGAAGACCAGCATGGCGGTGGAAGAGAGAAGGTTTTCGAAGATGCAGAATTGGAGGCATTACTTGATCAAGACTCGTGTCAAACGCAACAACAATTGGCAGGATCATTCGGAGTGACGCAACAAGCCATTTCAAAACGCCTGAAAGTCATGGGAATGATTCAGAAACAAGGAAATTGGGTGCCGTACGAGTTGAAGCCGAGAGATGTTGAACGGCGTTTGTGTGTTTGTGAACAGCTGCTTGCAAGGCAAAGACGGAAGGGATTTCGGCATCGCATTGTGACTGGGGACAAACAATGGGTTCATTAAGATAATCCTAACCGCCGAAAATCATGGGGATATCCCGGCCATGCTTCCACGTCGACGGCCAAACATAATATTCGCGGTTCCAAGGTCATGCTCAGTATTTGGTGGGACCAGCTCAGCGTAGTGTATTATGAGTTGTTAAAACCGACTGAAACAATCACAGGCGATTGTTATCGAACGCAATTAATGCGTTTGAGCCGACCATTGAAAGACAAACGGCCGCAATACAACGAGAGACATGATAAAGTGATTTTACAGCATGACCATACTCGACCCCGTGTTGCGACAGTGGTGAAGACATACTTGGAAACTTTGAAATCGGAAGTCCTACCCCACCCGCCGTATTCTCCAGACGTTGCTCCCTCGGACTATCACTTGTTTCGATCAATGGCACACGGCCTGGTTGAGCAGCACTTCCGGTCTTATGAAGAAGTAAAAAATTGGATCGATTCGTGGATCGATTCAAAAGATGACCAGTTTTTTCAACGCGGGATTCCTATGCTGCCCGAAAGATGGAAGAAAGTAGTGGCCAGCGATGCACAATACTTTGAATCATAAATATATAACCAGTTTTTTACAATAAAGTCTCGAATTTCGGAAAAAACGGCGGAAGCAAAGTTGTACACCTAATATATTCAGTAATTTGATTTTTATCTGTTGAATATGTTAAAAAATAAATAAATAAAACGCTGGAGTAGTATGAAAGCAATCTGTCCATTCTGCAGCGCTTGAAAGTATGGATATTCAGCTTGGTAATTGGATAGCATCCAAAGATCAAATCTTCTACACAAAAATAATCCGTAGGCTACTTAAAAAATGAGTGAGGATTTCTGCTTCAGAAGGAGCATGATTTGGAAAAATTTATAAGAAGGAGACACCTAGGTTCCAAACCTATACCATCCTCAACTTTTCTTCGGCATAATATTTTGTAATCATATTTATATAATATTTTAAAGCAAATATTGAGAATAAATCAAACCAGACTAGTCGTCTAGTTTCACATACAAATTTGCAGATCTACGTTCCGCAATGTTTTGTTGAAATGAAAACCGAATACTTTTCAAGAAAATCGGTGCTGCTTGCCTCACAATTCAATGCCGCTTATATTTGATTTGACTGTTCTGACTTTATTGGTTTGATTTACATTGAAAATATAGCCTCTGAAATTCGATGCATGCCATGGAATTATTAGTGTGTTGCGTACTGGTCAATCTTTGAAGCGTATTCTTGAATTTTCGCGCATGGGAATCAAACGTTTAGGCAGATCGCGTAGAAAATTAATCATCATTCATTATTTTTTCGAGAGTTGCTTAAAATTTAGAGATTTATCTAAAGGTTTGACTCCAGGCCAGACCACTGTTGCTTTGAAATTTAGCAATGTCTTCCGCGCGAAAATCTAAGATTAATCTAAAATTTGAAGTTTCCTTAGTCGCGTGACCTCTAAAAGCATTGATCCTATTTTCTGTAGTGTATCCTTGTAATCCTTGTTGTATCTTTGATATCCGAGTAAAATCCTTTTTTAGTCTGCACTTGTTAGGATTGCTCACTATTTTCATTGCTGGAAATAATCAATGAAGTTGATTAAAGCTGAAGTTGATTGAAGCTGCTAGTATACGAGGTACCTAGCTCAAAACCAAATATGACCAAACATTCAACTAGGTTGGCTTTCTCATTCGTTTCTTTTGACATTTTTTAGCCACTCGTCTGTGAAAAGTCGAAACAGCACAAAAAAGGAAGCAGCCTGTAGAATTGGAAAGATTGTGACAAAAAAAATTAAAGCTGGAAAAATGGAATGCCAATACACAAAAAACAGTCCTTCTGCACCAGTAGCTAGAGCTGTTTGCGTTCGGTGGGAAAATATGATTTTTGAACAGAAATCGAGAAAACGGGTTATTATTAGAATCAAATGCTGTCAGCTAGTTACTTGCTGGAGGCTTTTGATTATCCTGTTAATGTTACTTGTCGAAAACATAATCATCTTAATTTGTGTCCCAAAAATTATTGACAACTTGTCAACTAAACAGCTTTTTCTCTGAAAAGATATCTAATGAAACTTTTGTGAAACTATCTGGAAATGCCACCAAACCCTCGTTGATGGGAAAATCAGTGTCCTTATGAAATTGGGAATAGAACACCAATTTGGTAAAATCATTCTCACTACCCCTGAATGCTTCGAATCCTATCCTATCCAAATATTCAATCTTCTCATGAGAATGGTTTATTAGAGCGGAAAATATCATTCACATATCTTATGATCTCTGGATTCCACGACAGAGAAAACACTGTATTTAAAGCTGAGTGTCAGTTCTACTGAAAACTAGTTGACAGTCTGCGGTCTATAGTATAGAATTGTGAATGAACTGAAAGAATATAGAGATACTTTCAACATTCCTTAAAACCTCGTAACTCATCGACGGGGCAATGAAATCTATAACCCAGAGATGTGAATATAAAGCAAACGCGACACATAGCACCACCTGGTTCAAATTTGGACCAATCAGACATAAAGATGCGTCTTGCAATAGTTAAAGGCGAAACAATAAATGGAACTGAATCACCTTGAGGTCTGTTCCCGTACTTTCAGTCACTGAATTTTCCTGAATCATGTGGTGGGGGAAATTCATGAAAGTACGAGAACGCTCTCATTGAGTTTTCTGAAAATTGACAACCAAAAGTGTCAGTTTTCGGTTTTTGAAAGAACAAAGTGATTATAAAATCATCCCAAGCAGTGATAAATTATCGCAATGCCTTCTAGAAGTACGGACCGTAATGCAGAATGATGACGTCAGAGCATCGGGAAAAATGTCGCGAAAAACACACGTAGTCTTATGGGACGTCCGCAGGAAAATGTTAATTGTACGGGTTGTGTTAAAGTGAGTAAAATGAAAACAAAGGCGTATATGCGGAACAGTGCTAGTAAACAGTAAACAATGCTTGCGGTATAATGTGGAAAATTCGCGACGACATGTTTATCAGTTGTTGTTAGGTTATGTGATGTTTCGTGTCGATTTGCTGTCGCGATACAATTAATTGGTACAAAATGCAAGTTATGACTAAATATTATTATTATAACGCGTCTACGCACAAAAAACTAACGTTTTATTCATATTTTAGCCAAAAAACCGCAAGTGAAATCTCCGTGTACATCGGCATTGCCTCGTGGAAATGTCAAAATTTCCTAAACTCATTACGTCACAGCGACAACGATTACTTCTAGAAGGCATTGATTATCGCCACAAAAATATTCGACCTTCATAGCAACATTACGCAAAAAATATGTATTTTACCGGGCATATTTGATAATGTTTACTCGCGCCACACCGTTTGACACTTTTCAGTATTTTTGAGTAGCTCAGACCCTACTGAAATTTCAACGTACTTACTGAAAGAGGGGAAATTTTCAGTTTTCAGTAAAACGGAGTACGGGAACGGCTTCATTGCAATTCATCGCGATTAATCGCAATTAATCGTAGTACGGGAACATACCTTTGATATACCAAAGTATAGCAACTGACTCTTTCGCAAGCGGAGCGAAATTAATCATGGCAGGAAGTAGTTCCGCCAAAGACATCCGGAAGGTAGACTCTATATTCACGATGATTTTACAAAATATTCACGATGATTTTACAAAATATAAATTATAGAAGTGATGTCGAAACTTTTTATTATTCAAAAAATTATCTCAAAAAATGAGAGAAACATTGGAAATCCGACAGTATGAAGGAGGCTAAAAAAATTGTTGGTGATTAAGTGAAGTGTAGTCTTGAGGGAGCAACTGGTAGGCAAGAGTTCTATTAACTCTTGAAAGCTATTTTTTCTTGCGAAAAGGATGAAAATGGCTCTAAAAGCAATAATAAATTTTTGCAATAGAGGCGGTTTGCTAGTTAATTCTAGCCAGATAAGTTTGAAGTGCTGTTTCGCCTTTCCTTTTCAAAAAACTTATTTTTTATCGAATCCAAAATCTGGAATGTTTTATCGATAGTGAATTGATTCGAAACAAAATGAACACCGTACAATTTGTCATAAGTTTCGTTGAAAGTTTGGCTGAAGGTTTGAACAAACCCCTAGCCAACTGGAAATCAGAGAAGACAAGGGTGAATCAATGAGTACTCGTGTTTGAAGACAGGTATCAATAGGTTTAACAGCTGGAGCAAGACCTCTCTCAAAGTCGACCAAAATCCCTGATACCTCGATACTTTGCAGAATGAGAGTGGACGCTAGCTGTAAAACTCGTGATAAGCGTGTTCTCAATCGACAAAAACATAAATTTCGAAGAGCTTAGAAATTTTTGACGACTAACACAGTTCAACAGAATAGTTTTGATGAGTTTCTGAACAACTTATTAGTCATGATTGTTTAATGCAAGAAAAAGCACTGAATAAAATTTTAAAATGTGTTAAAAATGTCTGCAGCCTTGAATGAAATTACTACATGCTTTAGCAACGAAGATACCCAACATGAGGTATCCCTGAAATCATGAAAAAGATTTTTTCGCCAGTTAGAGCCTTTTTTTATTTTTTATTGAAAGAATGAATGCCAAGTTCATGTATCTGCGTCATCTGGTTTGACTTTGGCAGCCATTGTAAGTGAACAGCTTTTGGTGTCTTAATGAAATGGAAAAAGTCGAATTTCGTGCACTAATTAACCAAAAGAGAAAGAAAACAGCGAAGGAAACAAAAGAAAAGCACGATAAATGTTATGGGACAATTGCTCCGTCAGGTAAAATCGTCAAATATTAGTTCACTGACTTTAAACGTGGTCGAACCGGTACGAGTACTGAACTCCCTCCTAGCCGCTCAAAAGAGGCAGTCATTTCAGAAAACTTAAAAAAAATCCATCCTATCGTATTGGGCCGTGAAATGAAAAAGCGGAACAGTGGACCAAAAAAAACAGCGTATTGATGATTCATCGTAAATGTCGGAAGGCCCTTGGACCAAGTGCGTTAAACTAGATGGAGAATATACTAAAGAATAACATCAAAATGTCCTTCTTAATTATTTTCCTAATTGAAGCATGTAGTATCTTTATATGGTATAGTCAAAACAACTGACCCATTATTTTTTATGACTACCGAGTTACCGACCCATTCTTTTGAACCTACTCCTCCTATTTAACTAGGTGCAACTGCTTCGTATTTGAAATCTGAGCATCCATACCCCCATGCTATAGCCATTTCACGTCGCAATACATCTCTGACCTATTTTGTGAAAATTGTCCAGACTAGCAAAATGGTCCTATTCTACGAAGAAAAAAAATACCGTTTCATCACGGCAGCACGCTAGTTTATTGGTCAGGCTACAGTAGCAACAGCCAAATTGATTGAATTGCACATGAAACTGCTCCCACACTTAACCTATTTTCCTCATTTGGAGCTCTGTGGTGTTTTTTTTCTTTTCAAACCAGAACAAATGGCTCTGTGGAAAAATATTTTCGTCAAAAGAAAAAATTATCGTGGATACAAAATCCTATTTCGCAGAAGTAACAAGTTCTTTTTTTTTAAGAATCGTTGAAGATCAAGTATTGGTCTCTTGAGATACTTTTAAATTTAACTAATCTTTACCAGCTAGTTATTCGATGAGAACAGACGTCAAAAGTTTTCGTAAAAAAGCTCAAATGATTGAAATCGAATATTTTTTTAATTTTATCAAGAGATTCAATAAACCGACAGCTTTTATGCAATTCACAACGGCTTCAAATCCAGGAAAAGAGTCTCATTTAAAGTCGCAACTATGTTGACTAAACTCTTGTAACATTTCACGTAATATAGTCGTTGAACTTGTCGCTCAGCATTAAAGAAATTTTTGACAAACAACATTTAATTATAGCCACTATAAAAAAATGCTTGATGTTTATTTTCAAAGCCGTCTACCACCTATGGTGATCTACAAGCTATGCACCAACAGATTACGATCGTCACAGCAAAGCTACTACCCAGCCATTTGGTGCTAGTGTAACCAAAAAAAACAAAATCTAGTCAGATTCGAATGAGCGAAAAAGAAAATTACCACGATCAGTACCGAGCAGCGACAAAAAACTATCCGAATAAAGATAGGTGAAGCCGGTTATTCTGCTTTCGTGGGTGATTGGCCTGGCCGGGGCTCCATGCTATCTTAAGCCAACCATATAGCATGCTTCACGATCTAGTCTCTTTGCTTCCTCGTGTATTACGTAGTTTGTGGCTTGCTTGAGGAGTTATGCTGTGTTTGGTAAGATCACTTGGTTTCATACGGAAAACTGTACTCGCTATACGCTTATATGTACCTAGATAGACACCAGCCCTGTGTCGATGATTCAGATTCAGATATTCCATGATCCATGATCGTGGCAACTTGCTTGGTACTCAAAGAGCAATGGTTGTGCGCGCGCGCGTGATTCGCTAAAATACCATTATGAAGATCAGCAGGTTAGTTATAGACGATCGTGATCGTATAAACTATTGACCTTACCGGTTGAGTTTTTTCATCCAATTTAACTACGAGTTCGAGTAGTTCGCCATCTATCCAACCATACTAGCTTGGCTCGGGCTGCAGCATTGTAGAGCGTAGGCGCGTTGTTATTTCAATGGCTTGTTATTTCTAGTTCTTCCGAAGTTGCACTTATTTGCAATCGTCAAGACTGCGGTCGAGCTGTGTTTTCGGTGCGTTTGATGACCGTCGGTCGTGTACTTTGGTCTAACAAGGGAAATGCAAAATCTCTACAGCTAATTTTCTATCCAAGCGGAAATTAGAGACATCAAACGATCGAGCGGAACAAAGATCCAAGCTGCAAAGCAAGATGATCCAAAACTGACAACAAACCATTAATGCCCCGGATCGCTGAGAATTTTACGATGATGTGAAAATTCCAAGCTTATGGCACTTTAATGGTGAAAATTGTCCGGTCATCACACTTTAGTCTCTACACGCACACTCGTCGTGTTGATCGGCGCTAGATAATGCTGTTTTATAGTTACAGAGTCATCCGGATCCTTAACTCGATCACTTCACATGACTCGCCTCGGCCTACACAGTTTTCTGGAAGCATATTGTTATAAGAGGATCAACACGAACATCATCGCACCACGATCAAGCCAAAAGATCATCCAGCTAGCATAGGCGCATTGAACTGATGTTTCTCTTTTGCTCTTCTGGAAAAAATCTTACCCAATCTAGATAGAACTTATCTTTGTTTAAGACGCGCAAGTGATCGTGCTCGTTCGACTTATGCTTTTGTGACTTTATTTGACTCGGAATTGAACTAAGAAGGTAGCCATATGGCTTTTATTTCGAGCGATATGTGTACTTGAAGTGTTTAAATTCGGGTTTGTTTTTTTATCCACTGAAGGGAGATACGATCGATTCGAATAGATCGGTTCTCTAGTAGTATTCTATGAATTGGTCGATTATCTATTTTTGAATAAAGTTGTTGATATAAAACATGCCATCGGTTCGGGACGAGATTTAATTGAGCATAAAATTTGTATGATAGAAAATAGATTTTATTAGGTGGGCGGAATTCGATTGCTTCAATTTTTAAGTAAAGAAGTTCGATAATCGTGGGTTGAAAGAGATGTTTGATATGCTTTATACAGATTTGTGGCATACTATGTTCTTCAAGAGGATCAATAATTTTATGAAGATCCATTGAATTATTATGGTATCAGGGGAATACTGTGCTTTAAGAAAATTAATAATTTTCACAAGATCATGGTTTCACAACCCATACCAAGGCTATTTTGACACAGTAAAATTGATAGAAATAAAGATTTTTTTTCAGCTTTTATGTATCACAACTGCCAATCAAAAACCAGACCGGACAAGATATTTCATGAATGCATATGATGTTCTTGAATCGTTGGCTTAAACTGTAATTTTGGGGTCGCTCAAGAGCCTCAAGACGACGTCAGGTTGATTGAAGGCCCCTGAAAAAATGCCACAAAAGACACTAATAACAACCAACTTGGATTTTAATAATTAGAATTTGTTTGTTATTCTATATGTATAATAACAAGGGCATACTTATGTAAGAACTATTTTAATATATTATCTATTAAAATATTTCTTACATAAGTCATTATTATCAGTAGACATAAGTCATAATTATTGGTAGATTTAAAAACAAAGCTTTAAAACTCTTTTTTTTCAACTGAAAAGCACATCCGATCACAGTAGGTTGATACATATAACAAATGAAAGCAAAGTACCGTCAATTTGTCACATCTGATCCTTAATAATAGGGGGTGGACTCAAAACAATAATGGGCTGTGTCAAAAAAAAGTCTGTATCAGATACAAGTTAATACTGTTACTTTTTTGTCACTGACACTTTTACCTGATACTTTTGTCACTGATGCTCTATGTGACTGATACATTTTGAACGGACAACGACATGGTGAGTAGAGTAGCATTCATACAATCGCGCCATTCAAGTCATAGATCTTTACACTGTACGGGTCGGGTACTAAACAAAGAAGCGCGTTTTCGCATTCGGTTACAAGAATCATAGCACACGAATTGCAGGTACATGAAAACTTCAAATATTGTAGGTTGTGATTGATTTTGATTTGGCTAAGCGTAAGTGAATGCTCCGAATCAATATGATGGTTGTTACTAAAAATACCAAAAATATCATTTTCGTGTGTAAGTGATATTCCTGTAAAAGAGCAGATTTGCCACTAGGCCCGGTAGGGCGGCAAATTTCGGGGGCGGCAAATTTTCGATTTTTTTTTTGGCGCCAGTTTTTTTTCCGTCGTATATGTACATATATCTGAGTTGAATGAGCCTAAAGCCTGAAGCCAACCGAATTCTCTAAAAAATCAATGCACGCGAAAATTCAGATCTGATGATTTTTTTCGGACATTAAAAAGTTTGACTTATAATAAATATCGAAATGTGATCACGGTTAAGGACCAAAGAAACTCAAAAATGCCTAAAAAGTACCTAGAAAGTATCTGCAAATACCTAAAAGGAGCCTAAAAAGATAAAAAATTGTTATTTTTGGATTCTTTTGGCAAGGGTGCAATAATAGATAATTTTTACGAACGAATCGGTGCCGGTTTTGCTCTGCTATTCCTTTTTTGTGAGCTCGGGCTCAACGAAAAACAGTGAAGTATTCTAGGGAATCGAAAAAAATCGCGCATTGTTACATAAAATATAATTCACGAAAAGGGCGGCAAATATTTCTGAGGGCTACCGCGGCGAAATGGTCAAATCCACTCCTGTATAAGAGACATTCGTGTATCGCTGAAAAATTATCAGGTTGATATAATACGACCCATTTCTAGTATTCGGTTTTAAAGAGGTCCAAACAGACTAGTTTTTCCTCACTATCATCCGGGTTCATCGTTACAGAACTAACGTAGAATGTTTTTGTAGACCACCGCATCAACGGAATTAGAGTCTGTCTTGACATTTTTCTCCAATTCCCGTTGTAATTTCCTCGAAACCTTATAATCGATATTTGCCTGTGAACTTGGTTGTCTTTTTTTATACGAGCTAGTTTCCAGCTAGTTAATAAAACTGTACCAAAGTCTTAAGCAGGCTTTGTATGTAGCTATTAGCCAAGGTAGAGTGACCATTAATGTTTCTTGTATGATCCTAACGGTAATGATGGAAATGTTTCTTTACAACCAGGAATGTTCCAACTTCATATGCTATCCGCATGCAAGCTTTATTCTGATCTTCGTGGTTAATGAGCACAGAAAAGTAGTCCAGCTCAGTGTAGAAAACTAAACGGAATCTCTTCCATTCATTTCTTTCAGGCTAAAGTAAGGGGTTGCCTCTATATGTTGCAATCCTCCTTACGCAAATGTTATATACATGTAGTGTTACAGTGAATATGCCTACAGAACTGTCCATTTCGTGAGAAGGTTCTTAGTGTGCTCATTGATCTGTGTTCTAGGTTGAAACTCATTTCTTTTGGAGGTCCTAAACGTAGATGCATTGCCAACATTTGCTGAAGCAAGATAACTAGACTAGATGAACTAGATGAAAAAATGATACAGTTCTATCCTTGGGGTCCGAAGTAACCCATATATCATTATGCGTGCACGCGTCTGCACCTATTATTAGCGAGATCCTGTGTGTATTTGCGGCTGCTGTAGCTTCCTGATAGTGTTATTGAGGATAGCGAATCTTCATCATGTACCACGTAGCATAAGTCAACTTGAAGGACCTTCATCTTTATCTAGAACCTCGTCGGCTCCGATCGCCAACTCTTCCTTCTCAACCGATTCGCTGTACAAAATCTAGCTCAGAGATCGTGACAGCATTTGCTTCATCCTCTGATACAAACGTTCGTGAGCCAAACCGGTAGTTTTTCAAAAAAAAATTCCTTCGATGGGACCGTCTTATCTTCCTTTCTCGTGAAGGCTGAATCCTTGGTCATGGACATTTTTAGGTCACCGTAATCACGGATCTTTAATTTTCTAAGTGATTTCTCGTTGATGACGATGCGGGCCTAACGTTGGTGTTACGATTGCCCGTTGACCATGGCCACCTTCCACGCAAGTGTGTGACTATTGCTTGGTTTTTGGTCTTCATAATATTCTCAGGTAAAAAGGGCTAGACTAGACGGAGATCCAAGCTTAATTTAGTAATTCAGCATTATTTTTAGTTGGAATTGTTTTTGCGGGATGATTAAAATTGAAAAATTTTATTTATCTTGAAAATTTTATTTGACAAAGTGGTTTCGAAAGCATGCATTAATTCTCATCAGACACCAGCACACACTGCATACTTGACTGGCGTGACCACTTGCAGTTGGAAATCATTAATTTGTATTTATGCTAGTTGTGACAAAATTTAACATCTCCGACTTATATCCATGGAAATAATTTACTCATAAAGGTTATTGATTCGTGATCACGGTTCCCTTCTTGTCTATAAATCAGCAAAGACAACGTATATCGTCTCTAAAGCTTATCAAAGCAGAGAATAATTGAACGATTGAGTTTCCCGTATCAATTATTCTCTGCTTTGATAAGCTTTAGAGGCGATATACGTTTTCTATGCTGATTTATAGACAAGAAAGGAATCGTGATCACAAATCAATAACCTTTATGAGTAAATTATTATTTTTAGCTTTACGCTTGGCCGTAAGTAGCTCGGTTTGTGGGTTTTACCACTAGCATGCACAAGATCGCAGTGCGCTGAACTCGGCAGGTTATCAGTTGGATTTGCTTTTGATGCTACCCGGCATCGAAGCATCTCTATGATGGCCGAGGATTTGCTTTAAAATCTTTAAAGCCAACTAAAAGTACTTTATGCAGCAGGTTCCCGCTATGCAATGATATGGCGGTTCCCGCTATGCAATGATATTTAGTATTATCGATGACCGCTCTCACCATGTACTTTTTTGACATTTCATTAAACAATCGAGCTATTGCAGTTGAGACAATCTTGCATTTTTTCGGTTCCTGCTAATTTGGCTGTTCAATCAACTTTTACCTTCTCTGAGCAGCCAATATTGCAGGAGCCGGAGATGCGGGATGAATCTCTATATTTGATTCTGGCTTCGTAGCTAGTTCCTTGTCCTTATCGGACAGAGGTCTTGGAACGGAATGTTCTTAAATATCTCTAGAATCTGGGAGATGCTTCTCCGGATTTTATATGCCCTATCAGAGCAGATATAAGAATGGGTGCTTGTAGCGGAGGCGCCACCTGATGTACCTGCAATGGGTGCCCGAATCGGCTCATTTTCATTCTTCGTGGATTCCTCTCGGTATAATTGGGCTTCTTCTTTTTACTAGTCTTTAGCTGTACTGCTTTGGCACTGTGAAGGACCGAAATAGGGAACAAAATCTAGTCAGAGGTTCGTGGAGTAGACTTGACAACCGCTTCTCCAAAGTTCTTAGACAGAGTCACGAGCAAGGCCCCCTTTTTTGGAGCAAGCTTTTCAGCTACGTCTCCTCCGAATAGCAGTTAAGCAAGTCTTCCAGCCTCGTCTAGCCCTATCAACAGGCACTTGGTCGTCGAAACAGTCCCTTTTTTTCTCTTCAAAAACAGGGATTGAATTGGAGGATTAAGACTTCTGGTCGACTAATATTGGTGTTCCATGTATTTTCGACAACATCTATGCTGCTGGATTCAAACTCAGATCTATTATGTTGGCCAGAATGTGTAATCATCAACATGACCTTTCGCTTATTTCGTGGCCATACGAGGGTTGACTCAATTGACTTGTACGATCAAGTGCTCAGAGTCGGACCGAGAACTTATTATATTTTTAGGCAATTGTTTTTTATAATTTGTAATATATTTGTTTATTCCAACATTTGCTCTATAAAACTGCACGAGCTGCAAAATTAACAATCTAAGAAAAGAGAAACGATTTTGTTTCGGACAGGTAATGGTCAAAAACACAAACGTTTAATGAGTATCGAAATTTTCTTCACTATCAATTCAAATTTTTGGAGACACAGGCAAGTGGAAGGGCAAATCGCAGGGACTTATAACATCTGACACAAGTGGTTTTAATGAAAGGTCAACTAGCATGCTGAGATTTGAACCAGTGGAGGCTCGATTGGAAGAAAAACATGTTTATCAATACGACAAAAATTTAAATGAATAGAATACAATAGAATATATACAGTTGGGGACAAAACTCTCCATACACCCTCAAAATTTCATAAATTTATTAGAAAATGCAAATATTTATGAGAGTTTTATATGTAACTTTACTGCAAATGTATTTTTATTAACATAAATTTAAAAAAAAATTACATTAATTAAGTTATCATCGTAAAAACACCAGAAAAAACGAAATTCAGCAGGGACAAAAGTGTTCATACATTGATCAGATAGTGTACTCTGTTCTTCATTGCATTGCTTTACTGTTGTTTTTCTTCAAAGAACCGTTGTATTTCCTTTGAAATGCGTGAATGCGATCTAATGATTAGTTTGTTTTAGTAATCTGTGAGCAAAGGGAGTGAAAAATGAGCAAGCGTAAGGAAGTAAGTGTTGAAATAAAAAAATTAATTATTGCTGAGCACAGAAATGGAAAATCATACCGCGCAATTGGAGTTTTGTTTAATTTGTCCCATGCCACTGTCCAATACATTGTTCAAAAGTATAAAAACACAGGATCAGTGAAAAATAAGCCAAGAAATGGACGACCAAAGAAACTTTCCAGGCGGGATATCAGCATGATCTTAAAAGAGGTCGACAAAAACCCAAGGATCACTGGTCGGCAACTGGCGGAACATGTCGCTAATACTTCGAATAAGTGTGTTCACCCTAAAACCATCCAAAGAATCCTACGTTCCTATGGATATGCAAGTAGAGATCCTCGTAAAAAATCGCTAATATCTGAAAAGAATAGGCAGCTTCGACTTGAATTTGCAAAGCGATATTTAGGAAAGGATTTACAGTTCTGGAAAACTGTCTTATTTACTGATGTAAGCAAGTTCAACTTGTTCGGTAATGATGGCAAAGAAAGAATCTGGCGAAAAAATGGAACAGCATTGCAACTAAAGAATTTGATACCAACAGCAAAACACGGGAGTGGCAATGTGAGGATGTGGGGTGGAAATGCGGCTGGTGGGGTTGGCAGATTGGTCTGTATAGACGGTATTATGCACCAATACTGTTATAAAAGACTGTTAGAACAACACTTGCAACGTTCCGTAGACAATTAGGGTCTTGGCCGGCATTGGATATTCCAACAGGACAGCGATCCCAAACATACTGCACGTTTTGTAAAGAACTGGGTGCTTTATTATGCACCAATGCAGCTGCATTCCCTTCCTCAGTCGCCAGACTTAAACCCCATTGAACATACTTGGAAACTTATGAAAAGAAAAATCTCGAAAATTCACACCAGCAGCAAGGAGTCACTCAAAACTGCGCTTCAACAAGCCTGGGGAGAAATAACTCCGGAAGTTACTAAAAATTTGGCGGATTCAATGCCACTACGGGTGCAGGTTGTTATTGATGCCAACGGTGGTCCAAAAAAATTTGAAATTTAAAATTATATTAAATAATGTGGATTTTTCAGTTCAATTACATAATGTATGAACACTTTTGTCCCTACTGCCTTTCGTTTTTTTTTTGTGTTTTTACGGTTATAAATTGACTAATGTAACTTTTTTTTTTAATTTATGTTAGTAAAAATGCACTTGCAGTAAAGTTGCATATAAAATTCTCATAAATCTTTGCATTTTATACTAAATTTATGAAATTTTGAGGGTGTATGGAGAGTTTTGTCCCCAACGCGAGTTTTTCAAAATTGGTTTATATTTCGGAGCCGGGAGGTGTAGAGTAAGGTGTTAAGTAACGCAGATGTATTCGTTTAAGTGTGATATTTCTCGTTCGTGGATAAAAAAAAAGGTAGAGCACATTCGGGGCTTCTTCAAAGTAAGCCCGTACGACCCAAAAATTAATTTGTATGATATTCCTCGTTTTTGGGGAAAAAACCGACAGTGTGTATGCGGGGGCATGTCCTGAGTAAGTCTGTTCAACGAGGATGTTAATTTGAATCCAGTAAAACGAATCTGATAGAACGGTTCGAGATTCTCATTTTGGTGTGGCGCCCACAACCCGTCTTCGACGAGTTCTGAACGGGACCTAAAGGGGCCGAACTCAGCAGTACTCAGCCTCTCTAGACAAGGAGGGTAACACATTTGTAAAGAGCTCAGATTATTTCCGGTTCAGTTCACACATCATTCAAATCGGAAATCTAGTTCAATCGAATCAGTCAAATCAAATCATATCACATTTGTAAAATCAATTTGGATTAAATAATATTTTTCAATGAAACCTCCGAGCTATAAAAGGCGTTTTTTTATATTCACCCTAAAGAATATTCCCTAACATTCATGTGAGAATATGCACTAGTATTCATGCACTTGATGTTTTGAAGAATTTCAATGAAAAATCGCTTCACAATTCAAACAAATTTACTGATTAATAGTCCCAACATACTCTTCTGAAGCAAATATTTATTTTAATCCTATCATGGCTTATGCATTTACGCATGAATAAATTGTACTATTTAATTGTTTTACTATTAATTTGAATGCCAACTCAATAATACACTCCAATCTAATTTTACCGGAATTCATTTCCATTTTATTATTTGCAAAATAAATACAATGAATGTAGAAAATTAATGAATTTTAATTTTCCTTGTTACAGGTACGAATGATGTGGAATTCATGAGAAAAAGTTCTGGATTATAATTCTAGAAATGTTCAAAACGCAGTGTGGCATTCATCATGCTTTTCATAGCTTTGAATCGCAGGCTATAAAAAGAGCTGTAAAAATGGTATATTGAAACATTTTGGCTTGAAAGTGAATAATTAAATTTGAATGTGAATTAAACAAAAGGCGCAATGGGTATTACTTCATAAAGGTTGTGGATAGTTTTATGTTTGTTTTTAATTTATAAGATTTAATTAATTTAAGTAAATAATATTCATAGCTCTTTCTATTTCAATTTTAAATCATTTTATCAGTATCATAAATATTAAGCCGAAAGCCTGTTCTTGCTTACCACATTGAAAAAACAACCAACGTCAGGATCTCTGAACAAAATATTGTCATCCTTATGCAACATTGAAACATGTCGATCTTATATACATCTAAAAAGAAACAAAATAATCACATCTTTTACGATTAAGCACTTTTTAGGGTATACATATGATATATTTACTATACTATCCTTACCAAAAACTCTAGGATATAAGAAAAGAGTTTTCTCTAATATAAAACTATCATGTTTGCTTCTCCACTACGATGTGAAATCTTATGGAACTTTGAGAAAACTTTGATGTGCTTCGGGCGCAGAAAACAAGTAAACAAACATTATTTTGTACATAAACAAAATAAAATACAGTTGAATGTTTAGGGAATTTTTCGAAAAAAAACATTAATTATAATAAAAACCAGATAAACCAAATATTTAATATTAAGAATGAAATTATTAAGGAAAAAAATAGTAAAACAACTAACATAGTGCGGCATTGACGATATGATTTATTCTTAGATGAGGTAAAACATGTCATATTCAAAGGATTTATTGATATTTGATAAAATAATAAAGAAGAAAGGATGAATATCCAAAAAATAAAAAATTAAAATTAAAAAATTTAAACATAGTCGTGCACAGAACGTTGAAATAGAGGGAGCACACACCAGAATTCAACACATACTTTCCTGAAAGAATCACGAGAGAATTTTCGACACGAAAGATAATGAAAAAAGATCGTATTTCATAAAATATTTATTGACAACATAGTGTGACCAAAACCAACTCCAATTTTTCAGCACAACAATTGTCACAGTGGAGAAAATCAATTTTCATTCTTCTACAACTTTACGAGTTGAATAGATTTTTCGAAGATATTTTTCGACTCTTCCGCCAAAACCATCAAACGATTTATTGTGTATAATAATATTGAATTTTATATGCAATAAAAGTTTCATTCCAAGCTTCCGTTTTTTCTGGATGACATCAAAACGACATGGGATGATACGTAATCGCATAGTATTATTTCGTCCTTTTGTCGATTTTCAACTATATTCACATCGTTTATTATTACACTGTTATTAACTTTGTATAAAATGACGCAATATCAAACTAATGTTTATGTAAAAATAACTTTTAAACGATATATTCTTATGATGTGATTAAAATAAAATTAATGATAAAAATCATTTTTTTAAATGTTGAATTTGAACAAACAAAACTAAATAAAAATAAAAAAAAATGATAAAAATTCGTAACAGTTAATAAAAGTTGAGCTAATGATGATACTAATGATGAAAAAAAAATATTTTGAGAAAGAAATTGAAGAAAATGGTACTGAAACTATAATGAGATGTTGTTGTGTGATGCCCAGTATTACAAGATTTGCTGTTACTGTTGAGTCCAGGTGGCATTTTTAAAAAAAAAACGAAACCCATAATGATAATTAATAAAATGTGAATAAATAACCAAAGTCACCAGCAAATTATCATTAATAAGTCTGAGTAGCTGTGGAGATCAGGACATGGATTAGCTGGGTAATTCTGGTAAGGTTTGGTGAAATGTTTAAAGCTTTAATATACTAACTTAAATTATCTGAAATTAATTTTCAAATTCAAAATAAATATTAAAAAAAAAAAACAGAAAATAGTTCTTTCGAATAAAATCAAAATGATAATATTCACTTTGTAAAAAAACAGTCCATTAGTTTTTTTTTTTCATCAAAAGTCATTATACATATTCACTAAAATAATGAACTTACACAGTTTGATTACAATCCAGTGGCATAGTTGACACACATTGAATCTCAATCAGAATTTTTGAAAAACTAAATCCGATTGCAGAATTTTCCTAATCGCATTTGATACTATCGCTCCAATCAACAGGCTGATTTATGTAAATAAAATAGCAAACATGTGAAAACAATAAGAATGAAATTATGAAACCAAAACCAAAAAAAAACTAAAAACCAAAAGAAGAAACCGAAACCCAACAACAATATGTCAATCAATTTTTATCAATAATATTGAAACATAGTATTAACTAGATTATTACATGCTAGTTGTTAATATTCAAATAAAAAAATTGTGAATGAAAAAAAAAAACAATGTTGTTAGAATGGCAAAAAGGGACGTAAATTTTTAAGTCACAATACTATTACACGCCTATGATATTTATTGTATTTAACTAGTATTTAAGTCAAGTTGTTCTTGTCATTTTTGAGTGTTTCCAAATACATAATAGTTTTAAACGAAATTTAATATGAATGAAATAAAAACATTCAATGCGTTCAGACCGGAAGTGAATTGAAAAATCAGTGGCATGTTGAAATTTCGTTATTTGTTTAATAAGGCAAAAAATAATTGAAAAAATTTAAATTTTTTTCATCGAAAGATTTGAATAAATAATTCATCGAATTATGCTGTCGAGAATTTTCAAAATCTCATCGAATTAAATATATCTTGACTTGTTAAATTCAAGTGAAATTATAATTGATGAAAATTTCGGGAAAAAAAGTTATAAACCAGATAAAATTCTGATTTGCTTGCAATTCATTCAATATTGCAATCGTCTTAAAGAGAAAAAAATCAAGTTGTTCATTAAAATGCACTCTCAAATTTAATTAGAATCCGTTTGAAAAATGCAAAATTCGGATTTGAAGCTAATTTCAATTGTTTTTGGAGAGAAACTTTCAACATAATTTCATAAGTACATATATTTTTCTACTTAAGACTTGTAAATTAAAAGTAGTATTGCATGTCGTACCATTTTAAAACATTTACTAAAATTAAAATAAATCATAATAATTAAAATCATTCATCCAGGGAATGAGAATATCCCAAACTAAGGTATTCAGAGTAAAATGTAATTATTTCATTGTTTTTGTTTTTGTATTGTGTGACCTATGACATATATGAAAATAAGTGCAGATCGGTTATAGCTAGTGAGTAGATATGTAAGATATTGAAAATGATTGGAAAAAAAAATCAAAAAAGGAAAAAACAAGTTATTATGTATTGTATTGATACTATATTATTACCATTGTCTTCTATTATGAATAAGATGTAGTAGTTGTCTTCTCTTTACAGATATATATTCTTCTACTTCGATATGAAACTATCTTATACATACATGCATGTATATATTGGTTGAAAATGAATTTCTAAATTAGTGTTAGTGACTTATCGCTTACCTACGACTTACTCAATTTTCGCCTTTATTTGCAAAATTAGTAACTATCTCAAAAATATTAAAAAATTATTTTTTTTTTAAATTTTCACGTTTGATTTTCACTTTGAAAAAAGTAATTTTTGAACGAATTTTTAAATTAATCAATTTGTTCGTGTAGTTTTATTTAGAAAAAACTATTTCGTCAATAAACATTTTATAGACTGACTGTTTACATGTTAAGACTCTAACACACCGAACACTGTATTTCAAATTTAGGGACCATATCTAAAAAAAATTTCAACATAATACTATTGATAGCATTAATTTATTAATTCATTAGTATTAATTTTCAATTTTTTTAAAGCTGTACCAAGTTTGCAAATATTTTAAAATGAGTAAACTATTTAATAATGAGTTTCCTCAAAAACTCAAGTCAAAGAAATATCATTGCATTGCGTTTAAAGAATTTGAATCCGATTTAAGTCATGTTGAATCTGACAGTTTGACACAGATTCTACTTCACTCAAGCACCAGGAATAGTTATTTATTTCTTTTTATCCCTATCATTTAATAAATTAAGCAAAATATGATTTATTTATTCGGCAGTTCAGTTTGGAGGTCGAATATTATAGAAGTCGGCCGAGCATTGATATTCACTGTCTACCAGCCTTTAATACCAGAGCTTACAGCAGACCCTAAGCATAGCCTGCCTTATTCAATTTTCTACCGAAGATATTCCATCTCTTCTACTGGCATCGATTATTGCCCAGATGAGGCACTCTTTACTTAAGCGATCTCATTGTAGGGCCGAGCTAGAACTGAAACGCTCGTCACCAATTTCGGTTTCTAGGAAATTTCTAGGTTTTGATTCTTTTGATTAGCTAACCTATGTTATTTCTGAACATAATATAGAAGGTTTCGGGAAAGTGGGTGCTTTCCAGTAATATGAGTAGGCCATAGGAGGAATGTTCGTCCGTATCCGACAACGTTTCAAAGAGAATCCTTTATACTTCCTTACAAGCTAGTTCTAAACCGATAAGCCCGATAAGCAGAGTTTTTTAAGATAGGGGTTGAATGCCTGGAGCGAGAGCGGTAAAGGTGACATTAACTGACAATTCAGTTTGCTTATCTGCCGCAACTTGTACGCTACTCTAGCCACAAATCGACTTCTGAGCTTTATCTAGGCCAAGCTAGGATACCAGACTAGAAAAGATCGCTTGAAACAAAGGTAAATTATGAAGATAATAAAGCACACTCATTTGTCTTAGCTCCACTTCCTGTGGCGTTGTCTGTTTCCAACGGAATGATACCTAATTATTGGCGATGAGACAGGGAACGTACGCTGGAGCTTATCTGTACGAAGGTGATTATATTCATTTAGAGCCGTTCATAAGCAGATTTCACTCTGTTCCCGCCACTGTTTCAAACGCTTTTTTCTTATTTTCTAAAGCGCTAGTGTTATGCCTAGTCGCTACTAAAGCTTTAATGTGGCACTTAATTAATAGAGAGCTGGTATTATGCCCAGTCGCCGACTGTTAAGAGAACACAGGACAAACAAATACAGCCATGTGCACGGCGGGATTCGAACCCGCGGGCAGTAGATCGCTGCTTTGAACTGACGCGTTAGCGAGCTAAGCTACCGACCCCCCAAATATCTCTCCATTTCCCTGAAATGTATCTAATAGATGACTTGCCCAGGAAAAGTTTGTCATCATTTTAGGTTTCTTTGGCAATCAGTCTAGTTAGACAGGGTTTTCTCAAATGGAGAGAAAGAGAGAGTAACTCAGCAATTCAATGCTGCCCAAAAAGAAGTTTTGCAGCCTCTGAAATAGAAATTGGCAAAATATCTGAAGAACCGAAATGAGAACACCGTCATTGACTGGTACCATGACTACAACTTCTCTCATGATTTCCCAGAGTTTAGAGCTTCATTTCTCTTGTACTAACGTTACCGTACAACAAGTCAAAATATTCCTTTCGCACAGCGAAAAAAAATTTTCATCCGCAAATCAAAAATATTGCCTGCAATTTTCCGCAGCCTCGAGAGAAAATCAAACAAATAGCAATAACTCATTCTAATTTTAGAATTTAATACTTTCTATGTTTTTATCCTCAACCCACCATCGGCCCACTCCACAATGTCCTGATTTCTTTTTTCTCAAAAAAGACAAAAACAACACAACCATCATCATAATTATGAAAATATCTCAGCAATCAACCGGCTCAATCTTATTAAAATTTATAGACCTTACCCGAGACATTATGTGCCTCATCAAATGCCATTGAGTTCTTAGTCACGTATTTACCCAAATACATCTGAATTCCTTCAAATCGAACGTACCCGAAAAGCCTTGTGAACAAAAGACGTAGGAAGCTTTGTTGGTCGGGCGGTCGGTCGATTGGAAGCGAAAAAAACCAATAGAAAAGAAATATCCCGAAACGATTCGATCAATGTTTATCCTTCAACAATGGTCCCATTGTGTGGGGTAGGGCAGCCATTTTCAACCTCCCTTATCGCCGCCACACTTATCATCATAAATCATTTGCAACTTCTTCTACTGCTTGCTTCTTCAGCATATTCCGAAATTTCGAACCCTTATCAATGAGCTACAGGATTCAAATGGGACTATATTCCCTGTTCTATGAACTTTTATTCTCTGTCTCAAATTATGCAGGTAGAGATTTACGTTGTTTACTTCTCCAATGAGCTGCTTTTCTTTTGCTGTTTCTATTTCAGTCAGGGATTTCGTGTGCGTAGGTGGAGGAGGGTTGGTTCACTTCAGATTTTATCAATGTATTCAGTGAAAGTGAGAGACCATAGTGAAATGATGATAATGTGGTAGAAGAAATCGAAAAAATAAATATTCAAATAAATTTTAAATGCAAAGAAGGTCTCTTCATTAGCGTGTTTGATGAAGCTGGCAAGTGTTTTCCGTGGCATTAAGTGTCGAAGGTCGGGAGGAATTGAAAAATAATTTGGTAAAAATAAAAATCGAAGCCAGACTTGTTGTTTGGGTCTAATTGAGAATAAAATCGATTCAATAAATATTTTATTTTTCGACGGGTTTTGTGTGTTTTAGAAGGGTCTGGAAAGATTCAAAATATTTTTTAGAATTTCGTTTGTTTCCACTTTTTTCGCTTGTTGTAAAATGAATGTTTTAAATAACAAAAAAAAATTCCTTACTATTCACAATATTTTTCTTCGAATAAATTATTCAAAAGGCCAATTTTGACCATATGAAATTTAATGTAATTCCATCAAAATTCCTTATCGCCATTCGCCACAACATTCTATAATCAAATAATCCATCACGTAATCCCTTCGAACTGTTGCCACACCACCTAAATCCTAGAACACGGCATCTTGCAGTAAAGCTCATAGTCATGTTGACTCGAATGAACGGCAACGTAGTCAATGTCTAATATTATGACCATCACTGGGCGCTATCAAACTGACCTCGTTCGAAATCCATTCACGACGCGGCGAACAAACCCCAGGCTGGCTTTAATTCGGCACTTAAACTATCTAAACATGAAGATTTTCTAGGCCTAAAAACGCTCAATTAAACCCGGGTCGTTCGGAGGATTTTATAATCAAAGAGTAATCGCCGAGGGAATGGAGACCTTCGATATGAGCTTCGAAAGTCAGTCAGCTCTATAAAGTAAAGAAAGATAAAGTCATTTTCGGGGCCGAAATTTACTCGCACGTACTTAAATAATTATTATCAGTTGAATAGATAAAAGATTCATCAGTCGTTAAGTGAATCTGTCAAATCCACACGACAACACGATGCAATGTGTCGCCTGGGTTTAATGAAGTGAAAGTCTTGTGAAAATTTAATTACATCAAAACGAAATACAATACTTGGTCAAATTCAAAGACTGCTATTTCACCAGTTTTCACCGAAAATTGCATTATTGTTTGAAGGTGATTCCCGGCTGAAGGTCATGTCATTCGATGCTGCAAGCCTGCATACTGCAGCTGCTGTTCGTTCGTTTTTTTTTTTGTGTGCGATTGAATTACCTTTAGCTGACTGAGAAAATTGCCATGATTACGCAATGGAATTTCTGTCTGTAATTTATTTTATTACGCAATCGAGCAATTTACCTGTAAATTGATTACGTTTTGATATGAATCGGCAGCAAATCGATAATTACATGATATTTAAAAGACGAGAAAGAAGAAAATCAATTTTTATTAACTTGAAAAGTAATCGGAAAAATTATCTGGTTGTTTGGTTGAATTGTGGAAATGACACTGATGTTTTATGAATGTGATTTATGATATCGTTTTGATTCACGTCGTAATTTCGAATGAAACCAGTTATGAGCTGAAGTTATTTTGAGATTTGAACTGTATATTCATTTGTCAACACGCATACGATCGAAATTCGAAACAACCCAAATTGGAAATTAGGAAACATGAGTTTTTCCTACACATTGAACTTTCGAAAGACCTTCCTTATTTAACATGACAGTAGACAAGAAATCGATTATCTTTGAGGTATGATTGATTGGAATATAAATTACACATTAATTTGAGGGTGAAATCAATATTTTGTGTTTGTGAATAATTTCGAATATTTTATTGTGTTGATTTGGCCCATTTATTTACACTGTGAAGACTTAGAAAAGCATTGTGAATTATTAGAAAAACATTGACGAAAAGGATTGAGGTGGTAGAATGAAAATCTTTTCATTTCGACTCTTACTCTATTGTTAATTGATTTCAAAAGCCATACAGTCTTTTGAAGTCTTTTTATATAAAGACGATAAATGTAGAAGGGGCATCGGCCCGCATTGGAGTGGCTGCTTTAACTTTCTAGTTTGTGTAGCGCAGCCAATGTCAAAAGTTTTCCCCAATTTTTCAGGCTAGATTCTCATGGCTAGATTCTTCCATCTAGATCTTCATAGTATTTGCCTGAAGTTGCCTGACCTAAACCAGCTGTAACATCAAATATCGAGACATCTCGTTAAGATACGTATGGCATTTGAGGACTAGCTTGGAAGAAGTGTAAATCCCAGCATGAGACTATATAATCGCTTAGTTGTCAGCGATTACATAAAAGCTAATTAGTCGTTTCGAAAATTGGCAACACTTATGCTTAAAAGACTCTGCAGTGGTCCGGTAAGCGAGAGGCAAGCTTCAGGTTTAAGGGCACTGAAAAAATACCGCATCTTACTCCGTCGCTTAGTTTGAACTCATCGATAAATATATCATCATAGCACCTGCTCCTAGGGATATACACCCCGCCCATTGCTGTCTGCTTGTGATCCGAGTTTTAAAGATGGTTTGGCAATAGTGTACTTATTGTTCGGTGAAGCTTATCTGTCCAGAGTCAATATTTTAGCATAACCCAGGTCTTGAGCACTGGCTTCTTGCGTGTAAGCTTGAGTAGCCTAGTGGGTAGAGCACTGGCTTCTTGCGTGTGGGTTCCCTGGTTCGAATCCAGGTTCGGACGAGGGTCCGCGCACCAAGCTTTGAGTTCACCTAGCTCTGATTTAGGTACCTGATTTAAATCAGGGGTAAAGTGAGTCGTGGAACTAATCACTCCACACTCGTATCCACAATGATTAAAAAAATTGTAATGAAGCTCTCTACCAGCTTCAACCCCTAGACCCGTACGAGGGTTGTCGTGGGATTACTTTTTAGGTCTTTCCTAGTCTAGGGGTCACTACAATGCGGTATTATCACTGCACAGTTAGCTTCTTATGCAACAAGCAATTCGGTAGGAAATCAGTGAAGCAGTACTACGAGTGCTTCTGTTGGGGTGCTACAGAGCATCCTCATTATTAATATATATATTCTTTTGGATAGTGTCGTGGTCAATTTCCCTGATATGGCAATAGCGATATCATCTACATGCGCTATAACTTTACATCCAATTTAATAAAGCTTACTTTAGAACTCATCAGCCGTTCGGTTCCAAAGCAAGGGAGGCAAAATTATGCTCTGGGGAGTGCCCGTATTTGCTGCTCGCGTGATGGTTGAGCTACCCAGAGACGAGAGTAATACATGATTTTTGAGTAATCTCCTATCTCCTATCATTGTTTAACTATGTTGTTTGGCCAATCTTTGACCCTTTCGGCGACACAAAGCCTCTTCCTGCATTCACTCCGAAGAGCTACAATCTTTCACCAAATGTTCCTTGGCAAAACTCAGGTGCATCAGACAGTCGTTTTTTCACAACTTTTTTCTTCGATGTGACCCTCTTATCTGTCTCCCCGCTTCATAGCAGCTGATTTCTTTGGTGGGACAGTGGAGCAAGCTCTCCAGATGCTTCTTTTCCATTTCAAGGATATTTCGTCATGAAAATTTAACGAGTCAAATCGATAAGTTTTGTTGTTTAATGTACTTTCGGAAACATCAATACTATTGGTTTCAAACTCAGATCCGTTATCTTCTCCTGAATGTGTAATCAGCAAAACGATCTCATGGTTATATATGCATCAAGATATTATGCTTACAAGTGCTTAGAGTTGAAGTGGGGCTAATCAGAAGCTCATTTTAATTGAACCCTCATGGTCGGGAGACTAAGAGCATTTTATGTGAGCATAGATGATAATGTTAGCCGTTCACGAGCACATTTCAATCTGACGCCACCATTTCAAAAAACGAATCGATTCAAAATGCCAAAATAACCAGCTCAATCTTAAGATCGTTATCAAGATCAGAGAATAGTTCGTGGACGAAAGCTGTATTCTTCCGAGATTAAATCATTTTGAGAGATTAGGTCGTTTTGTCTCTTCCTTTTCTTTTCCTTTCCACTCTCCTTTCCTCTTTGGTGTTTCTTATTTCACCTTGTTTTTCTCTTTTTCTCTAGCTTATTGTCTTTTATCACTTCATATCTACAGGTCGATCAGCTTGATGATCTTCAAAACCAAGGATATGAGGGTAATTGGCCTGTATAATTTTGAGAGGCCAGCCGATTTGCTGGCAGCTTTGGGGATGAAGACCAATCGCGCCAGTCTTCATGATTCCGGTATGTAGCTTAAATGTAAGCTCGCTCTAAAAATATGTACCCGGATAGACTTCGATTTCCCTGTCGCTTTTTGCAGCAGATCAGGGGTGCCGCCATTTAGTCCTGGCTTGATATCCGACCTTTAGTCGGAATGGTTTGTTTTATCAGTGATGAATGAAATATACGCTCAGAACGTTTGCATTTTCCCCCCGCTTTACCATGATGACTAATTTTATATCCAGGAAAGTGCGGCTTTTTTTTAATTTTCCTTTTAGGTCTTTGCTGTATTCTGGGAGTTTTTTTTATAAATCTTCTAGCCCTTTGAAACTCTTTTCTTGTGCCTCTGCTGAGTTTTTTTTCCCGTTTTTTAGTTTTCAGGACAGTTTTCATGGTAGAATTAATTTTATGAATTTTTGAAGGATTAATTTTGTGACCTTGCCCACCGTGCCCTCCGGTTCCGTCTCGTAGTGTAATAAATGAAATCAGGTACAACACTTTTAGACCACTGTGAGTTCGAAATCCGTGCACGTTGTATGCCTATACTTGACCCCTGTTACAATATATTTTCTTTATTGGAAGGTTATATGCTAATGCTTAGATAACTAAGCCATTTTTAAGTCATGCCACTTCTTCATTAATTGTTTTGCATTGTTGGACACTTACGTGAAGCTAACTGCCTGGAATTAAATTGCTGGCAAGGAGGAATTCTAAGGTTGACTCACGCCTAGCGTTGACGTCATTGCTGTCCTTTCTGAGTGGTGCGGTCTATCTGTTCCTACATGCTAAAGTGGTCTAACAGCCTCTTGGTGTTATTACTTGGGACCTCATTCTCATCCTTTAGGAAGTAGGCTGATGCAAATATCAATTCTACTATACTTCGTTCAATAGAGACCTGCGCTTGAACTACCACAGCGTCCTAGAAAAAAGCTAACATTTTACAATCGCCGCCCTCGAGTTTTCTACCCCAGCGACCTAAATTAACCTACCATTTTTTGTATGTACACCTCATATTCTGCCTTTTTCCCCGAAAGCTCTTGTATTCATAGTGTTCAGGTACCCGAGGCAAACCTGCTGCTTAATTCCACCGTTGCAGCTTTGGCTGGGAATCAGTGAGACTCAAATGCTATCTCCATGTTGGTTCCAGTAAATTCCATACTGCTCACTGGAGTGATTGATTGGAGTGATTCTGACACATTTCTTCCTGCCTATTCAACAGTGAACTTATTTTGCCCAAATTTTAACTACCGTTTCTAGAAGCTGAAACCTGGTGTTGGCTCGACAGTTGGGGATGACCTACACAAAACCCTCTGGCTGCAATGGCTTCCTGAGTAAACTCGGGTTATTTTGGCCTGTTCTCCGAAAGCCAACCTGAACAAGTTAGCGGAAACGGCTGACAAAATAGGTTTTTGTACAACAGGAAGTCAGAGGTGGCGGAGCCAACGAAGCAGGTCATCGCCCTCGCTAAATTATTTCATGAGCAGTTTCGAACTCGATCACGCTGCAGGTCTCAGGAAAAATCTCGCTCGCCATCGCGTAGCCGTAAATACACCAACCAACACCAAATATGCTACTTTCATAGAAAATTTGGCAACAATGCGCATAATGCATCTCTCCGTGTGCTTTCTAGGCTTCAGACGGTGGAACAACGCGACTTATCTTCCAGCCGTCGTCTTATTATTCACGACAACCTGTCAAAACAACTCCACCTTGTTGACACTGGCGCAGACATTTCGGTGCTTCTGCACGTACAACCGGAAGATTTCCACATTCTGGTATTCGACTTATCGCGGTATATCAGTCGACCATAAACACCTATGGACGAAAGGTGATAAAGCTGGAACTAGGACTCCTTCGTGAGTTCTCATGGGACTTTATCATTGCGGATGTTTCTAGACTCATCTTAGGAAGATTTCCTCTGCCACTATGTGCTTCTTTTGCCACTATTGGTAAACGCCATCTTTATGGATCCTCTAGCTTCGCTTTCTACAAAAGGCACGTACAATTTTTACAAACTTCCGAAACTTAGTGTTTTGATTGATCAATCAACTGATTCGCGGATACATGTCCTTCTCCAACAGTACAAAGCCATCACAATCAGCACAGGGTTCTCGCAACCCTGGAAACACAAGGTTACATATTACATCTTGACCACAGGCCATCCAATAGTGTCGACACCTCGTCGACTATCATCTGACAAGCTCGCTGCAGCCAAGAAAGAATTCAATTTCCTGGGACAGCAGGGTATTTGCTCCCCTTCAGAACACAGCTCGTCTTTTCCACTTCACATGATTCTAAATGCTAGTGGGGAATGACATTCTTGCGGTGACTATAGACGCCTTAGCGCCCTAACCGTTCTGGATAGACTTCTGTTATGAACTACAGGACAAAACTATCTTCTCCACCATATACCTAACCAAGGCTCAAATTCAGCGCTCGACTTCGAATGCAATCGTACCAGGGCAAGTTTCCTTGGAAGATGGCATCGTACTCTAAAATCGGCTTAAATGGCTCACAATGATGCGTCCTGGACCAGAACACTGCCTTTAATTCTTCTTCGAGTACGATCTCTAATACGAGACACAGCCTCATCGCCACAGCTCCTATACGAAGAGAGCCCACGTCTTAGTAGTGGTTTTCTTCATAAAAATCCTAGGAGGATTAGCCAAACCGACTTTGCCTCTGAGCTTTCAGCAACTATGAAAAAACTCCGGCTGGCTGACGCAAAACACCACACTACACTATTCATCTTCAGGCAACTCGATTCTTGCTCTCACGTCTTCTTTAGAACCGATTCTGTTCGTCCACCATTCCTTCCACCGTACGCCGGTCCATTCAAAGTCTTAGCCAGACATACAAATTACTTTATTCTCGAAATCAGGAACAAATCCGTTAATGTTTCCATGAACAGGCTCAAGCCCTGTTACATGTCATCCTCTACGGATCCTGTCTACAAACCTCTCGAGAAGCAGCAACATACAAATAAAACAATAAGAACATCAAAGCTGCGTTTGACTCCGAGCAAAGGTCCAGCGAAAAGAGTCTCTTTCACACTGTATGTCTCTCTGGCTGGTAGAGCCACAAAGGCGCCACTCACCTACGTCTCGCGATAACGCGTAAAACGCTGGCAGGGGAGTATCGTGGATAAACTTACAAAAATACACATCTCTGCACAAATATTTTATACTTCAACACTAACCATTATTTCAAAATACACGTAGGCCAAGTAAAAAATGATTGAAGTTTTGCAAAAAAAAAATATTGTTGCTGCTCGTCAAGGGTTATAGAGAGGAATATAAATAACGAAATTTTATTGGAAGATAAACACATAGCCTACATAGCCTTTCTCTATCTCCGCTGGCAGTTTTTCCCGAACGGAATTCTATTTCCCATCAATTTTGAAGATCATTAGAAGTCCTTTAAGAATATCATTCAGTATGATCGCTATTTGTGCAACCTGTAAGGTGCCGCTATATATTATTTATCGCTGAATTTTACTGTAGTGAGCATGTTTTTGATATTTTGGTGTCTTTTTCACGCTCTTTAACTTCTTCGATGGCCTGCCCTCTGAAGCACTATTCTCTGGTTTGGTGCTTGTTTTATTCTTTAGGATTAAATCCGTTGCATTAAGAGTTCTGGTGCCTTTGATAAATTGCTTTTTTGCTAGCCTCGTTCTTAGCCATGCCGTTAATCATTAAGACCTATTAACTTTATTTTCATTTGGAGGGCCCTTCTATAGCTCCTCTAAAGTCATGTCGAGAGCGTCCGTGCTTTGAAAAAGCTCCTCTGCAATTTGGTTTGCTGTTCTGCCTTCAGAAGCAGATGTAGACGCTTTGGGACCGTCTGCCACCTATCTTTTGCAATTTAATTCTCAGCTGTTAAAGCAAGGGCTAGAAATCTTGATGTTTGATTTTTCTTTCCTTGGTTTTTCGTAAGTATGTTTTGGTTTCCTTTGGCTACTGGTTCTCTCCGTTCAGTTTTTTTTAGACCCGCATTTGGATTTGGGTCTTGGTTGGCCTCTAACTCTATCAGGAGACTTCTTGGGGAGCACTTAATCTCCAATGTTTGAAAGTCTTGACGCTTTTAAGTTTGGGGTCCGTGAAACAGCGCCTGTCTTTATTTGAACAATTATCAAAAGTTAATTCAATATCTAAGTTCAATATTTATTCTTGCATAAGGAGGTATACAGCAAAAAAGGAACAAAATCATAAAAATTCAAAAATTCTGTGCCAATCTCGAAATGATTTAGGAAAAACGGATTCAAAGTTTAATCTGCAACTTGTTTCAGCTACCAATTCCTGCTATCATTTTTTTGTCATTAAATTTACGTTTGCATTAACTCAACCTTAAATAATTTTTTCTGTAGAAACTCTGTCTCAAACCAAATTTAAAATAATCCACCGAAAAATCAGCTAAATAACCAAATGAAAATTCTATTTGTAATCACCAGTGCTGTTAACTTGAAACTATAATTCTACAAAAATTCGGCTTTAAAAAAATTATCATTACATGCAAAGACAGAATTTACGAAATTGAAATTAGGACACTAATGCTTCAGTATAAAATAAAATAAACAACATAGATTTGCTTGTTATCGTTCATTTTCATAATGTTAAGTAGTAAGACAAAAAAAACTTTTAAAACTGAAATTTTTCCTAAATACGATACAATAAAGGAAATTGCATAGAATACAGTTGAAAAAAATCGAATTTCGATTGAACGAAATCAGTAAAATCAAATATGCAACTGCGTGGATATAAGAGCGAAAAAAAACGAATTTGTTGAAGATGAAAAGCTAGGGAGGGAAAATTAAAATAAGACAAGATACAAGATTGAAATAAACTAAAAAAAGAAGATAACTTACATAGCTTTTTTATACCGTGTTGTTAAATAGTGTGTTGATGAGGGCCTGAAAAAAAATCTCCAAAAGTTAAAAACAAATTAAGTAAATAGATTTTAAGAGCAAAAGTCCACATTGTGAATTTTGAAATTCAGTAAAAATAGTTATTTTCAATAATAAATTGCACTGATTATTTATTTTTAATTTTAATCTCTGAAGGAAAAGCTTCCGTTTGGTATTCAGAATTGAATATTTTAATATATGTGAAAATTATGCGAGTTTTAGATGAAAATGAGTATGATGTTTCTTCCAGTTGAGCAGCTATTAGACATGAAGACGTAAAAACAAAAAATAAAATAAGAAATATTTTTGATATATTTTATAATTTGATAAAGTTGAAAACACTGTTACTTACTATGCTTAGATTTCCGAATCATTTATTTCGAAACAATTTGTAGCAATCTTTAATCTTTATTCTTCCATCTATTATCTTCATTTCCGTTTTATTCTGCCGCACATTTGAGCCAAAAATTAGAAATTTCCAAATAAATTTACTGAAAAACTTAAAATAAGAAAGCATGAAAAAAATATTTATTGCATTTCGAAATGAATACTAACAGGAACAATTAATAGGGAATATATTTAGTATCTATACTGATAACATTTTAATGATATTTTACTATGAAATCGAAGAAGAAGAAGAAGAAAAAAAAAACAACAGCAACAATTTACTGAATTAAGTAGAATGAAACAGTTTCAAAAGGCATTATGCAAATGTATTCATTTGATAGATATCCTGTAATAATGATTATGATAATAATAAATAAAGTGAAATTTCATTAAATAATTATCCGCAAATGAAATGAAAATGATCCTGTTATTGTAAATTTTTCTACACGTGTTATTGTAATATGTGATTTCAATGATAAATGATAGAAATTTCAACGGTAATTTTTAAGTAGGATTTTAGATTTTTTGTCTATATACACACACGCAAATATAAATCAGTGCATCTCATCTGAATATGAATTTTATTCGCCTGAATTTTGAATCACATCTGGTGATTGAAAGCTAGGGTCCATCGTCAATAATATATGATTCGATAAGTGTCTTCTGTGGATAGTTATTGCTCCTAAATACCTTTAATTTGTCTACTTTTCTGAAGGAAATTTTCTATCTTTACAAGAGATAATTAAAAAATCATGTTCTGCCTGCTCGCGTAAGACCCTAGCAACTTCAGGACTCGATAAGACCTATGTGAAATCGAACCCCAGTCACCGAATATTCAACTACTTAGTGATATTCGCTTTGAGTATAGGATACAGCTGTAAGTTAAAATTATGAAAAAAAATGAATCATGGTCAATTAAAGAATTTTAACATATACTCTATGAAATTAATTATAACTTATATAGGAATCCGTGCAAAGTCCATAACATAAAAGTAGTTTTTTAAATGAAATCTTTCCCATATGCAAACAAAAACTCAGAAAAGATACAAGATATTTTTACACAAACACTTTTACACCAAGAAATCCATACGACATACTTAACAAAAATCAAATACAGAGTCGATAAATTTTACAGTGTAATGAAAATTTTCCAGAGAAAGATAGATTGCCAAGAGACTTAGAAAATGTTGCTCCGTGAAAAAATTGTTAATGTAGTAGGGATTGAATGTATGTTTAGTATTTGCAACGTGTTTGCGAGCAACATACAGCCTGTGACTTGTGCTTGTGAAAGAAACAAGCTTGCTTTCGATGGTAGACAGCCAATAAATCACTAAATAAAAATATCATTATGCACAACAAAACAAAACAAAAAAAAACTTAATATATACCGTATTATGAACTGGAATAACAGTAACGCCCATGCTTATGTCTTTAAACACCTAAATATTGTAGCATTTAACGACCAGTTTAAGGTTAGTAACTAGCGGTAATTGTTTCGAGTTGAAAATCTCATGTGAGATGCTTTTAGCTGGACACTAAACTAAAAATTAAACCCAATAGATATAGATTATATGAACTTTAAAGAAAAATGATAATAAGTTTTACGGAACAAGAAACAGTGGCGTCAGTGTTTAAATTCATAAAACGCTGCGATCTAACCACTTAATCTTGTATCTATCAATAAAATGAAAGCATTAAATGAAAACCAAAACAAAATCTTATCTTTATCCATAAAAACTAACTGAAACATTAAAAAGATGAAATTTAAATGGAAAATATTAAATAAATAATTAACGTAAACGAGAGATGATGATTGATTAACCCAAATGAAAACATGAAGTTTTGACGTTTTTCTCTGAGAGTTTCTATTTTGAATACTTTTCTAAAAGGAACATACATGTATTGATAGAAAAAAATTGCAAAAAAAAAATTATTAAATTAAATATTAGTTATACACGCACGTAGATTTTCGAAGCAAGAAAGAAAAAAATATAAAACCGAATTCACAAAAAAATATTCCAACACAATACATACTGCTAAACTTTTACTATACTACTTTAACTACTGAATCAGCTGAGAGAGAAAAAAGAAACAAAGAATATAGTAACGTTTATGAAAAACGAATGAAATTTGAAAAGAAATCAAATTGAAAATCATATTGCGTCATAGCAACTTTAAATAGTATTACAATACATATTTGAATAAAAAAAAAACCACGCAAAAGTATACTCTTGTTCAATGTAATTCAATGTTATTCAGAAATGGAAGAAAAAAAAAACGCTGGAAATCCAATCGAAATATCTATCTTGTCAAAAGTTAATTCAGAATGCAATGAAATGCAACAGTAGAGCTACCAGATCCGATCAATACCTTAATGAAAATGAAATGAGAAAATAAAACAAGTTGGAGTAAATACAGACTATATTTGATATGAATTAATATGGGGTGAGATGATGAAAAGAGAAAAAACCGTTTAAAACAGAAGAAGAAATATCTTTAAAAGGAGTATATATACACATATATTGATGCGCTTTAAATGTATGTTTGAATAATAAAATATTATTATCATGATGATGGAATTTGAAAATAAGCTGATTTCTTTAATAAGTCGTTTCGAGTATTGTTGATTATAAGAGTTTTGTGCAATTCAATGCTAATGGTTTTATGCGCTTGCAATCGACTTTTGTGTTAATTCAGCATAAATTAATGCTTAAATGCTATTTTGATTACAGTAATATTTATGCATATGTATTTATGAATCTTATGATGTTTGAAGTCATTTTATAATGCATAAAATAATGTTTGAAGTTTGGTTTTTGAACATGCTGTGTTCATGTTGTATTTATTTTACTTTTAGATCTGAGTGAAAAATAAAGTGTTATATTGTATTTCGAGTCAAATTGATCTTTGTTCTAAATTTATTTTCATTCTCTTTATGCTCAATGAACTGAATAGTATAAATTTTTATCGGGAGGGTTGCTACCACCAAATAATTTCACTTCAATCGTGCAGATGGAAAAAGACGATTAATGTTTTTTTCCAGCGATATAGTTCTTCCAGTACTATATGAATCCTTTAAAAAACATAAACTAAATAAAAAACTTCTACTGCAAAGACAATCTCATTCAATATGTCGCAGAAAAAAATGTACATTTAGTCATAGAACTTTCCTCTTAGTCATAGGCGCGCCGTAGGGGGGGCCAGGGGGGGCCGGGACCCCCCCAGACCCTAGGTTGGCCCCTCCCAGAAAAATAAATATTTCTAACAGCAGACACTTAAGTTTTCGCCTCTTAGGTTTTTGTGGTTACAGCAAGAGCTGTGTAGTGCAACAGTGAAAGCCTATACCAGCTTACACTACTTATAACATAGAGACTGTGTTACTTGCGGTATTAATTACGATGTTATGGGACTTATTTCGAGAAATGGACGGTAATATATAATTTCGACAAGTTAAGAAAAAGACGAAAAACTCCTCGCCAATCATCCTTTTTTTTATTAAGATTATCTGTTCATTCTAACTAGGCAATATACAGGTATTTAGGTAAGAACACTTTTATAAACTAGCGTTTTATGCAATTATGTTTTTTTCATGTAACATAGTCTAAGTATTAAAATGGTAGGCGATAAGGTAATTAACGTAGAATACAATTTTCGAAGTCATTTGGGGAATAAAAATGGCATCCCTGCCACTTTTATGCTATCTATGACCTACTTGGTTTACACTCAAGTTAAACGAGTGTGAATTTTATTATAATTTAATAATTGCATCGGAAGTTAAAAGGCTTAATTAACGTAACTTAAATTTCACCAAACGTTTTTTCATAGTGACACAGCCGCCACATAGTTCTTATCATATTCATTAAACTTTTGTCAGACCTGTATCTACACAAGACCACTATATCCTATGAATTTCATCCAGTCGCGAGATACCGTAAACGCAAGTTCCAGGTGCTAAAAATATAAATAATTCGGTGCAATTTTTGTGCGATTAGGAATTTTACAAGTTTAGATTTGACTTTATAAATATAGTATCAAATTCATCAATCATTTGCATTTTATTCTAGCAGCCGTATGAAAGATTTGTGTTTACGTACTTATGGTAACTGCAAGGTTGCTCAGACATTATTTAAAAACGACAGAAACTTAGTTTTTATGCCCATTGATGGATCTTGTCAATTTTGTGATGATCTGATGACTCGGTGTGAAGTTTTTCCATAGAGTTTCCATTGTCTCCAAAAATACACCAAAATTGCAGCTCGACCAAACTTCGCGATCCGGATGGTAAAGTTCATGCACAATGAGAAAACTCGAATACTACTTGGAAGACAGTAAATGATATGGTGCTTGAACAGTCTTGGAATATTGTCAAGATGAACCGAAATTATTTGGAGAAGGTTATTGACCTTACGACGTGTCTCAGTCGCCAATGACGTGCTTTCAGAGGACATGATGAAAGTGGTGCCAGTGATAACTGTGATTTTTTTTGGAACTTTGTGCATTATTAATAAATAATTTTAAAAACAAGATTGCGATCTTGATCTAATTAATCTAAGTATTACATACATAGAGGCAAAATACAAAATGAATTGATGAAAATAATTGCTGAAATCGTTTGCAAGGATAATACAGCTGAAATAAAAGATTGCGGATTGATATCCATTATGACAGACGCAACAAGGGTCCACAGAAGGAACAACTTTCCGTAGTTGTCAGATTTGCTAAAGAGCTAGCAGTCGAAGATAAGTTCTCAAGCTTTGTAGACCGTTCAGGAGCTACAAATATCTCGTATTTAGCAGATATAGTTTTGAGCCTGTTAGACAGCTACGGACTTCCCAAATTGCCTGTTGTTGGACAGTCTTATGATGGTGCTAGTGTCATGTCAGGACAAAAAAGTGGTGTACAAATCTAAATTAAGATGAAACACCCTGCAGCCACATTTGTACACTGTCTAGCTCATAAAATTATCCTGGTTGTGATGGACACATTTTTCACAATCGAAACGTGTACATCCTTTTCAATGCCACCAAATCACTTTACCTACACTTTTCGATGCCATCACAACACGAATTGTTGAAGCAGCTTGAAGAGGCAGTTGGTCTAAACACAAGGCGTGGAATGAGAAGTTTAAGTTCACTTGTTAGTCAATGAGAATTCGCAATTGCAAATATGTGATCGAACGCTATGGGACTATGAAAGAGGCTTTAGAAAAAGAAATGAGTGAGGGAAAATAAAACGACACAGTTTATTCATTGGGAATCTTTCATTCAATCAGTAATCCTAAATTTGAAGTAAATCTTTTCATCTTTCACCATGTTCTTTTTTTTTTTATAACGAACATGTTAAGCATATATTTCCAAACTAAAAAACCAACTCTTCGAGATGGGATAAATCTTGTGAATGGAACACTACTAGTTGAGCGAGAAAACTTGTATGTAGTTTGGGGAAAAATTAAATCATTCGCAGAAAAGAACTGTCTGAATCTCACATTTACCAGAGGATCGCGAAAACGGAGAACAGCAAAAAGCACTAGTTTCAAAGGTTGTGCTGTTTCATTTAGCCTCGGACACGCAGTTAGGGCTACAAAGATATTCCTGCAAACCAATTCCTGCAACCAAAAGTTACAGCACTTTTCATCTTGCCAAACTGTTTTCGGTTTTTCTAGGTAACAAGTGTTTGAAGCAAGAGATCAATTTCTTCCTTCTAAGCTTAATATATTCCAATTTTTTCAAAGATATTTTGAAACAAAGCTATCCTCTTCTTCAAGTATAAGTTGCAATATATTTAGCTTGTAAACGAAAAAATATTCTTACATTTCTATTTCCATTCTTTTCCCGTATAATTCATACAAGCTTTCTTTCTTAGCGGTCATTGATAATTTATGTGTAGTTCATACCTACCATTCACATTATATGCATGTGGTAGTAGCTCATGCGTATTCACAGACAAGAAGTAATACATTATGCATTAGCAAATAACAAAGAATAAATCAACAAATATATAATTATAAAAAATTATATAAGTTGTATGAGCAGTACTTGTACAAACAAAAACAAAATCATCGCATGTCTTGAACCTTTCAGTCCCTGGTCCCTGGCCCCTGCCAGATTTAAGGCCACGGCCCGCCTATGCTCTTAGTCCGTCAATTTTGCTATCCAGCCGTCGAACTTGATTTAGTTTTTGCTGAGAAGTCTGGGTTTCTGGGTGTAATGACAGTTGTTATGCCAATAGCATAACCTACCAATGAGCTTATATTCCGGCATGTCTAGGTGCAATAGATCGGCATATGCAACAGCAGTAATATTTCCCCTGGTTCATCTTGAATATCATAAAACGATTTTTTCCAGATAATCTCAGGCCTTGGTTAACAAGTAGTCCTCTGCCTGTAAATAACTCTCAAAATCCACTGACATGTCTATTTATCTCGCCGAATTAAAAGCGTTGCGATCACTAGAAACACGATAGGGCTGCTTTGATGACATGCGACCTTATGGTGAAAAGTCCGCTGACGCATCGCTCTGCTACCACTAGTCGTAAATTCAGTAGCCTTTCAAGGAATTATTACGCCGTATCAAGCATCAAGAGAGGTCTGTGCAAGTATTAGGTCTGTTCCCGTACTACGATTAATTGCGATTAATCGCGATTACTTGCAATGAAGCTGTTCCCGTACTCCGTTTTACTGAAAACTGAAAATTTCCCCTCTTTCAGTAAATTTGAGTAGGGTCTGAGCTACTAAAAAATACTGAAGTGTCAAACGGAGTAAATATTTTCAAATGTGCGCGGCAAGCAACATATTTTTTGCGCAATGTTGCTATGAATGTCGAATATTTTTGTGGCGATAATTTATTACCGCTTAGGATGACTTTATAATCACTATTGTTCTCCCAAAAACCGAAAACTGACACTTTCGGTTGTCAATGTTCAGGAAATACAATGAGAGCGTTCCCGTACTTTTCATGAAATTCCCCACCACATGATTCAGGAAAATTCAGTAAAATTCAGTTACTGAAAGTACGGGAACAGACCTATTATGTGATGTGTTTGGATTGCCCGCTTTCCTTAGGATCAAAGCAAATAGTATATTGCCCACAAATGCCAGGAAAAAGTATTATGCATTTCCAGGAGTGATATCGTTCATTATGACTACCGTACTGCGAAGTTCCTTTTCAGTGAGCAAAAGAATATTTTCCTGACGATCTATTAAAGCATCTTTCACCACTTAATATACAATGCCAGCTCTTTTTTGATCGTTTGTGGTCTGCGACAGTTATGTTTCTGGCCCACCAATAGATTGTTGAGTTCTACGCCTGCACGTTAGAGCTCTTCACTTCAGTTTCACTAAATCTGCAGTCCACACAAAATATTTTATTTCACTGAAAATGGTTTTCAGCGTGACATGGAAGCATAGCACGCTCGTTTAATTTTGCCCATGGTGAAGTTCACCAATATATCCATCCCTACCCGCTAGCAAAACTGCCATCAGGCAACTCCAAGAACTTTCTACTGTCTAGTTCAGAGAACGCCATATATTTTTCAGCTACAGGTCCGCTGGTTATTCTCTGATAGGCCACAATGACACATCGTTTTGAACAGTTCTAGTGTACTCTTCCATTACCCTCCAGTAACTTGTCAGTGCTGATAATGCTTCCGAGGCGAGAGTTATTTCAAGTATAGATTCGCTGACCCCGGTCTGTGATGCGTCGGTTTTGAGCTCCTGTTTGGTCCATCTATTTTCAATCTGGCCAGTTTTTCTATATTTAATTTCCGCTTGTGTGCCCGTATTTTGCATAGCAAAGCTCTCCCGTTACCGTTACCAGCCACTACTAGAGTGCCTGAAAAATCCTGGATCTCTGCATTTTTCTGCAAATCCCCTGAAAGTTCAGTGAGAGATAGAAGCTGAAAGAGTTGATGTTTTGATTTCGAATCCAAACATATCATGAAGCTGGATAGCTGCAAGCCCTCATCTACGAAGCTGTTAGCCAGCGATATATAGGCTGAAAACGAGTTTCCTGCATTTATAGCACTAAAACCACAAGTGCCTATGCAACACAAAAGACACAAAATACAATACGAACATTACGAATAACGCTGAGCAGGCTTAGGATTTCCACCCGCCGGAAGTCTGCTTCCTCGAAGTGAGGAATGAGATTTCTAAGGGGGTAAAAGTGCTCTTTCCGAGTACCGAGACGGAGATGTATGATATATGTGCAGGATGCCAGGTAATCTGCAAGGCCGCGTGTCAGCAACCACGTGGTAGTCAGTATGATGCCACAATTGTCAACATTTTGGTCGTGTCGCCAGGCCAGGAACTGCCATGTCCAGGCAAAATGCGTTAGGTGGGCAAAATGAGTTTTTACTCGAGCTTAACTAGATTTTCCGAGAAAGTGCCACATATGTAAGCTGTGGCGGTGACCATCCGGCCAACTACGAAAGTGGAGGGAGTATATCTGAGGAACCCTAACAATATATAGAAGACGTGACATCCAATACTCGCAAATATTACAAAAAACATCGCAATCTCAAAATTCTAAAAATAAAAATTATAAAGGACATGATTGAGGATATGGTACAGAGAGGGTACTTACTACATTTGCATTGCCAAAACCTAACAAAAATCTTCAATACCTATGACAGACATATGTCCATTATCTCTTTGAATGAAAATTCCATCACCAGCAAGATGAAAGAGCTGATGCAAGTCCTAATGTCCAACCTATGATTATAGGTTGGACATTATCCTCATGCAGGAAACATTTCTAAAACTAACTTATCGCCTTTACATCTGTAACTACAATGTTCGTAATGGTTGATTGAAGGATAGAGGCGGAAGCACTGTGACCCTGGTGAAAAGACGAATAAACCACCTCCCGATCCAAACTTCTATCCTGTGTCAGGTGGGAGTGACCGTCATCAAGGTGTATACTGATTCTTTCGAATTCAATTCGATTTTCGTACGAGGGAGGTGAACCATGATCCCATTTGTCCCTTGATTGAATTGTGACCGTGAACGAACCTCTTCCCGAAAGTTACTTTGGCCTTTATTTGATCGCTGAAGTTGAACATTTCCATTATGGGCCTGATATCCTCCAGGTGGCTTTTAAGGTCTGATTTGTATCTGTAGGCCTGTTGTAGACATAGTCTGTTTCGCTGCTTCCTCCTGAATTTGGACGTGTAGCGGTTCTAGGTTTAAAAGGGCCTGCGATTCTGCCGTTGGGGTGGAGCTCATTGCTCCTGCAATCAGCAAGAAGGCCATCCTTTGAAGCTTGTGGAGCCTATTAACAGCAGTTCTTTTTGGTGTTTTTCTTCCACCACATTGCAGCTCCATTTGGGAAGATAGGTCTCACCATTTGTTTGTATGCCCATAGTATCTGGCTTGGAGATAATCCTCAATTGCGTGCAAGGATTTGTTTTTTCGCCCAGAGTGCCTCAGTGGTCATCAGTGTCGTTTTGTTTAGATGATCGTCCCAGGTGAGGTTTCCTATCTAGGTAAATTCTTAGATATTTTACCTTTTCCTACAGACATACGACTGTGCCTCTAATATTTAGGGCTCCTATTTCGATTTTTCATTTTCAGGTGAATAGTACTTGGCTGGTTTTCTGAGGATTAATGGATAAACCCTCTTTTTCGCACAATTAGTTTGCTTCATTTAAGGCTTTTTGCATTCTGGATCTCAAGTATCCTTGTGTGAGCCTCTTATTATAGCCGAGAAAAGTTAGGCCCCTCACGAGAAGGTCATCAACTAGTAATAATCATAGCAGGGGGGGGGGGGGATAATGCCTCTCCCTGTGGATGTTCCCTCCTAGTGCCCGCCATGAGTATCGCCTCTCCCAGCTACGCAAACACACCTCGATATCTTAGTATTCTACTCGCCCATTTTACAGCGCTCCCTTTGTATGTCTTCTACTCTGTTTTCGGCTTCCTGTTAAGAGTAATAAGACTCATTTTGAAAAAAATGTTTAAACGTGCATCATCTTGACGAATCTACAGACATAGCAAAGCTCATAGTCATGTCCTAGGGCTTTTCAAAATCTCCAAAATCGACGGCTCATTGTCCTCGATTAGCCCCCATCTGACCACAAGCCAGTACTTTTCATCATAGAAGATGTATATATTGACGAGCTTCTTTAAATGAAGAAGATAACGAACAGACGAGCTTTCTTTTACGGGATGGCAAAAGAACACTATAAAGAAACACTAGAAACCGCCAGCGAAACAAATAGAGCAATAGAAACTTTGACAGCCAAAATCAAACAGGCAAAAGATATTAACACTGTTCAAACTCCGATGCAGGAACATAACCTTTGGGAGCATCCTAGAGACACCAAAGACTTATTGCGAAAGAAAAACATAATTCGGAGAAGAATCGGATTGGTTTACGCATGTCAACAGCTATTGGATTGCGCAGTTACGCGACGTAAAGTAGAGTGACTTCTTGCAGGGCATGGAATCTAGTCATTATAACTACTGACGCATGACAAAACATTTTCGGTTCAAACATAAGATCGTTATGCCCATTTTTATGTATTACAGACCACATGGGCTGAAGTACGAAAATCTAGGCAAAATTAGAGTCTTCGCAGAGGTGGTGAAGCTGTAATTTCATGAAAACCACTCTTCAGATGACAATCATACCCAAGATAAAGAAATCACTGTCTTGTCTCCACAGCAAAATGAGACTTTGATGAGAAATTTCCTGGAGCAGATATAATTTGCAAGACGTGACTAAATCACTTATCAAATAACACACTGACAGTTTTAACAGACATCATAAATGCCATATTTTAGACGAGGTGCTTCCCAAAGGTCTTGAAGATACCAGATAAAAACCTTCATTTCCCTCAAACATTGGAGAGCTATTAGTTTTATATTCCGTCGGAGAAATTGCTGATTGACTAATTGAAGTAGTTGTGGGAAAATCAATCATCCGAAAAAACAGGTTGAATCACTCACAACACAGAGCTCTCGCATGTCAGATTGACACAACACATTTGCGAATCAGCCAAAGGAAATCAACGGGCCTGGCCATGCTCGGCGTGGCTAAGTCGTAAATATTTTTCTTTACAGACCTGTTTTCCTTAGGAAGCTAAATATATTCCAAATTTCTTGACAGATGTCTATATTGAAATCATCGATACCGAAATAATTGACTTAAAGTAAAAATATTGGGGTTTAAAGCTAAAACAAATGAAGAGCTAAAACAAATGAAATGTGGCTCAAGCTAGTCTAATCAAATTACTGACGAAAAATCCTTAATAGACTTCAACTAAGGATGACTCAGACACTAAAAATAAAGAATTTTTGGAAACAAAGATGATTGGCATTAATTTGTAAAAGTTTAGTTACTGAAGAACAAAATGGACATACAATTTTGTTAAAACTACCAGCTATATAGTTAATCAAATAACAACTTGCTGAAGCCGAGACAAAGGGTGTTTTCGAAATCACGTCTTCGTCCTCATCTTCAGCTTCTTATGACAGATTGTGACGACAGCAGAGTAGCTAAGCTATTCTAACAGTTTGAGCCAGACCAAGACGAGGTGTCCGAAACCTATGTATGGCTTTGCTTCGTAACATTGCCTCAAACCACCATCAAGCCGACGAAAGCTCAAATCAGAACGTGACTTCGTCACCTGTTATACAAAAGAGAAATGACAAGGCGTAGATAACTGAATTCGGACTGGCTCGACTTGATCTGACGTCACATTTTGTTATAATAAGCTGAAGGCGAAGACATCAATTCGGAAAACCGAAATGCGTCATATGTAACGGTGCTTACTATGCGAACTAGAAAACATGCCATACATGAAGTATTAGAGATAAATAGGCCGAAACTCGTGCCTTCGACGTAATATTTAATCAAAAAACCTTCTATTTGGTCTTCTCTGCACTCACTGTTTCCCAGCGTTTGATTTGTATTAAAAATACTTGAAGGTGATAATTTAAAAGAAATAAGCATAGAAATACGATGATATTATTTTTAATTCTTACTTGAATTCTGAAGCTTAGGTTTTTATGAAAATATGCCTATAGATAAAATGTGATCTGCCTTCTTGATGAATTGTTTGAAGTGTAGATTGTTCTTGATGAAAAATGGGGGCCGAACAAATACAAAGCTTGAATCTACTGATGAATCAGTTTTTTCTGCTTAGCTTTATATTTTTCATGGAATAAATGTTTCAATTTTCGTTTAAAATTCAGTTTGACGCCTTTGAATATCCTAAAACGACAGCCTTTTTATAAGAGCCAAAGTTTCATCAATTTGATTAGTCCTTTGCCGAAAATTAAGGTCAATTCCCAAATCATAAAATTTTTCCATTCCAGACTGTCAAACTCAAATGATCTTTTTCGTCCTACTTTTTTCCATACCCATCAAAATCTTTGAAAAACTAAGTCTGACAATAATCTTTATTTTAAATGCTAACCATTTCATTGTTTTCTCTATTGCAAACTGAAATAACAGATCCTCGAAATCTCTTATTGAAGAGTTTTTTTCGTAGAAGAATTACATCGGATGAAATCACTGAAAGGATGATAATAGTCGAGAGAAATTCGAAAGAAAATACCAATAAGATAAAATCGTAAGATTCGATTCAGTGGTTTAAGTATTTTCTCGAATTTTTCCACTCGGGATTTGTTTTTTTGGTTTCGGGAAACTTCAGCAACGAAAACGATGACAACGAGCACTGAACCAGATAGGTGGAAGCAAAGAAACTTAGTAATCAATGAAAAGTTTTTTTTTTATTTTGTGAAATAAACCGTTTGTGTTCGTCCTTTGGTCGTTTTATTTTCACGTGGATAAGATTTTTGTGTGGTTTTTCGTTTGATTGAATGATTGAAAGTATGTAGTGGATTTTGATGATGCGAGAGTTTGATTTTGTTCTGGTGAATTGCTTTGGATGATTTTTGAAGAAAAATGTGATGGTACGATGCACAATTTTTGGAAGATTTATTGGTACTGATGAGCAATGTTGGTATTTTCATTGTTTTGAGGAATAAGTTTAAGGAATTTCAATTTGATCACTGATATGTGACAATATCACTATTATAATGAGAGCCAAGAAGATTTACTCTGAACAATTTTATTATTAATGATCGAGGCACTGTCAAGCAATATTCATGTTGTTTTATTGAGCGATTTGACCTCTAAGTTATTCGTGTAGTGATTGTTTTCAGTTTTTGGGTATTTGGAGCTCATTACAGGTGTATTATACATCAAATAAGTTTGACGCCCAACGTGGGTACAGAAGCAATTTGTTTTCAAAAAAATATGGAGGCTTTACAAGCAGATCTTGGATTTAAAAAACATATATATCTGGCGGAATAATAATAATACAAAGAGATCATAATATCAACAGCATTCTGCAATTCAAAATCCAACCAAATATATCAAGCGCGTATTAAGGTTTCCTTTGAATTCTTAACAAAAATTCTGTCGCCATAAAATAAAAAAATATCAATGAATTTGACTCTGCTACTTAATTCTCTTTAATGTAAAAACACAGAGAAAAATCTGAAAAAATACTAGTCTAGCTCCTTTAAAATTCAAGGAATCTGCGTTTCAATTTTGTTTCAACATCACGTCCTTTTTACTGCTTCAATGAAAATCAAAGCACCAGTCGTCGTCATGAGAAGTTCCGTGCAGTAACTGAAGGTGAAGGAGCACATTTTGTTACGTAGACAATTCAAGCAGTATATTTCGCTAGAAACTCTTGATTTCTCAGTGAATTCCATTCGAAAGATATTTCCAAGTACAATACTTGACTACCGATTTTATATTCCTGTCTGCACTCAGTTGTTTTTATCCATGGATCCTGGAAGTCATTGTTGCTGATGACGAGCACCTTGAATCTGCCGCCATCATCCAACTTCTTTTGTATATGTTGTGCGCTTATTGCTAGGATACTTAGCGTCGGAAAAATAATATTTACTTGGTTGAAAGCAGTGAAAACGACGCATTGCATAGAGGCAACGGTATAAGCAATGGCAAGATGGTAAGAACGACAGCAATGCTTTTTAGATTTTGATTTGCAAATACCCTGAGAAAAATACCGCATAAATTTCCATAGTATGATGCCATGCCTTTCAGAATATACGACGAGCTTATACCTGGCGGTCATGGAAATTTTGAAATCAATGATGGAACTGGAGGTGACTTGAAAATGCAGGTGAGAAAGAATCTTGGAAGTGCTTTTGAAATTTCAATTTTAGCATAAAGTGGCGGATTTTATGAATGTACGATGTAATGAGACGAAAAAGAGAGCGGAAGTGACTTAAGTTGAAATTATCATAATCTGTGAAAATATTCAAATGAACTCTGGTGAAGGCAAGCTATAAATGGTTTTCTGGGATCGTAGTACACTGCAATATTATTTAGAATTATTAGTTACATGTATGTATGTCGTTTTCGAGTGAAATTAACAGATTATTGGTACAAATTCATAATATGTTCAAGCCGAAATCAATTTTTTTTCCAATCGAATTCGAAATTTTCGATAACAAGTTATAATTTTTTCGAGTCAAATCTATAATTTTTGCATGCCGTATTCATAACATTCGGTTTATCTCAGTTCAATTCATAGTTTCTTTTCGAGGTAAATTCATAAATTCTTAAGGTAAGTTCATATTTTGTGCATCAAATTCATTAATTTTGATCTTAACGTGCAAAAATTATGAATCCGCCTCGAACAAATTATGAATTTGATACGAATAAATAATGAATTCGACTCAAAAAAAACTTAAAAATTTGATTTGATTTTCATTCTCCTACGTGATACCAATCTTCGAAAATGGCGATAGAAGATCAATTCAAAATTATAGAGGCATTGCCGTTTTATTCACTATTCCTAAACTGTTTGAAAAAACCATGTGTGGTAAACTATCCCCTCTGATCGATGCTCGACTTAACGAACAACAGCATGGTTTTAGGGCAGGCCTTTCTACCACTACTTACCTAATGGTTTTGGTTTCTCATGTTCTTTGCAAAATAGTGAAAGGTGATCAAATTGACGCAGTCTACACTGCAAAGCGTATGACCGTGTTGACCACTTCATTTTGATTCCCAAGCTGCATCAATTCGGAATTGCCGGATCCCTACTAAGATGGCTCACAACATGCCAAACATCATGTCTCACAAAATGTCAAATTCCAAGGGCTTATCTCAAAAATAAGAATGCATGTCAATTCAGGTGTACCTCAAGGGAGCCATCTTGGTCCTTTTGGTTTTTAACATTTTTATATCAGATTTATCAGAGCTTTTATCTGATGTACCTCATCTACTCTATGCGGCAATTCAACAGCATGAGCCAACAGTTTGCCCCCACGATTTCGAAAGCTTCCTTTTAAAACAGAGTTACCAAGGCTCTCTTATCCCGCTCTAGTCTACCGGCCTAGTATCCTTTTCATGACTAATAAAATATTTAATTTCGTTTTTGTATTTAATAATTTTGTGACCTACATGTAATTTTGCTGTTATGCATTTACTTATTGAATGTTAATTTATTTATTTGCATTGTATTCAGTTGTATGTTATACCTGTTATTAATTTATTTCAATTTTTTGAATGTAATTACAATTTTTATATTTATTTCATTTGTTTGTATACCTTGTTTGGAAAAAAATGAGATTTGAAAATACTATTAATTTATACCAAAAACCTATGAATTTGAGTTGAAAGCGGTATGTTTAAAAAGTTTAACTGGGACAAAAAACTTTGATAGTCTTAAATGATGCCTCGTGCCACAGCTGATATGACTCATTTTCGAATTACTCACTCTGACAATGTGCAGGATTTCGTGCTTTAAGAATTAAGCATATTCAAAGAACACCTCATAATTAGGACCTTGCATACAATAGAGAATTGCTTAATGCCATGTCGAACCATTCTTATAGTTATTGCTAAGGATGCAGAAATCCAAGTTCGACGACCAAAAGTATAACTGCCCCAATCAGCGCCTTGATACAAGGCGATAAGAAGACTTGTAGTGAATTTCGGGAGACGTGGAAGCCATACAATTTAGTCTGTCAGCAAATGTACTCGGTGTGAAGCTTGGTTGAAGTGATTATACCCGTAGTCATCCCGGGTGATACTAAACCGTGGCACACCGAAGAGACTGCCAAATCCAGCCATGAGAAATAGCAAGAGATCAGGACAAGGAAAACAGCTATGATACTTGCATCCGGTGAGTGGATGACCGTGATAGAGAAGAAAAGTAGAAAGGTATATTTTGAAAATACTCTGGAAGCGTCTGTCAAGAAAAAGGAGACTCAAGAGACAGATATGCCGCAAAGAAAGAATTCTAAAAAGCGGGAAAAGATAGACATTTACAGGTGCAAAAAACTGGAAAACTGGAAGCTCCAAGCGAAACCTGTGCTAATGATTGTACTAAGCTGCTGCAAAATGTCAAAAGACCGTGAAACGAACGGCCCTTGAAATCAAAATTCAGGAAATTAAACTCGATATTCTTACATTTGATGAGGAGGTGACGGAGGCTACAAAGCGTCGCTTAGTAGAGGAAGAATTAAGCAAAATGAAGACCACTTTGAGTAGGGAAGTGCTGTGGTGGAACTGGACAATGCGCCAGCTCTGAAAATGCTCACAGTTGGTAGAGTGATAATGCATAATATATTGGTGTTTGGTCTACAATCGTACAAGGAGCAGCTGCAAAGGTCCAAACCGAAGTCACAGCTGTGACAAATTTGATCAGTCTGACCGCAGTCGGAGAAGCTACTCTGTTGAACCCAAATGCATTCTTTGCGTCGAGAAGCGTTAAATCCATCCCGGGTTCGGGTTCCTTCAAGGTGGTCAAAGACGCACTTGACTCCAAAAAGAGGCAGCAGTGGAGTTACGAGAGGTTTTCAAGAAAATTTACATCATTGCAAAGAAGTTGGTGACCTCTTCAGGAGCTCGTCTGCAAAAATAAGACTAAGATCGTCCTGATCAGTGAGCCCTATAGGGTACGCGGTGATCTGGATTGCTTACACTTTCAACGCAGATACTTGTGATTGCGGCTGTGGCAAGGGTCACCCATAGGTGAAAAACGCATTGACTGAGTGAAAGAATTTGGAGAGTTTTAAGTGATTGGAAGATATTTTAACAGCGATGTCATAGTAACCGGTGACTTAAGAGAGGTATATCCGGCCCTCGTGAGTGATTAAGAGTGACGGAGAGTGTTTCCACTCCCAAATTTTCCGCAATATCAAATTTCTTCAAAAAGTATATAAAATCAAAATTTTCCCAAAAGTGTATTTGGGTCGAGGTACTGAAACTATAAATATGTAATGATGTAAAAAAAAAACTCAGTTTGGAGCTACTATATTTATTGAATAATATAGAGCCTAAAAAAATCTCACATACTGCTTCCGCTCTTTGTTATCAACTGTATATTGCCTTTAATATTGAAGTCTCACATAATAAAATCATTAGGGTTCTTTGCGAATGCGCTCAAAATGTTCATGAAATTAATACGGAGCGCAAATTATTTTTAGGAAAAATAGCTGTTTAAAATTTCCAAAAAAAAAAATTATTCGGTATAACAAGAAACCCTATAGCTATAGCTAATATGATGAATAAAAGGATACGTATTGGACAAGTATGTCATACAGTGGCACTCAAACATTGTTTGCTTTCTTGCTTCCCCAAATTCCTCTAATCTCTTTTTAACTCTACTCAGTTCTTTTTACATTGCCATCCAAGTCTTATACAGAAACACCTCGTTCTTAGGTAAACTATAAGGTACAGCTATTAAAGTCAACATATGAAAGGCGCCAGATGACACTGATTCACCTAAATTGTTTTCAACTAAACGGGGTTTATCCCAAAACGCTTCAAATTTCATTTTCTCGTTATTATTTAAATAGCTTGAAAACTTCAAATCCTCAGAGTCATCACATATTAGTTATCTTTCGTAGTTCAGAGTGTAAAGTAAATTGAAGTTGGCAGTTATTACTGCTAGAGAGAAGAGATTTGGTTGGTGCATGGCAGTAAAATTAAAAAAAAAAATTGAGTTTATTAACTGGATGGCAAAATGTATCATTTTGCCATAATTCAGTGAGTTGCTGTATCATTGTATCAAAAATATAAGTTTCAAATAAAAATGTATCAAAATGTTACAAATGTATCAAAAGTGGGAATCCTGGTGACGGAGGACTCACCTTTCCATGGCTGAGAGTAGGCTCTTTCTGGAAAACGCTTGGCTGCATGCTTGGCTTTGCAGTGATATGGTGTCGTTACTGAATGTGAGTTTGGAGAGGGAAGCTCGGCCCATTAGGGCTCCAGCGACCCGTGAAGCAGCTGAGGCTACTTCTACTAGAACCATGGGGTGGATTCGTAGGTTTCCAAAGTCGTAGGAGTGATTTTTAATGGTGAATACGCGATGGAGATGGTAGTGGGCATTGAAGAGGCTTTTGATTAGGGAACTGTATCAAGCTAAGAAAGCTCATGGAATGGATGTTCTTCTATTTAAATGGATACATGTCATGATGGCGTAGTGGTTTTGATAATCGGAAGCTGGAGCTGGCTGCTACTAGAGGACGGAAGTGTCTTATATCTGCTTCTATGGAGCATGCTTCACGCGCTAGCTTATGGTGATGACGTTGCAATACCAGCTTTCAGGAAGAATCTGAATCTTGAGTGTGGGATTTAGTTGCCATTTAGAGCACCAAAAAAAGGAAACTGAGGGGACTAGTGCTGCCAAAAGAGGAATGGTACAACTCTTCCACTTTCAGGAGAATTAAAATTTTTATCAGTACTCTTGAAAAAAAAAATTCTTAGAAGACGCTCTTGGAAGCGAAGTTTTTTCGAGCTCCAAATGCTTTTGAGCAGTGTAAGAGAACTTACGCCATCATATCGAATAAAAATCTTTATTTAGTTTAGTAGATACATGCGAATTTCTTAATATTCTTACTACGTAAGAATTGTAAGGCGGATAATCAGGTATCCATCCATTAAGTGGTTGACTATCGTAAAGCTCTCGTTTATTTTCAAGAATTTAACAACAATTCAAAGGAATGTTAGGTATCTTTGGTGCCATGAGCGTTAGTCTTGATGCAGTTTTTGATCCGCTTCCCCATCTGCCTGCACTCAACAATGCCCAAAAACTAATTCAATTTGGTCAATGACAAGGAGACAATGAGCTGGAATCACGCTTCTACTAGAAGTCTGATGCGCGGGAGTTCTTCCGGTTACCGTGATGCTAAGTGACATTCGAGTTTGTCTCCTTGACTTTCAGAGAAGATATATAGTAATCTTTTTAAGCAAAAGTGACTGGAAGTACTCATTCTTCTTCACGGACTAACTGTTTTCATCAGCTGACAGATGGGCTGCTTCTCGCAGCTTTTATGTTTCTGTTTTTCAAGCAGATGTATTCATATTTTTGAAGGAAATATGTCGCGTAATAAAGATAAATCCAAACGTCAGCTGCGGTGACACTTAAACTATGCTATCTCGAAAATCACCCAAGAATGCAGTAATTTTTCGCTACATTCAATAATTTTCCGCTTCGGTAGATACTAAGATATTGCTGTGTTGAACGAGACAAATATGCAGGTACTACTGCAAAGCAAAACTTGATGCTTCCACTACAGGGTGCTGAATCCACCATAGATGTGTCGACAGCATCTTTACACGCCATTTGGCAGAAGTACGTACTTGATACCCGAAAAAGAAAGATGGCCATCTTGTGATGTTTCCAGGCACACGAGGATCTTCACAAATCAAATGTGGGACCGCAGGTTTGGTCTCAACAAATCCCCCTCCTTTTCTAACTTATCTGCTCAATAAATATGCGCGTGGAGTTGTTTTCTCTAAAGGTATTGGCTTGATACTTCTAAAAACTGGGTAGTATTTTTGTTTGTATAGAATCTTCTGACTATACCTGTAACCAATAATACAGCCTTTGTCAAAAGGTATTAGTTATATCAATAAGTGTTAAAATGAGTTTTTCTTAAAAAAAAAAAATCACGAGATGCGATTCAGGCTGCTTCTTTCTTGTGTGCCTTCTACATTCTTAAAAGAAGAATTATGGCTTAAATATCCCACCGATTCGCCAATTTAATTACATGACGCCAGTGTGTATTGTCATGGGTTTTTTTCCGAGCCTCAATATTCAATTAAAAATGTTCTGTCACTCAGGCCACTTTCTATCTACTCGTTTCCTTTGATAGTCCAATTTCAACTCGGAAAAAAATTATCTATCATCCATGTCATGTATGCCTATAATTGTGTACTATTAAAAATTGGCTTCACACACCACAGAGTGGTATTTGATCCCTGTTTTAAATCCATGCATGGGCAATCGACAATCATCATAGATTGGACATCAAATCAGGTGTAAAAAAAAGTCGCAGAGCTAACATATTAATTTAGAATAAATTCAGCCTACAAAACCTTCACAGGTTGTATTGAAACAACTTTGACTAACTTAGTGCATTTCGAAACTTGTGTCTCAGATTTTACTTTGAAATCAAAAATCAACGCTCTCTTTTACTTAGCGGTAATTTATTTCAATAACCATTTGATAAAAGTAAAAAAAAACCGAACCTTGATACCATTACCTGAAATCTAAAAGTGATATATATATCCTTTTCTTAAGATACCTTCAAACCAATAAAAATTCAAACATTTTCTTCGTGGTTTTATCTGTACCATGAAAGGAAATGAACGATTTGCCCAATACGAGCAACTTTAGTGAATTGATTCCTTACCACATACACGCATATATCTGGTACAAGCGGAAAAATTCTTCTCCGATTTCCTTAACGCACATATCACATCAAATCACATAATCGCATCGCACCGAATCCACTAAGACGAGATTGTACCGAAAGGATACGAAAAAGCAATATAATAACGACCATGACTGTACTACACATGGCTGCTGTGCTTGAGGATTCGTAATGTATCCTCTTCCTCCGAATATCCATTACACTGAAAGTCCGGGACTGATACAATCTGAATAAAGTCAAACAAGTGGAATGGAGTGGAAAGAAAATAAAATACAGAGAAAAGGTAGCAATGAAAAAAGGCCAAAGGCAAAGAGACAACGACGGTGACAAGAAGATATTAAAGCAGACGAAGAAGTGGTAGAAGAAGAAATATCAAAGTCAAAAGTATTAAAACGGAAGAATGCTTAAGACGATTTAGTTATTGTTGTCAAGCGAAGTGTGGTGGAAGATGATAATGGGGCAAGTGTTGGAAGTTCAAGTGTTGTCGCATGCAAAATTGTTGGCCCCGATAAATTTGACCACAGTACCATTTTGCTAATATGCTCGTGTATGATTGATTACGTCATCTGAGCTGGCAATACTTCAATTAAAGGACTGATTAAAGTCACCATGCGAACGATTATTCCGATGGCAACAATGATCGCTATCAATACATGGTCCATCCGGTCTTCGGTTCAACGCAACCTTGAAACCCAGAAAACCACGACTTCCGTCTTAAGTCATTTCACGGTCATCTTATATCATCATTGCTTAATACTTCCTATGAAAACAGTTCATTTAATGCTCCCCAAAGTTGGAACAGGTTGTATTATTTCTTCCTACGTAATTCTCTTAAGTTTCATGAGCTCCAA